>WEKX01018800.1:17644-44229 GCA_013390025.1 Pitta sordida
AATAGGGAGACATGTTGCCAAGTGAGGTGTCTTATCAGTATCACTGGAAAAATGAAATAGTGGCTGATTAAATCTGCAGTGGTTAATGTGGTGCAAGATCCTGCTTAAAGGAGTGGTAAAGGTAACTTAGCATGGGTTTTTGCCTCTTTCTGACCCCAACCCCAGTCTCTCATGTACAGTAATCCCTCACTACTTTGTGGTTCACCATTTGTGGCTTCACTACATCGTGGATTTCCCCCCTCCGCCCCCGCCTTACTGTATTTACTGCTACTTCATGGATTTTGCTTATAATGGCATCTTTCTGGAACCGACCCCCTGTGATATTCAATGTATTACTGTATTTGCTTTTTTGATTTGCTTATTAACCTGTCATTTTTCTGCTTTTACCCCTTCCTTCTTCTGTTCTAGCATTTGAGGTCTGAAGCGAACACTAATTAATAAAAATCCCATCACTGTAGATCACATCAATTGCTTCACCTCCTAAGATAACCTTCACACATTTTTTACATTCTAAGATTGTGCTATGGAATGTGAAAGCTGCTGCAGTCTCAGGCAAGGCATCTGCTGCTGATGACTGCTCTCTGAAATGTCTTCAAGCTGGTCAGGAACCACTTGCTGGCACATTGACAAGCCACCACGTACACAAGTATCCAAGGTTTGTCCTTGCAGAGGACGCTATCTTGAAGAGAAGGCATATGATTACAGTGCCACTCTCCAATTGCCAGCTGGGGCATGACAGATCTTGAATCAGGTGCTGAAACCCCGAGCACATAGCCAAGATCCCTGTGGAAGGACCACCCTTGCCCCATGTTTCCTTTTAGTTGTCCCTGAGGATGCTCGTTGTCCTTTACTGCATAGGGAAGGCAGGGAGGCAAGCCTCCCAGATGAGGCATCTACATTGGATACTTAAATAAGGTTCTGTGAGATTCCCACAAACATAGGAACATTTTCTCCATCACTGTGCACACCTCTCCAGGTGCCACCACAGACAGAGCAGCCTGCTCTTAAGCCTATGGTGGCAGCTTGAAGTGGCCTTGAGGCTATCCTGACCACAGAGCTCACAGCCACAAATTCAGCCCACCCTGGATTTGAGGCGGAGAGGATTGCTGTCTCCTGAACACAGGTCTCTGGGTTAGGAAACATACTGTTCAGTGTACAGAAGTGAGTAGATCTGGTGAGAAAAGCAAGGGGAATGGTTGCACAGCTCAAAAAAAGTGATCAAGATGTTAGTACCCACAGATTGGTTAGGTAGTTGGAAGACTAGACACCTGCCAAGCAGGTTGCGATTAGAGTCACAGAAATAATTTAGGTTAGAAGGGACCCCAGGGGTTACCTAGTCAGAACCACTCCTCAAAGCAGAGCCAACCTGAAGGTACAGCAGCTACTTAGGCTTTTCCCCACCTACACATGGAAAATCTCCAAGAGCGAGAGTTTCACTGTCTTTTGAACAGTGCTTACCTGTTCTTGGTGCAAAGAAGTTTTTAATCTGTACAGATAGTCGGAATAGCCCATCCTCCAACATGTGGCTTCCCTTCCTTTGCTGTGCACCGCAAAGGATCCATCTTTTCTACAACTCCTTTTAGCTGACAACAGCAGTAAGATCCTTCTTCTTAATCTTTCTGTCTCAGGTCAAGGCCTCGTCCCTCAGTCTCTTCCCACCATGCTGTGCTCCAACCACTAAACTCACTCCAACTTCTGAAAACCTCTCCTGTATGCAGGGAACTCAAACTGGACTAAGTACTCCGAGTAACTACTAGAGGACAATCATCAGTTTTATCATTTTATGCACAAACCCACTTATTTGCCAGCTACTGCACAAATATATTCAGCTTATTTATAAACAAGAATACTGAGATAAGTATGAAAGTATTTGAAAGTCTCAGCAGAAGTCAGGGCTAAGAGGGAGGTAGAGTTGATAACATTCACAGAATAGTCCTTTGTCCTGTTTGTGATTCCACAATGATGTTGCTAAAGCTGCAAAGAGCTTTGTCCACTCCCAGGGTCATTTCATAATTCCCAGACTGAGTTTAGTTTCCACTTGAAAATCTACTCTGGCTGTCATCTGTGCCAAAATGAGCATTTTCCAGTAATACAGCAGCTTCTTTTCAGTTTGGATACTGAAACTGAGTTTGTCTAGTGCTCCCAAGAATAAGTCGATGGATGCTACCTGTCCTACAAGCATATTTGTGTTTTATTTTAATCCAATATCTGGAAGTCAGGGATATTATATTGTTCTTTTTCACAGTAGTGATTTTATCCACTTTAGTGAAAATCAGTTCTCCAGTTACTTCATGGTTGTATATGGCCAGGGTGACTTGAGATCATTTGCTTACCTGACTGAAACACACATATATTAGTAAATAAGAACCATATAAAAACCTGTTTAATGATTTCCTACAAGAGAATTCAACTGAGCCAGGATGTGACTCTTCAAAATGATTTATAGAGAAAATTATTGTGCTGTGAAATGTTTATTATTTTGGCTAAAATTTTAGATGAGAACCTTTCTTTAAGAATGATTACAGAACTACTGTCTACTTTATAAAGTTATTGTTGCTGAGAAAAAAATCTCAGATTTTCATGAAGTAAAAATGCCTTCTTATGTCATATTTCTGCTTGAAAGAGGCATCATACATTAAACTTAACCCAAAGTTGGCGGAAGTCTGATAATCAAGTAAATATTAAAAAAAAATGTTCTTCACCTAGAGGGTGGTTGAGTGCTGGAACAGGTTGCCCAGGGTATTGGTCACAGCACCAAGCCTGACAGAGTTCAAGAAGCATTAAGACAACACTCTTGGGCATATGGCATGACTCTTGGGGATGGTCCTGTGCAGGGCTAAGAGTTGGACTCAGTGATCCTTGTGGGTCCCTTCCAACTCAGCAGATTCTGTAATTTTATGAATATTTAAATCACAGAATATTCTGAGTTGGAAGGGACCCACAAGGATCATCGAGTCCAACTCTTAACACTGTCTCCCTGGTGGGAATTGAACCCAGGTCTCCCACATGCCAGGTGGGGACACTTACCACTGTACTAATATCTCTTTATTGTTACCTTTTCCCTTCTATATAAAAGCAAATGACTACAAATAAGTAGGCCTGTTTGTCTTTCAGAATACATAAGGGAAGTGACAGACTGGTACTGCACTCACTAACAATGCATTGGAATCACAGAAGGTCAGTTAATTTTGCTACCAGATGCTCTGCAAATGGAGAGGAAAACACACATTCAGCGTTTGTGCTAAGCCTATTAATGCAGTCATTAGTTGCAGCCTCCTGCTCAGACACCATCCTGAGTGTAAAATAGATAAAATGTAATAGAATAGATTTCTTCGTCCAACCTGATTTCTGTACATGTTTAATAATATTTTTGTTCATGCTTGATAATCATAGACATAGACAAATATATAGACAATGCCATTGTGTGTATAGCAACTAGACAGAGACAAAATGAGGTCCTGTAGCCTAATTGTTTTCTGAAAACACCTTTCTGATTTTTTTTTCTTTAAAGTGGCTTCCCAGTGAAAAACTGTGTCAGGCTGACACTTCAATATCCGCAGTGGCATCCGCTCAGGCAGGTACATTTTTCCTTGTTTAACATGACGTTGTCTGGAGCTTAAAAATATTGTGTTGTATGTTGGGCTTTGCTGTTCAGTGCTTGGCATAAAGGAATCAAATATACCTTTATCCTTGTGATTCTTAGGGGAACCTGGGATCTGCAATGCAAGACATATGCATTGCTCAGGCTGGTGCACTGTATGGACCAAGATGCTCTCATTCATGCCATTCTTCCATTATGTTATTTTTACACCAACAGCCATGACAGGTGGCTAAACAGGGAATTACTGAGAAGATGAACCCCTAGATAGCTAGTAAAGCAAAGCCATGACAGCTATCTTCATTATACAGTATCAAGCAGCTACATCAGAAAGGGACTATCTTGTGGATCCAATTCCATTTAAGTGCACATTTGTGCTTCATCATCTGAGATACCCATTCTTGCAAGATTAGGAAGACTGACACATGGAAAAAATTGAAATCTTGAGATTTCATTTTATTTCTGAATTAGAAACACTTCCTCCATTCAAAAAGTTTGAAATCCTTTCTGGAGAAAATTTATACAGAAACATTAATCATCTCAGTGGAACAGCGTTCTGCTTCACTTTGATCTTCTTCAAACTCATAACTTGGTAAGTAGATATAACAGTCTGCAGGAATAGCATGTTAATATTTGTTGTCTTGGGGCCAGTTTAGACAGGTATGAATTGAATTTAGAGATACCTGAATAATAGAGAGGGAAATAAGAACTTTGCTGGGAGAAAGAAAAACCAGAAGATTTAATATAACAAATATATATATATATATATGTTTGAGATAACAACAATAACAACAATACATACAACGGAACAAGAGGCATGAACAATCCCCTGCTGGCAAGGATGATGAAGATAGCTGAAAATAAACCTGAGGGGGCTAAGTTTGAAGGAGACTGAGGTAACCCTGAGGTTCCAGGGGCAGGGGAATAGAGTTCAGGATAGACAAACTGGTGAAGAGTAATGGCCGGAGGTCCTTTTTCTGGGATGTCCAAGGTGGCTGTAGGGAGATCCAGTGGTCAGCAGGGGGAAGGCAGTGCTGAGATGGAGAATCAGGGGGGATGTGGTCTGAGCCAAAATGGCGGTGGTGGAGATTGTAGGAGCAAAGGACACATCCTCACTTTGGGAGATCCATGAACCACCTTCCCCTCTGTGAGCCCCAGCAGCTGTATTTATAGGGCCTTGGGCCCTCCCCTAGTCACATGCCTTATCGGTGTATCTTCATGCTGTCACAGCATCCTATTGGCCATTACTCAGCCCTCCCCAGCCCTCTGGCCCCTCCCCTAGTCCCATGCTTTGCCGGGGAAGGGAAGGAGAGATGAGAAGGGAGCTCTCTATTGTCAGTCCAGTAAAAAGGAGAAAAGTTTTAGAATAAGGCTCTCCCCATAACATTTGTATATTTTTTTTAAATTATAGAATCACAGAATTGTTTAGGTTGGAAAAGAACTTCAAGATTATCAACTCCAACTGTTAACCCAGCACTGCTAAGTCCATCACTAAAACATTTCCTGAAGTGACATATCTACACATCTTTTAAATACCCCCAGGGATGGTGATTCCACCACTTTCCTCGGCAGCCTCTTCAAGGCTTGACAACCCTTTTGGTGAAGAAATTACTCTCAATACCCAATCTAAACCTCCCCCTGTGCAGCTTGAGACCATTTCTTCTCGCTCCTATTTTTTGTTACTTGGGAGAAGACACTGACCCCTACCTCCCTACTACCTACTTTCAGGTAGTTGTAGAGAGTGATAAGGTCCCTCCTCAGTCTTCTCTTCTTCAGACCAAATAATCTCACCTCCTTCAGCTCTTTCCCATGAGACCCTTCACCAGCTTCACTGCCCTTCTCTGGACATGCTCCAGCACCTCAATGCCTTTCTTGTACTGAGGGCCCCAAACCTGAAGACTTGTGTAGCCTCATCAGTGCCGAGTACAGGGGTACAATCACTGCCCTAGTCCTGCTGGCCACACTATTTCTGATACAGGCCAGGATGCCACTGGCCTTCTTTGCCCCTTGGGCACACTGCTGGCTCTTGTTCAGCTGGCTGTTGTGCAACACCCTGAAATCCTTTTCTGCTGAGTCACGTTTTAGGTACTCATCTCCAAACATGTAGCAAAAATGTTGTTGTGACCCAAAAGCATGACATAGCACTTCATCTTGCTGAACCTTGTACAGTAATCCCTCCAATTTCGTGGGGGAGTCGGTTACAGAAAGATGCTGTAATAAGCAAAATCTGTGACATAGCAGTAAATAGGGTAAATGCAGTAAATAGGGTAAATACAGTAAATATGGTAAAGCTGGTAAAACTTTACCATATTTATGGTAAGTATGGTAACGCTGGGGATGGGGGGGAAATGATGTATTGAAGCTGCAAATGGCGAGCTGCAAAGTATTGAGGGATTACTGTATAATTAGCCTCAGCCCACCTGATAATCAAGTAGTGAATACTGTGAATATCATCTGTGTTTATACCAGCTGTCCAGATCCATCTGCACAGCCTTTCTACCCTCCAACAGATCAACACTCCTGCCCATCTTGGCATCATCTGTGAACTAATTGAGGCTGTCCTTCGTACAGATCACTAATAAAGGCATTAAACAGAACTGACCCAAATAATGAGTCTGAGAAAACAACACTTGTGCATAGATTTGACTCCATTCACCACCATTCTCTGGGCCTCAACCATCCACCATTTTTTTACCCAGTGAACCGTATGCATGTCCAAGCCACGAGCAGACAGTGTCTCCAGAGACAGATGCTGCTGTGAAAAATGGTGTCAAAGGCTTTACTTATGTTCAGATAAATGACTTTATCTAAAACATGATTTTGAAATTATGAATTTTAATGGTTTGTACTGAGGAATAATCCTGTAAAATTTTCCTTCAAAACTGTCAGCTTCAGAACGTGTTCATCTCTGATGAAACTGAATTCTACAAGGGGAAAGTTGGAATTCTAATCTAGAGGGAACCTGCTGCTTCCAGGTACTGAGACAGGCAAATTACTGGAATTTTATAGACTATTTGCTTTAGTCAAAATGCTACTAAATGTCTGCGGAAGAAGACCTGTAATGAGTAGTATCAGTCACAATTATCAAGTCATACTTCTTATTCCTGTAATTCTTTCAAAAACCTGCCAATTCTTACTTAGGCCCAGTTCCAACAAATACCTATCCCATCGGGACATCAGACTTTTCCAAGATGAGCTCTACAACACCAAGGAAGGAGGAGAAGGAGGAACTTCTTTCCATAATTTTTAGAGCAAATTTAGCTTCATCACTCCCTGCAGTCTGGAAATACCACAGATGATGCAGTTATGCTACATGCCCAGGACTGCCTCAGTGTAGTTTCACATGGCTGATAAGGCACAGGGGAGTCACTCAGAGATTTTCCTAGAAAGTTCTGTTGTCCATCTTAGCCCACTCAGTCTTCTTTCGATTTGGGGTGTCAAGAAGAAGTGCACAACTAGACACAGGCTAGAGATAACTTCTGGCAGTCCTGAGTGAGCAAACTCAGGTAAATACCACATAGTCAAGACACAGTATCTATCTAGTGACTATCTAGAGGCAGGTAGATTAGTGGCAACCCCAACATTTTCTACCCTGACTTTGATACTATCACTTGGATGGGTATTGATGTCACCTAATGCAGCAATAGATACGTAGGGTGCTCAAGGTGCAAAAGTCCTCCTGACATGCCAAGATAGGTCAGGAAACATGCCAGCCTATTCACCATGCCTCAGTCCTGGCATGTAAAGACAAATTAGGAGTAGTCTCAGAGCATTCTGGAAATCAGATTGCAAGTGTTCATGCTGCAATGATAGGGATACCCAGGACAGCACTGTGGCCCAGTCTACCCTTGAGGTAGACAGAGTAGTCTTGGAGGTTAGTTCTCATCAGAGCTTAACCCTCGCACTGTCATACATCTCCACACAGTCACCTGGTTAACTAACGCACAGAGGAGCACTAACAGTGATTACCTTGGCAAGGATGAGATATTATCAGTGCCTGCAATTTTGTTCCCTCCAGCTGTAATTACAAGAGCAATTAAAAGCAGCCAACTGTCTCCAAGTATTATTTCTTGAGAAAACAGGTCTCCAAGTAGGCTATATACACTCTGCTATCTCAGCGGTAGCTCAGGATGGCTGCAGAGCACACTTACATAGACTTCCTGTTTCTTTTCCTACGCCAGCAAAGCCTGGGCCCTCCTTTTTTGTGTTATTGCTGGTTACTACCTGTAGAATGATTCTCTGAAGCTTTCATTCCCAGACCTATCAGCTCTCTGGCTTTGGGCAGGATCCCCAGTATGTGTGATAAATTGCCTCCTCACTCTTTACTCCAAGGATTGTTCTCAGCAGCTTGTCTAGTGCTTACCTGGTTACCCCCAACCATAATCTCTAATTAGGCCAGGACTAAAAATTATTTTCATTGGTTTGCTTCTCTGCACTCTCATGCTTCTACATAAAATTTTCAACAGATCAAATTTACACAAGCAGTCTGCCATGGGCAAATAAAGAAAGAGATGCTTTTAATTTAGCCAAAAGGAAGATAAAAACTAAGTAAACTAGTTCAAGAGGTGATGAAGAGCTGGAATGTTTGACAATGGAAATCAGTCAGAAATAAAGGTCTCATTTTAACAGAAGCTGAGCATCTTTGTTGGGCACCCTAAGAGAAATACTTTCCAAACCACACTGTTAATATGATTTCTGCAGTATTACACGTCCTTAGAAAAGTGAAAAGTAGATTTCAGCTAATATTACAGTAATTATTCAAACTTGTAAAAAAGAAACATTGATGGATAAACAATCTCTGGGTACTGAACAGGTTCCTGATTGACAAATTTGTATTAGATAGAGCACAGATGAGATCCCAAATAAGCTAATAAAAAAGATGCAAACCTCCTTGCTTTCGCCAGTGTAGTTTTGAACAGAAATATAAATCACAGAATCACAGAATATTATGAGTTGGAAGGGACCCACAAGGATCATCTAGTCCAACTCACCATCTAACACCCGTACAGAGACCGAAAGCACATTCCAGAGTGGTAACACAAACCTAGTTCCCTCACAGTCTAGCAGGCCACTCCGAGCCGGAAGGGACCCAGGGATCATCCAGCCCTACACCCCCTCAGCTAGACCATGTCACTAAGCTCCTCGTCCAGTCTTCTCTTAAACACCTCCAGGGACGGTGACTCCACCACCTCCCTGGGCAGTCCATTCCAATGTGCAATCACTCTCTCTGTGAAAAACCGCTTCCTAACATTAAGATTAAACCTCCACTGGCGGAGCTTGAGGCCGTGTCCTCTCGTTCTGGTGTCATCAGCCTGGAAGAAGAGNATCATCAATAAAGATGTTGAACAGTACTGGGCCTAACACTGACCCCTGTGGGACTCCACTGGTGACTGGCCGCCAGTCAGATGTTGCACCATTCACCAGCACCCTCTGAGCTCGCCCTTCCAACCAGTTCGTAACCCAGCATAAAATGTTCCCATCCAGTCTGTGCTTTACAAGTTTCTCCTAATCCTAAATGTCTTTTTGTAAACATTTTGTTTCATTTCTGTAACAATTATGTTGTTTGCCTTTTCATTATTTGAAATATTGGTCATAAAATGAAACTGTGGAATAGGAAGCATTGCAGAAAATGGAGGCAAAACAAAAAGATGAATGAAAATGTTTGTGAAGCAGCTGAAAGATGGATGCATGCCCATGATACTACTCAAAACATCTAGACTCTGACTGGCAAGAATGATGAAACTTCAGGAGTAAGCTGATTAAACAGAGGAAGTAGAGTACCTAACATAGCCAAAGAGCTGGGGGTTGTCCCACCAGCAGAATGCAGCAGTTCAAACAGACAGGAAATGGAGGAAAACAGTCTTTCTGCATACATGAAGAAATAATCAAGCCCCTGCTTAGGCTAGATGGGAGAAACAAGCTAAATAAAAGTTAGTATTGCCATATACGCCTCAAATACGGACTTGATTGTTTGTGGATGGCAACAAAATCAGTGTAATAAACTCGTGTCAATTCTCTTCTGTTTCCGTTAATGCTGAGTGGGGTAATTTAGAGAGTGCTGCTGCCACAATGAGCTCTTGCTCCTCTATGCTCCCAATTCAAGGAGAGCCCATTCACAAAAAGTGCAACATGAATGCATGGGGACAGTGTCAATAGCCCCACATTTGTATGCTACATTTTAGCTAGTGATTTTGGCCAGATTTCAGATGGCCTGTGCAAAACGGATTTGGATATGTTAATAGTATGCTGCTTCAGTTTACTTGTTAAATCTCCTATAGAGATTTAAAAAAAAAAATCTCTTTGTCTTATTAATTTGTCATACTATAAGTGATGTAACAGTGATGTCAACCATAAGAAAATCACTAATTCAAAAAATTTGCAGTAACCTCAGTAGTCACTTCCTAAATTTTTAACTTTTTTTTTTTATCCCAACAACATGAAACTGAGACATGCCTTGGTTAAGAATATTTTTTTTTTGCTCTTCCCTAAAGGTCTTAAGAATAAGCACCACTACATTATTGCAATACAGGGGCATTATTGTGTACTGTTGATCAGGCAGTTGTTTTGACTTAGAGTTGCAGTACAGAGGCAGCCTACATTGTGAAATTTTGTTATACATGCTTTCACCCAAGTCAGCATGCTGCCTGTTTACTATTTTGGGCCTCAGATGTGCAAAGCAAAAACTATGCAGGTTACATAAGTTTGAACACAATCTGTTGTCTGACAAAGGTCTCAAGACAATATGTTTTCAGTTTTATTATCTCAGTGCTGATTTGGGTTCGGATCATAGAATCATAAAATATTCTGAGTTGGAAAGCACTTACAAGGATCCTTAAGTCCAACTCCTGGTCCTGCACAGGACAGTCCCAATTCAGTATTTATTGAATATGCCCTGTCTGAAACATGTGTGATGAAAGTCCACAGTTTATGCTGCAAATTTCATAATTTATATATCCCATAATCATACCCTTATAAATGTTTTTCACCACTTCATTCTTCAGTAGAGTCTTGTTTGCTTATAGATTGACAATCTCTTTTCAATCCTGTCACTACTACCATAGCAAAGACTGATAACAATATTTTGCCATGAATGAGTTTTTAATGGTCCCTGCTTAAAAAAATTCAAATTAATCAGACTCATTCCTGTTCCAAATCACTTAATCTGTGTCAGGAAAGGCACAGCTGTTGAGTGACAACTAACTCTATGGCAAGCTGCCTCTGTACCCTCATAGGGAATGTGTATATGCAAACAGTCTCTGAGTTGGGAAAAACTGCACTACTTTGGACTTCTAGGGCTCGCATTGCGAGCCCCCAGGGGTCCGTGTGACTTCAGCACAGCACCCAGGGTCGGCACCATGCTGGTAGAGCCCCGTCACCAGCCTCGGACGGCACAGGGTGGCACAGCAGCGATTCACAGACAAGCAGCTATTTCAGACTTCTAGGGCTCGCAACGGGAGCCCTCAGGGGACCACGTGACTTGCCACCTGTGGGTACTTAAACCATTGCCTCTCCTGTGAGCACAGCGAACCTGAGCATGGTGAACAGGAGGAAGGCAAACAGGGTCGTTACTGCGGGGGGTTTGGGCAACTGTGGGGGGCTTGGGCAACTGCGGGGGGCGTGTAAATAAGCAACTAAAAGGCAGTTTGCACAGCAGTTCACGCGGGCAGGGCAAGCGNCTGTAAAGACGTTTGTGTCCCCTTGTTTTTACCCTTTTGATGATATATTCAAGTACTGAATCCTTCTTACGTTTTACTTTTTCATCCTTGTGCTTTCCAGGAGCACTTAAAAATCTGTTTTCTGAGCTGTTTGTCCTTGACTCTTTTTCTTGTTTTCCAGAGATATTATTTATAATGTATGCTGGCCAGTTCTCTTCTTAATTTCAGGTCCTCATATGTGAGGTTATTGGCACATAGCAGCATTTTGTTTGTTTGCAGGGCACATGTAGACAAACACTACTGCTTGAAATGATTTTCAGAGACACTGAGCAAGAAAAATGCAGGCAGGGAATCAGTTTCCTAACTCTAGTGTTCAGGCTTCTGGAGGTGTTTAAGGGTGTGGAGGTATTTAAGGGTAGACTGGATGAGGTGTTGCGGATCATGATATAAATGTTTTAGTTTTTAGGTTTTAGTTGGATTATAGGTTGGACTTCATGATCTTCAGGTCTTTTCCAACCTTATCAACATTGTGATACTGTGATGCCCCATCTAAACATCTTTCTGTTTTCCAATCTAAGATCTTAGTGCTATATGTATTGTAGAAAAATACATCTGACATTTGTATCTTACTCAGATTTATGCTACCCAGTGGTGCTGCTACCCAGTTATCATGGGTTAGTGTTCGAGATATTTTTAATATGTATTTGTGCTGGTGATTTTTTTCCATTTTTCAGGATAAGGCCAGGGACACAGCTGATATTTCTGAGAGTTCCGGCCACCACTCGCATGGCCTGGGATAGTTGTGGAGCCCCCGCAGTCCCAAGCCGTGCTGCCACAGCACGGGCAGGAGTGGATTGGGACCATGCTGCCATGGTAGAAGTGGCAGCCATGGAGCCACCACTGCCACAGCCCCAAGGATGTCCGCTGCGGATGGGAGGGGGATGCTGCCACAGGAGAGGCATCCTGGGGAGGGGCAGGGGAAGCCGGTTGGCTGGTCCCTGCAGCCCTGCATGAGCTCACGCTGCTGTGGGACCCTCCCCTGGTGTGGCACCACTGCAGAGAGGGAGGAGGGCGCATAGTCGCTGTTTCCCTGGCAGTAGGCGCAGTGCATCGACCCAGCAGGGCGCATGGCCACGATGCCGCCCTGACAACTGCAGGCGATCTAGCCGAGAGGTGGTTTTGGCTGACAGGACTGCATGGCCACGTGGCAGCACCATGTTTTCAGCTGCCATAAGCCTCTTCTCTTCTGCCAGTGAGCGGAAGATGGGAGGAGACTTAACAGATCATTTAATATCATTTAACTATCTGTCATCTGTTGTTTAGTAATTTTACCTCCACGCTTCAAACCCTCTATACCAGTATTGCTGTAGCAAGGAAAAATGCATGCCCACAGTGATTTCTCCAGAATCTGTCTTCCAGCCCAAGAACAGAGACAAGAAATCCAGGTGTCAAACCTGGTAGGTAGCATGGCAGATGGTACCATGGACTCAAAGGCTGTGGAAGTTGGGCAGACGGCTTGCAGCTGTGTGAGAGCATATTGGAGGAGATGTTAAACAATTATGAAGTCGGTAGTATGGATGGCTTGGAGATGAGGAAAAAGTTTGACTGGAGAAGCATTTATGGCTCAGAGAGAGCACATAAAAGCATAAAAAAGGTGTTTACTGGAAAGAGATCTTCACAGTAGCAAGGTCAGAGGGTGATGGCATGGTGAAGGCAAACTAACTGCAGAGATGCATTGAAAGAGAGCATAAGGCAAAAGAAATTAAGTTTATGCAAAAGTGTGACACAGAAAGAGTGAGCACTTCTCAGTGCTCACTTTTACAAAAATCAGTGACAGTCATTTGGTGGAATCATGTGCCAAGAGTTCTGGAAAAGCCACTTCTAAATCACATAGATTTTGTCTGTCTTGTTAAATACCCTTTGAAATAAAAAAAGGGTTAATTTTTTAACCTACTTCACCTTATTTCAATACTTTTGATATTAAAAATAGTCTTAGTATCTCTAAGTACCATAATCCAAGGCAGAAAAAAGATGAACATCAGTTTGTTTGACCTTCTCTCCTGCCACACATCTGACATTCACGATCACAATGTACTCTGCAAGTCTTCATGTTTGCTGTGCCAAGTTCTTCAAGTTAGCTGTGAGGGTTACTCTTCGTGGTTGTCAGACCTTCTGTTATATTCAGCAGTTTAAAAATGTAATTTAATAGCTCCTCATGGACAGCAGATGTATATCAGAAAAAAATGTCATTGTTGAGAAGTGGGCAAATACCATACTGAGAATGTGGAACTGGCAAATAAGCTGCATAAGGCAAGGAGTAATCTGTCTCTTCTGCATTGGAAGGTCCTTAGGCAGCTCAACTCTGTCTTGCAACAGCTTCCACTCTTCAAGCAAGTAGTCTCATTCAAGGCAAGCAACAAGAATAATCAGTTGGGTAGAAACTTTGATATATGAGGTAAAAGGAAGAAAATTAAATTCAGCGGTTGGAGTATATAATAACAATTGCAAAGATGGAGTTGTAAACTGCCCTGTATGGTAGAAATTACAAAGCTATAACTGATGAGTCAAGTTACACTTCAGGGCAAAAAAGATGTCTGAGGAGCCTTGGAGCCTGGAAGAATACTGTCTGATAAATACTCAGTCTCTCTCATTGGAAAGGCTGAAGAATAGTTCAGACAAGAGATATACCCTAAATAAATACATTTAATCTTCTTATGTTGCATGGTTATGCAAAAGAAACCTATTTATATACACTCTGGGCCCAGGTTTAAGAAGCAATAAATAAAGCATATTATGCTGCACAAATTATGCACTGACATGACACACTATGAAAACAGGATGCGTGGTGCCCATGGCTCTGGGGTTAGGGGAGCGATCCCTTTGTGGGAGTTGCTTGGGAGTTGGACTAGATGGTTCTTGTGGGTCCCTTCCAACTTGGAATAACCTGTGAACCTGTGAGTATATACAGATCATTTATTCTCTTGTAAGACACTATCTATTAATGAAAAACAGAGAGAAAGAAATAGGGGAGATCAAACACAATCTTGGTACAAGGCAGCTCTTCCTCTTACAGTGATTGCAATCTGGGATTCTTCTTAGCTGTACAGGCTGGAATGTCATTTGCCAACACTGTTTGATGGGTGAGAAATCTGAATTATATTAGTACATGATTTGGTAGATGATTAACTCAAAGGATTGTTTGCCTGTTCCTGGATGATTTCCACTCTTTCTATATTAATTTCTTTTCTCTTACCCAATGGATAATTTTCTTAAATTTTTGCATCAAAGTTTTTTTAAAAAATCTTCCTACATTACCTATTTTTTCTGTAGCTCTATGCCACATCTTTCAATTTCCCTGCAAATATCTTGCTACTTTTCAAGCTTTATATCCAAAGCAAAATAAAAAAGCTGAAAATCCCAAATCTTTTACACTAGTGATATATCATATGGGTTTTTTCCTAGTTGCTTGGCAATAGAAAAGTAGACATGTGACTTCCTCCTCCATCTCCCTGGCACCACTTACAGATATTTTGTCTTAGTTTTTCTCCTTTTGTTCTTACCTCTCTGTGGGAGTGTTAGTTACAGAAGTGTTTTCAGCCTGATTTCTTTTTTATTTTGAGTTTATGTCTTACTGTTTTCTTGAGAAGACCACTATATATGTAAAGACATGACAAATGCCAGCTAGGGATTAGAAGGCACAGATCAGTGGGAGATCAATTATCACCTAAGTTTAGGTACCTCTTGTGGTGTATAATATACCTGCTCAGTGTCCCTGTGTAAGTGACAAAATAAAGATGTTGCCAGAAGAAAATTCATTGCTCCTGGAGACCACACCTTGAGTACTGTGTCAAGTTCTGGGCTCCCCAGTTTAAGAAGGATGTTGAGCTGCTTGAGAAGGTCCAGAGAAGGGCGACAAGGATGGTGGAAGGACTGGAGGACACGCCCTATGGGGAGCGGCTACGAGAACTGGGGTTGTTCAGCCTGGAGAAGAGGAGGCTCAGAGGTGACCTAATTGCTGGTTACAACTACCTGAGGGGAGGTTGCCGCCAAATGGGTGAGGATCTCTTCTCTCAGGCTGACGATACCAGAACAAGAGGACATGGCCTTAAGCTACACCAGGGGAGGTTTAGACTGGATGTTAGGAAGAGGTTTTTCACAGAGAGAGTGATCGTTCATTGGAATGGACTGCCCAGGGAGGTAGTGGAGTCGCCATCCCTGGAGGTGTTTAAGAGAAGACTGGATGAGGAGCTCAGTGACATGGTCTAGTTGGTGGGGAGTTGGACTAGATGATCCTGAGGGCCCCTTCCAACTCAGAATAACCTGTGAACCTCAGTCACTAACTGGAGATATCTATACATCAGCCACTGGCCTGTGGAGACCAGGAGAGGAGAGCATGACACTCGTCACCAGAGCACCTTGCCTAGGTGTCAGGATTCAGGTGGTGCTCAGAAGGGAATCACCACGGGCCTTTCTTCACAGAGAGGCAGGATCTTCAGGCAGACAATGTCCATGCCCATAGGGATCATCACTACACGCTCAAGAAGCCATCCAGTTCTGAGCTCTTGTGTTCCACCAGGTTCAATGGGATCATGTCCACCTTTCAGTCCCTGTGCCCTCCCCAAGAAGGCAGTTCTTGGTAGCACTTGGTCTCGTCTACCCTTATTTCTACAGCTGTGAAGAGAGTTTTTGCTCCATAACACTTTTCCAATGAACTTGCCAGTCCTGAGTACAAAGCAAGTTGTGGGAAGGCAGGTGGGGAGTTATCAGTACCTCTGTGATTTAGGCCACAACTGCAAGTTGGGTGCATCATCATCATTCAAAGAAAAGCAATTATTTGCCTTAAAATTCTACATACATTTGTGCCATTTATTGAAAACACCTCATAGGTTGGTGAGTGGAAAAGCAGGGGCAAAAGCAAAGGGCCCCAATTGGACTTGAGGCAGCAGAGTCGACTCAAAGTGCTTTATTCTCATCTATTCCTCTTTCTCAAGCCCATTGTTTTCTCCAGGCAGGAGCTTCTCATCTGTTTCAATTTTTGGCAATGAAGGTAAACAAGTTCTCATTTTGGTTTGTCCTCATACATGGTTCTAGAAGCTTTATCAGTCCAAGAGCTGATTCAGAAAGTAGATTACACATGCCTGCCTTAAGGACAGGAAAAACCATTTAACTTTAATCAATCAGCACAAGCCTGTCAGGCCACAAAGTCAGCAGTGGAGACATACCTAAGATTTTACAGACTTACACATCATCAGGCAAGTTTAATCCTGACACTTTTCTTGTTTAATCCATTGTGTATAAACGGTTGCCTTTCACTTTTTCCTGTGTTTGAGAAATTTGTGCAGGCAGATTGCAACATCTTCAGGTATGCTCATTATTCAAAAGTGTTTTCAGATTGGTTTGCAGAATGTTCCCAAGTGCAGAGCCTGTGAGTGTTTTGTAACAAAGGACTGGTTATCTGGACTTTATTGGTTGAGTAACTCATGCATTGCTTGGTTTGCCTCAGGATTAGAGAACACAGTAGAAGGCAAATGGCAAGCTCTCTTAGCCATCATCAAATACACTGCTGGAAATTTATTGTCAAGCATCCTTCTAGACTGAATGTGCAACTTAATAGCCTGTCTTCATTTAGATGGGAATGTGAGAGTGTCATGAACTCATAGCTTAGTTTTCAGATAATTATTTTTAGAGATGTGTTTAGACTGTTCACTGAGCTCTGGTGGTGCATCTGTGCAATCATTTAGTTAGGTGACAATGCATGTGGCAAAGTGGCAGCTCTGCAGTCTTAATTTATTCATCACAAGGTGCATTGGTTTCTTGATCTAGTTTCTAGAGAAATATTTAAAACCCCAGCTGGCATGATGTTAAGTAACATTCTAAAATAAGAAAGTGACATTTTGTGACCTTTCAGTACTTAAAGGGGATGGGGATAAACCTTCTACCACAGCATGTGGTGATATGACAAGGAGTAATGATTTTAAACTAAAAGACAGTTGATTTAGACTAGATACAAGGAAGACATTTTTTACAATGAGGATGGTAAAACACTGGAACAGACTGCCCAGAGAGGTGGCAGATGTCCCATCCCTGGAAACTTTCAAGGTCAGGCTGGATGGGGCTCTGAGCAACTGATCTAGTTGAGGATATCCTGCTCATTGCAAGAGAGCTGGACTGGGTGACTTTTAAAGGTCCCTTTAAAAAGCAAAATATTCTATGACACTAAAGAAAAAAAGTAATGAGTAGTCTGGAGTGGAGCTGACTGCACAGAAAAACTTGACATGATGCAGAATAAAAAGCCTCTCAGACACTGTGTTCCTGAATCTGGGCAAGACACATGCAAGAGAACAGGACTGATTGCCATGACATGATGTTGCAGTGCAAGCTGCTGAACCCCTCTCACAGAGTGACCTATGTTAAGTACTGGTAGAAGAGTAGATCAGACCTCAGTTTATTACTCTAGTGACAGCTCTGAATTGCCATTTCCTACTTTAGCGTGTGCAAGCACGTGCTTGCAGTCCAGCATGGTGATTCTGGTTACCTACAGTGTCCCAGTATTGCCAGGAGCTAGGCTAAGCACCCCCTTAGCACAATTTGTTCTACAGGTAGTCAAAAGCCATTCCCTCCATATCCAAGGGACACTCAGAGATCCACAATCACTGTCTGTTGGTCAAGATGTGGGGGATTTTATAAACAACATACTTGAAATAGCTCACTCATATTAAAGAGGTAGAGCCTATATTGTTTAAAATTATGTTAAACAGATGAAATAAATACTGTAAAAAGTATATTAAAATGGCAATACAGATCACAGAATCATAGAATTTCAGCATGGTTTGAGTCGGAAGGGACATTAAAGGCCATGTAGCTCAAAATCCCCTTCAGTGGGACAGAGACACCTGACCAAAATAAAAAGAGGCTTATAGTAAACCAATAATCTCAAAATATTAAATTCTGTATTGCTTCTTAAGAAGAAAGCTTTCTCCCAGCCAAGTTGTTTGGTGTTTTAAGAACCATTTTTCTCAGTGTCTGTAATCTGACTTCTAGTGAGTTGCTGAAAGGACTCAGTTTTGAAATTATTAGCCAAAGATCTTTGAAAATCCATTCTGATTTACTAGTTCCATTTTTTGCTTATTTTTTGCAAAGGGCAATACCGCTTGTGTCTCACAAGATTCTAACTACGTAATAATTTTCTTTCATATCCCAACATTCCATAGGAGCACAGAAAAAAAACGTTCTACCAATGTAGTCTTTTTCCATTAGCAGAAGTTTTACTGCAGCTTTTATAGAAACAAATATAGTGGTGGTGCCCAGCTAGAAGGGATTTATTCAATGATGCATATAGCTGCTTCTGCTAGTAGTGCTTTCCCATGCTTTTCCCCCCATTTTTCTGACTGTTTTCTATGGATAGCTTGGGACTCAATATCTCACCAAACACATCACAGTGGTGTTACCACTATGCCCTTCTGTGGGATAGCTTTAAGCTGCAGGAAGTGGCCTCTAGCTATCCCAGTCCTCTGTCCATTCTGAACCTTGTCTGCTTAGGCTCCTGGCCTGCCTCTCAGGAAGCTGACAGAGACCCTCCACCTCCAGGGTCTCCCATCAGCATGTGTAAAATGTGAGAGATGGTTAATAAATTCCTATGCTAGAATTTAAAATAGGGGAACTAATTGTTTTTCTCACTAAGACAACAGAAGGTATTTCATTGACACAGAAGCAGCTATATTCATCCTCTAACCCAATTTTGTAGCAGGACTTGCTATGACAATGACACTGTTGGCACATTACATGCACTCAATTATTTTAACCCTATACTGCAGCTCCAGGGAATAATCAGGAATACAGTATTCCCTAGCACTGTAATTGGGCATAATATCAGAATAAATTTAAAAAGAGGACCAGCACTCTCAGGTTCTGCACATTTTCCTGCAGCACTATGGGATTGCTATCATCTTCACATCCAGTTCATAATTGAGTGTCCCAGGCTTTTCTGGCGCAGAGACAAGTTGGTTATTAGTTATGTGATTAACGACTAATCACCAGAATCACAAAGGCCTGGCAAAGAGTAGATGAACACTGGAGCAGAGGCACCCTAGAAACACAATAACCAGGGAAACGATGCATACTGAATTGGCTGCTTTGAAAACTACCTAAGGAGGAGCATTAACCCATCATGTCTGGTGTGAAACCCACCAAGATGAGTTAACCAAAGACACTATCTCTGCAGAAGACCTTGCAGACTGGTTAATGCCTACAAGGGCAGAGGACTCACTATGGGACACTGGGAAGGGTATTTGGGGGTTGTATGCAACTTGTCTATATCAGGTTTTAAGGAGACTGTGGGAATATATGAAACTTATGGGATATTTAGGGGTGAGACAAAGGTAAAGAAACAAAGTCTTCAAAGTGGACTGGGGAGGAACAAGCAAGTAAAAATAAACAGGGGCAAAAGAAGCTGTAACAGGTTGTTAGTGCACTTGCCCAACTGAGCACTGTGCTTCCTCACCACAGTACAATCAATACTTTGGTTAAATCCTGTTTATGATAATCTTTTGTTCTTATTAGAAATGTGTGAATGCTAGTTAGCTTCAAGATGGATTTGCAGGCAAGTAGAATAAGAGGTGTATCATTAACAAGAGCAAGAATGTGAAACTCCATACCTGGTTTGTCTGGGTACCAGCACCTGGGGAGATCAGGAAATCTGTGATCTGCTGTCAGAATGATCCAGAGAGTGTTTTTACATGCATACATATATACAAAATATGTATATGCAGAAACACACATAGATAATTCTCATTAGTGCATTTCAATCCTAATCAGCCAGAGAAGAGGAACAATACCGGGCAGCCTGTGCTCTTTGCGAGTGCTGTGTGTTTATGTGGATAGTGGTAAGGCACTACGTATTTCTATGTGTGAAGCTGGCTCATATGTGTGTGTTAATGACTCCCCATTGGCTGGACTTCAATATTGAAATGCCTTTCTGCTTTCAAAGAAGAGTGAGATATAGTAAATGTATACAGAAATCTGAATATATGTAATGCATACATAAGTTTTGACAGATCACAGTAACAAAGCAGACCTCTCCGGTTGCTGGATTATCACAGAATATTATGAGTTGGCCAGTGTGAGTGCTGCTTTATAGCAGAAATTTTCTCCTGGTCACTGTTTTCTGTGTCATTTAGTAATGTATTTAGGGATGCATCCTTGCTGGAAGGACCTTTGGCAGAGTTGAGATGGAGTTCTGGGAGTACAGACAAGAAAACTGCAAGCAGAGGATGCCAAGAAGCAGCTCTTCAAAAATTTATCTTCATCCTGCTGCAGAACTATGACAGCCACCTCAACTGCTTGTATACCTGAAAAATATTGTCCTATATATTAAAAGAAAAACTGGTCTCTTTTGCAAGATTTTTTTTTTTTCTGAGAGAAGACTCATTTTTTCAACACAAAGCTTATGCTTGTCTTTGTGAAGGCAGTTACAGTCCACTAATTGTATTAATGAAGTATTATCTCACAAGAAAAATATCACTATTCCATTACAACTTTTCAGAGCCTGGCAGCCTTATGCAGTGATTTCTTATTACAGTGAAGCCTTTTGAAATAAGGGTAACAAATCTCCCCTCTTTGTTCATACCTCCATATTCTTTTTACATTCTTAGAAAAGCTTGAATAAAGGTGTAACAGGGAATAAGGCCTGTTACTGAAGTTTTTCAGAGAGGCAGCTTTGAAGATGCATGTTTGAAACACTGTTCTTTATTTCATTAATACGAAAGCTGTAGAGGAGTCAAAACTTGAGCAACAAGCATAAAAACCACAATTGTCTTCCCCACAAAAAAATTGCAAGACTTCTGGTCCCACTCTTGTTTTTTCACCAGCCGTTGGGCTCTGCCGTCACATTGTCTGGTCCTTTCATAACTCTCAAAGCCAACAAGAAAAATCACATTTCATTTCCAAAATGAATTTCAGCTCAAATCCAGCTCTTGAGATTATTCTCCATCACTCCTTCAAGAGCATTAGAAGTACCAGCCTTTGTAACCTTTCTCAGTATACATTTTACACGTATGAAAGTACACAGATGGCCAATTATGCCAGTGACTGCACTGAATTATTATGTATAATTAGAGATGAGAGCAAGTTTCTAAGATGAGAAAAAGAGGTCTGATTCTATCAGACTTGTGAATTTATGGGTTTGGGGAGGGCAGCTGTTTTGTCTCTTATCTGTACATGTGGTGCTTCAGCACAGACATTTCACAAGCCATTTGTGTCATGAATATAAGCAGGGACTAAGGAGGTGATGTGAAGTGCAGAGAGGCAGGTGGGAGAACTGGCACTGCTGCTAGGAGCTCACAGGAAGGTGGTGGGTGTCTGCCAAGGGGCAACAAGGGCCCCAGCATGTGGCCAGGTCTGCTTCACAGCAGAGAAGGGGGAGGTACAGGACACTAATTATTCTCTTTGTAACTCTTCTTGACTGTGAAGTGTAGATTGCTCAGTTTCTTGCCATGCATTTCAGATTGAGGGGAAAAAACAAAAAGAAACCAAATCACCATGAGAAAAGGGAGGCAGTGTTATGATTTATACGAATAAGATGGTTGAGGAGGAAGCCCACTTCTCCTCCTACCCAATCTTGAGATGAATTAATGGCATTCATTGCTACACTGTTATGTTCTGTAAGAAACACAAGATTGCACTTTTCACTTTATGGGAATGGAAGGACTTGATTGTGAAAAATCAAAGCTCTTTAGACAACTGCAAAGTCTGAGTCAATAATAAAAGAATTACATGCAGAATGGCATTTTATTATCTTCTTTTAAGTTTCTCAAGTACAGAAGTAATTAATTTTTCAAGCACAGTTGAACATTGCCTATTTTACACTAAAAATTAACACACTGGAAGTTGCTAAGTTTTTCAAATGAAAGCAATGCCTCACAAACTATACTTATTTTCATTTGATAACTTTTTTTAATGTAATGTGAAGTACTTTGGAGCGCTAATCAGTCACCAAAATACAATGAGAGTATATTTATTAAGCAATGTCTCAAAAGATGCCCCTTAAAAGATCTCCAGCATGGTCTTCTACTGAAATGAAGGAGAGATTGCTGATTTTATGAACCACCTAGAA
The DNA here is from genome assembly GCA_013390025.1 of Pitta sordida. Lineage (NCBI taxonomy): Eukaryota > Metazoa > Chordata > Aves > Passeriformes > Pittidae > Pitta > Pitta sordida. The sequence continues at coordinate 40,008 of WEKX01018800.1, forward strand.
AGTGGGTGCTTGACATCTATTTCTTTTTTTTAATCAAATAAGCTACTGCTTCTCCTATACATATTTTGCAATACTCTCACCCAGATTTAATGGAAAAATGTTAAATATATGACAAAACTCATTGAAGATTGCTTGTTGGGTATACTTATTAAATTGTTCTATGTATTTTTTTTTACAATATTCAATTTTCTTTCTACTTGATCAAATAAAGCATTCTACATCCAGTGAACATATCAAACACTTCCTCAAACTTCCTTTCCATTCCCGAGGTCTGATCTTTGAAGAGCTACTACAAACATTTTAATGCTGTACTTGTGAAAAACATTTACTATGAAAAATAAAATATAAGGAATGTGTTCATCACAATTTTAAGGTAATCAAGTTTAAAATATTCTAACGATAAGAAGTGCAAACCTCTGAGTAAACCCCAATACATATGTGGCATGTAATATTTTCTAGTTAATATGTTGCTACATACATGTAATTCTTCCTGCCATGACAAATCTAAGAGCAATATTAAACAGTTAACACCTAAGCATCTCCTTGTGATACACATAATGTAATAATTAAAGTTAAATAATATATCCAAAACAAAAAACAATGACAAAAATGCCCCAAGACTCCAACACTCATAGCCAAACCAAACCAAAGCAAAAAATAACAAATAACAAAATCAACAACTCCCAAAACTCTAAGTGTCAGATGTGTTTCATAAGGGTGTAAAGCTTGTTAGATGCTTCCTGAATTGCTGCTGTTATTATCAGTGACCCAGATAGCATGGGTTCTGTCTGCATATTCACAATAATCAATTACAGCTCTGATATTTAAATGTCTCACTGTTTCTCATTTGCTCCCTCCCTCTGTGAGGTTATGAGCATGGATTCCAGTACCTATACTCACAACAATAACTGAAGTAATTATCTGTTCCAAACATCATTAGATCAGCTAAAGAAGAGAGTGGCCAAAACAGCTTTATGCCACCTCTCAAATACTGCCTGGCTTAGCCTTCTCCTTTCTTGTAGAGCCATAGAGCCACTAGTCCAAGCTTTCACTGTGATCCAGAAAGGTCATTTTAATTCTCTGTGGGTTGGCTTTCCATCCAGAGATGGAAATCTCAGTCTTAGTTTCCAAGAGAGTTTAATGCTCCCCAGACAAGGTATCCTGGTGAGTATCCAGGTACAGCCCAAATAGGGAAATAAAATAACCAGAGCTGATCAGAAGACTATCTTTTGTTCCAACTTGCTTTATTTTTGAAAGAAAAGCAAAGCTGTGCTAATCTGGGACACAAAAGCTAACAATCAGAACATTTCTGTGGGAGGGAAAATCCTGAAAAAATTCCAGTTTGGAAGGACCTGGAGATTTTTTTCAGCTTGTTTCCTGGATTGCCCAGCTCCTCTGGCTGTCTGCTATGTAGGCGAGCTCCCAGAGAGCTGAAAGCCTGCTCTGCAGAAAGAGGTGTCTAGAGATCATGCTGGAGAAACCCCAGAAACCTGCTACCAGGAAGAGACTGACAGAAGGACCACTGCTGTCTCCTTCATTAGGCTGATCTTAGGCAGAAGACACCCAGTTAACCATCAATCTGCTCTCTTGGTCACCAAGGAGCTACCGCCATCAAGAGAGCCAGTCGGCATTTGGGATAGAATCTGCAAAGATAGCCATCTGAAAGAGCCCAGGAACCCTGACTCTGGTGGCAACTTGAGTTATGTACTGCTCAGATGCTGGCTATCTATTCCCTGTGACCACCAGCTGGGGGACTTGGAAACCCCAGCCCACCTCCAGCTCACCAGAAACAAGCAGAGGCTTTGAAGATAATCAAACAGAAGGTTGAACTGGCAGAAGAGTTGGCTTGTGGAACTCTTTGGAAAAAAAAAGTCTTTTCTCATTGGAAATTAATCTCAAGGAAGCTCTCATAATATATACACTAAGGCTGAGTGATAGACTTAGCATGTGTACTCCCAAAGGAAAAATAAGCTTTCATTAGTTTCAGGGAGCATCACCATGCCAGACCCCACCAGCTGTTCCATGGCCAAGAACCTACCATTGAAAGCAGACGTGGGTGGTGGGGTATGAAAGAAGTCTGAAGCAGGAATCTGCAACTGCCTGTGCTCTCTTACTAGAGGATGTGCCATGGTTTGATGAGTTAAAATGCTGGAGTGAACAGTTTTGTTCATTAGTAAGCTGATATGTTCTGGAAGAGTTATCACACAGCTGGTAGCAGCCTCTGACAGTTTCAATGAAACATTTATTTGCCGAATAAAAAAGAGATGACTGCGTGTCTAGTCATATAGTTCCTGTTTAAATTAGGTCAGCTGCACCTGGACATTTCAAGATTTAAGGTGAAATTTTTCCTGATGCTGTTAACTGCCCAAATGTGACCCAAGATAAAAATTAAGATTAAAACTTCAGAATAATTAGATTTGTTGCTTAAAAAGAAATGGTCATTTATAAACTATCAATAAATGGAGATACATTTAGCAGCACCTGACATACTCCTGCTGTTATAAATACTAGGTAACAAGAGCTCTAATTCGCCATATTTCTGTTTTAACTCTTTTATATCTATTTTTATGCTTTTGTTTCTTTCTTTTTCTTCTCAAAGGGCTAAGATAAGCATATTCAACAAATGTATTTTTAGCTTAGGCCTCTGATCACATTCTTGCAGGACAAAGGAATTGTAGAACTGCTGGCACATATTATGTTACTTCTTTTAATTGTCTTTATGCAATTTTGGATTAGGCTTTCAGTATCTACCTGCAGGGAGTTCATGCTGAGCCATAAAAGCCTATTACAGAAGTAACTGGTGAGGCACTAAAAATACTTTAGTCTGAAATAGCTTGTTTCAGCTCTTTATCAGGCACTAAGAAAACTGTACTGCATAATATTTTACAGGAGAAGGATGATTTCCAGAGGACAAACATAATGCCTTTGGAAGCAATAGAAGGGAAAAAAAGAGAATGTGACAAGCACTGGATGTCCCCTTCCATAAAAGCGGAAAATCTTCACAATGCAGCTCCATACAGCTAAGAGGACGTATCCTGGAAAAGGTAGCCCTAGTTCAGTGCTCTTTTTCATGTACTTGATGTGCACTGGCCATTGTTCTCATATTGCTTTCTCTAATTCAACTTCATATTCACATTTCCTCCCTCTGTGCTTCATCACTTCATCTCTCCATAGTTCCTCAGACATTATTTTTAATGATTTCTCACCTGTTCCCCTCTCTCACCTTCTGAACCTCTTTCCTACTAATGTGATGGTACATCAATGAGTAATTAAACTTCAGTATTCAGCCTCGGTTCATTTTTCCTTTTTGCCCATCCTAAGAACTTCCCTTCTAACTCTGATACCTGTTTCGCTTATTTCTGCTCGCAACCTGCAGACTGGACTGTCTTCTTTCACATGAATTTCCCTTGATGTGTTTTGTTTTGGCCATCTTCTGTCTCTTTTTCTCTAATTTAGCTGATAGCTGAGCCAATAATTTTTACTTCTTAGATCTACTCACAAGCAGTTCTGTTGCTTGAAACAGCCAGGCTTCTGACTCTTTCTTGCCTGTCACAATCCAGGGAGCTCTCCCTCATAATAAAGAATTGTTTATTTTTGGTTTATTTTTGTGTTTATTTTTGGTCTGCCATTTACTAATTCTTCATGTCTCTGTATGAGCGTTGATGTGATATATAGTCATAATGTCACCACTAGAAATAAATCATGCCTCTAGGCCTTAGCCTTTCAGTAATTACAATAAATCATAATCAGCTCAAGATACAGACACAACTCAGGATCATTGTTCTTAAGTTCTGACATTCAGGAGTGTTTCTGTGAGACTGATTTAGATGTACAGAGTGTATATCTAAATAAAAATATTTAGGGATTTTTAAAGAGAAAAACACTTATACTTGTCTATAATTTTCAGTTCAGATCTCAAACTTCGGATGGGAATGGGATTAAGTGTGAGTCTATCTACCTTTTCTTGCAATTATTCACAGAATCACAGAATATTAAGAGTTGGAAGGGACCCACAAGGATCATCGAGACCAACTCCCAAGTGAATGCCCATACAGGGATTGAAGCCACAACCCCAGAGCCATGGACACCATGTTCTGTCAATCTGACCCAATCTCAGGGTCGTGTCATCATCATTTATTTTTTTTTAAATTATATAACCTAATTCCCTGTCCCATCATCCCATTATCTAGACCATGTCACTGAGTTCCTCATCCAGTCATTT
>WEKX01018800.1:44284-57404 GCA_013390025.1 Pitta sordida
TTGGTATCATCTGCAAACTTGCTAATGGTGGACTCAGTTCCCCTGTCCATATCATCAATAAAGATATTAAACAGTGCCGGGCCAAGCACTGATCCCTGTGGGACTCCATTATTTCCTTCCAGAAATCAAGTAGTGGATATACCACGGGCCATTCATTAGTATATTCATATGCAAACATCTTGATTTATATTTGCAATAAATCTCATTACATCTCTAATGATCTCTTGTCCAATGTTTATAAGTAACCCGTCCTATTGTCTCAAACCAAAACAACACTGTGTTATATACCTTCCCTGCCGTCTAACCTCTCCAAGACTCTTAAGGAAGAAAACTGGGTCATCTCCAAGCCAGCGAGGGGTGCTGCTCCCCACCCTGCAGGGCATGCCAGTCCTGCACCCCAGTGCAGCAGAGGCACTCTGGTAATTCACACACATAAAAATGCCACAAAGAATGAGGGAAGACTATGGCGTCTTCACTGTTAAAAATACCCCAAAGATGTGAGGTTGTGAAACTGAATGTGCAAAGAGGTGAGGGATTACTGTNGTTTTTTTACTGTTACTATTGTTGTTCAAACATATATATATATTTGTTATATTAAAATTTTTTTCTTTCTCTCAGTGAAGTTCTTTTTTCTCTCCATATATATATTATTCAAGTATTTCTAAATTTAATTCATATTTCATCTTAATTGGCCCAGGACAACTGGTCTCATCTTACTGTAGAAGTTACATGAAGATTCCAGTAGTGTGCACAGGATACAGTAATCCCTTTNTAAAGTACTACTCTGGGAGAAGAGAACCCTTACAGGTTTTTTCAGCAAAAACAATGGATATACTGCAAGAAACTTGTATTAAAACTCAAGGAGCTGAAAATGCAAGACTAAAATGCATAGTGTAAAAGGGACCATTATTGTTCTTGGCTAAATAAGACAGCCTGGAAAGGTCATGTTGGGCTGAAGTCTCTTCAAGGATGATGTGCTCCAGATCTTGTGACTCTGTCACAGAAAAAGAAAAGAGATTTCCTTTAACTTGAGGAATGGTCTTGTACAAAATCATCTGCTTTCTTTCTCTAAGCTGTTAATAAAGAGGTAGAATTTTCAATTAGTAAAAACAGGACTGAAAACTTTATCTATACTAGTGTCATGGGGAAAGCTTTTTTGTTCTATAGAAAAACTTTTCTCCTTTTTACTGGAACAGACAATACGTTTCCCTTCTTATCTCCCCTTCCCTCCCCTGAAAGGAATGTGNTATATTATTCAAGTATTTCTAAATTTAATTCATATTTCATCTTAATTGGCCCAGGACAACTGGTCTCATCTTACTGTAGAAGTTACATGAAGATTCCAGTAGTGTGCACAGGATACAGTAATCCCTTTACTACTTTGCGGTTCACCATTTGCAAATTCGATACATTGCAGGGGGCGTGGTTCTGTGTCTTTACCATATTCACCGCTCCTTTGAGGATTTAGCTTTTTGTAGCATCTTTCTGGAACCAGTCCCTCATGATATTCGAGGAATTACTGTATTATGTATTTGGAAAATTGAGTTGATAATCAATTTCATGTTTCCTTAAGGACTAATTAAAATCATTTAAGAATCCAAAGCACTGTTGAAGCAGAAGATGTGAAAGTTCAAGACAGTGATTCAAAAAGAAAAAAGCATGCCCCCCTCCTCTGATGCCTGAGTTTGTGTGTACCTAAGCCTCATCCAGAAAACTTCCTGGGGTGCTAAATGTTGTGCTATCACAAATGGCCAAAGAAATAACTTTCTTGCTTGACCTGAACACTTGATATAACCCCAGCTGCCATCTAAGATTCCATCTCCATCTATGAAATAGGCATGCCTCTGAGGAGATCCATCTAGAGGCCTGAACTGCACATACTGCACACACACTACATTTAATGAAATGGCAACAGCAACTGCTGTTAAAGGCAGTGGCAGCAGTGACTGATCACTGTTTATACAATATCTTAACTATCAAGGCAGTTGCCAAGTAAAGAAGAGACTGAAGGCACAGCTCCCAACCTGCTTTTAACAACTCAATTATTCTCAAAGAAATGGAAGTCAGCCCAGTTTGACTTTTCAATTTTACTGCATACTGAAAAAGACAGTCTCAGGTAAGCACAGGCAGGGATCTCCTCACCCACTGCCTGGCTACTGTGACCTTCATTCTGAGCTGCCTGGTGGTGGCTGAGCAGTCCCTGGGGTCTCTGGGCTCCCCCAGGAGCAGACACCCTCACCCTGGGTGCTGCAGTAATGGGTGACATAAGCTTCAGCTCCAGTCTGGTAGCTGCTTCCAGGATCTCCTTGTAGAGGGATTTCTCTACTGCATCTTGCCAATGAGTTATTATTATAATAGCGGATTCCCCAAAACTGGACCCTTTTAAGATTCAACTGACAGGGTTTGGGGCCAGTTCTTTAAACTGTACTTTTGACAGGAAAGGTTGGACAAGATGATCTTTGAAGGCACTTCCAACCTGCTGCTCTGTGATTCTGTGATTGTCTGACAATCTCTTTTTTTCCCTTCTTATGAAGTGGTTGTCTTGTTCCTACAAGAATTTCTGGTTTCACCACCTCTCAGACATGACGTGCTGAGAATGGCCATGCCTGGGTGCTGCAGTGTCTCAAAGGACAACTATGCATCAGCAGGAGGAGTGAAATGGCCATGGGGCTTCTCAAGTTAGCTGAACTGTGCTGCCAGAAACACTTGCCTGTGAAAGCCCTGATGGAATTAATGTGTCAGAAATCATGGCATTTTCAATATTTCTGATTAAAAAAATACATACTTGGAGGAAATAATACAGAAATTGCCAAATACTTAAGGCTGAAACAAGTTTCCGTAAGAGTCAGTAGGAGATGTGCCACAGACTTTTAAAAGTCAAGGATTAAACTCTCAATAGTCCATTTATTAGGAAAAAGTGATATTTTAATGTCCCAGTATTTTTCCAAAATGTTTTAGGAAAATTATTAATAACTGAAGAAATCTGAAAAAAACCCCAAACCTTGAAAAAATGCTTAATTACCATAGCAACGCCTGTGTTACTGTTGAATATTGTAACTCCAGAGACACAGAACTGATTGCTAAAATCAAAGTTTTACTGCATAATCCTCTTTAAGCACAGTAACAGAAACAGCTTCCCTCACCATTAGTCACAGTCTACCAAATGGTTTTCCACACCTTTCCATACAAAATGGAGATCACCTCTACTTAAAGCTTTTGAAGAACTTTTTTTGTTATAAAACAAAATGTGGTATTCTGTTAAATAATGAATGATATTGCAAGATCTGAAGGAAACCTTTTCTTCCATGACTCAGTCTCCCTGAGGGAGGCAAACAGTCTGAATTCTGTCTATATCCTACACACTTGGCGCTGAGTGACACTGACTTGCTGCACAGTAGACAAATATTAAGAGCACCCCCACCTCCCCAAAAGCATAAAAGGAAGTAAATTTATCATAGTGTTATTAGCAATGAATATGTCTTGGTTATAGATTCAAAAGCTGATGATCTGCCTCTGAAACATACTTGGCAACATATGTAATAATTTTAAGTGCACAAAAATAATATTGATGTGCTAAAAGATATCATTTAACCCCTCTAAGGGAAAGTACTACTTCTGACTTTATCAGGCTCTTGATCTGACCTTAAAATTTCTGAGCTGGAGGATCTGTGGCCAACAGAAACCAAGAAAACTGAGATGAATAATGCTGGGCAGCACATCACGGCTCCTGAGAAAGTTCCGCTGTTCCCCACCCCTCACTCTGCCTTGTGGTTTCTTGGAAAATCGATGCAGCAACAGGTACCTATTTTTGTAACCAAAATTTGTTTTGCATATTCTTATCCTAACAAGACCCTGTTGAATGTATCCCAAGAGGAACTTGAAGAGTTTAATAACTTTCTAGGCAGAGAGAATTAAACTTGTAATTCACTGGAGAATGTGCCAAATAAAGTCAGACATTGAATTTTTAAAATGTCACTTTTTGTAAATTATCTTTTGGTAGATTGTTACCCCAATTTACCCCCTCTTCCTGAAGTGAAATTCAATCTTTATACATGCAAATAAACATGCAAACACCTCACTTAACATTGTAAGAAATTGTGCTGGAATTCCATTTAAAATCTAAGGTCTCTTGAGCACTGGGTTAAAAGGAATAACTTTTCGCAAGGATGCTCCACAGCATCAGCTTTACTACACTACAGGAAAACTTTCATTCAGCCATTACTGTCACCAAGGTAATGAAAGTTAATTCTAGCTACCACCTTCTCAGATACAGACTTCTGGTAAAAATGTATAGCCTATTTTTCAAATCTCTGTAAATATCTCTAATGACTTTTGTTGCTGCCTAGATCAATTTCCTGACTAGCAGACTTGAGAGAGCCTGAATTGAAATGTTTGATATTATGTGCGATTAGTAAGTGAGCACTCTTACCTTTTCAGATAGAAGTCATCTTTACCTCATTTGCATTTCAAAGGGATGAGTAATTTTCAGCTTTGAGCGAATATGTATAACCCACATGATTTCTGCATAATTTTGTATTTCACTTAAAAATTCTCCTGCCATACCTTTAATATTCTTTCATGCTTAGGTTTCCCAGAATCTCTTGCCCTGCCAGTTTGTCCATATCTCTCATGAGTACTGCTTGAGTATTCCCAGAAGGAAGATGAAAGCTTAGTCCTGCTCTGTTTTCCTTCAAATCACATCACAAACGTCTGCTGGGGATTATCCATGGAAATAATTTAAGAAAAGAATTTATTTGCTACATAAAAGACAAATTAAAAATAAAGTCTTCTACCTAATTAGAGTTTGTGCTAACTCAGCATTAGACATCTTTCTTTCAAGCAAATATTCATTCCCCATCTTCTAGGGAGCGCCATCAAGTCTATTTCTACATGTAGCAAACCAAACACATGTCCTAAACCTTCTCCTGTGCATTTAAGCTTTTGTAGTGGAGTCATTATCTGCTGCTTTTTCAGCAATAGAAATCAACATTGAGAAAACATAGAAGTAAGTAATCTCTACAGTGTGAGTAAATAAAAACTACCTTTTGAGAAGGATAACAAATGATCTTATGACAGTGGTGTTAGTGCAAGGATATTTTCTAAACTATATACAGGATCTAAAGGATACATTTTGCTATTGAAAGTTCTGCCTTATCTCTTTTTAGTTTGTGTGGCAAAACAAGGCAATGCCCATTATCTGATAGGGAGCACCTCATCCCTTCTTCATGTTTCACAGCTTTCTTTATAACTATTTGCACCAGTGAACTTTTCATTATTGGTGTCAACAAAATATTTTTTTCTTTTATTTATCTCAAAATTTCCAACTGTAATTCTGACTTCCTGATTTCTCAAACCTTCATCTTAATAGTGATAAAGATCGAGCTTTGAGCAGGAATTCTCAAGACCTGTAATGATTGTAGTGTAGTATACTGTCTGTGTTTTAGCCAGTCTATAATGTTAAGTATTGCACGTCTGATTTTTGCTGATTGTTTTATTGTAATAGGTTAAACTACCTTTCTTGTTTTATTTGACTAAATTGAATCAACTATGAAGAACAAACTCCTCCTATAGATTTGACCCCTGTTCTTTCCTGGCCCCCATCGGTACTGGTACTGCTGCAGCAGAACCCTAGTGTTCCTTCTTTAAAGTTGTACTTCCTTAAAGTTGCACAAAAAGTTGAAAGGCCTCAAGTACATAGTCCTCAGTTGTGACATCCTGTTCAGCTATAAGTCAGGATAAGTAACATGAAATACTTTACAAATGTTAGACAAACATTCACAAAGAAATTACTACAGCATTTTTTGTGAGCCACAAGTTAAAAGAAACACTGTTCCTAAATGCGTTTGCTCTGCGCTTCTTTTCTATAAAGACACAGAAGGGACAAAGAGTTCCTGTTTTTATTCACACAGCATTGTATCATAGAATCATAGAATGGCCTGGGTTGGAAGGAACCTTAAAAGTTCATCTAGTTCCAACCCCCCTGCTGTGAAAGGAAAACTTTCCACTGGACCAGGTTGAGCTTCATCCAACCTGGATTTGACTTCTCATGACTTCTCTCTGCATAATCTAGAATAGTCATCAGAATTCATTAGTTTTGGAACAGTATATGTGCATTTTCATTTAACTGGTGTACCAGCAGCATCTTCTTACTTGACATTGCTGGGTCAGTTGCACTAGAAACAAGGACATGAGGCTTCTCTGGACTTCAGTTTATGTTGCAGGGATCACTATTTTCAGGGAGTGTCATTGAAACAGAACAACCAGCAGAACCATATCTCAAAAACTATTTTCAGCACCTCCACTGAAACTACTTTCTATCACTTCTGTTTTGGTAGGCTGAGGACCAGCCTATGATACATAAAATCACCGTGGGATTCTCCTATTTATCAAGTAGTGTCTGTACATCTGAGTTTTTTCTAACATTAACTTTCCTTGGGCAAGGTTTGATTTAGTCATGTTGCCAGTTAAACTGCACTGTCCCACAATCAAAGACCCCAAATTAGATTTTACTACATCTAGACCATGCATAGATTATAATAATCTATATTAATAATTATCATAATAATCTCAACAGGTCTAATAAAATGATTCCCTTCTAAATCTTCTCTAAACTGCATTACTTAATTTAAATTTACATCCTTTACACCATCTTTTAAAAGTCATGAAGATGAAGAAGAATGAAATTGTTGTGCACCTTCTAAAAGAGAGGAAGGATAAAAACAAATACATAAATGAATCCTTTGCCAGGCTCATCTCTCAGATCCCCTGAACAATTAGATACCAAACAAGATTACCAGATTAGATGTGTAACCACAGCTCCTTTTGACCCTACTGACCAGAAACTTGGGACAAGATGGACTGCCCCTGGCTGACTACCTCTTTTAAAGAATATTTTGATTTTATAAAAATTATGTTTCAATGGAGTCTTTATTGGAATGATCAAATACTCTGTATTCCCCAGACATTCTGTGCAGTCAGTTTTGTCCTATGTCCAGTGAAGGGTGTGAACCAGAGGAAAACATTGCCCCACATACACGTACACACACACACATCTGTCTCTTTATTTCCAAATCTGACTACTGGCACGCATAGCTGGGATTGTGTCCTTGCATCTCTTCTTGAGTTCTACATGATGTTGAGAAGGTCACTCAAACCACAGTTTTCAAAAAGTGGCCACAAGTTATGTTTTCCTCATTTTCTGGGTATCTAATAAGAAACAGCTGTTCACTATGCCTGATTTTTTGAAGGCATAGTGAACACTCACAGCTCCAGCTGGAGCTGGTTCCCACGGCATAAAACTTCATAAAAAGGTCTCTTCATAAAAAAGTGCTCTGAAAATATGAATTTCAAGCTGACTATCTAAAAGTATTGGACACCTCTGACAGTGGGATATTAGCACAAACCATTTCTACAAGAATGCAGTGAAGACAAGCTCACTAATATTTGTGAATCACAGCAAGTCTGCAGAGATTCTGATGGTGGAACAGATAGCTTTCAGGTGCTCCATTGTACTATAGGACCCACAATTCTGAATTAGTAGTTTGCAAGAACTCAAAAGGTTTTGCATGAAACCAGTGCCAAAACTGAACTCCCCTGACATGTATGTATAGTGTTCTACACACAAGTACACAAGCAAGGAGAGTTGAATAAAGAAAAAGGAACAAACAAAGATTACAAGCTAAACTACTTGTAAGTATAAGTGAAAACAGTTGTAGCAACACTGCAAGACAGACTTCTTTCCAAAGACTTAGATGTTTCTCCAGTTTAAATGCCTTCCATACAGTATGAGGGAAGAGAGGCATCTTCCAGAGTATCCAGCATGTCAGGTTACCTAATGCCAGCATCCAGACCACGCAAAGAGTGGCCACTTACACATTTCTCAGTCTGAGTAAGTACCTATCCTACTCAGGCAAGGCTGAGGACTCAGCTGGGTGCACCCTGGTTTCCACCAAAAGGAAGCTCAGCTGAGCATCACAGATGGAGTCATATTTCTTTCACAAATGACCAGTATTATTTAAAGGGTCAAGAGTTAAAAGTAAACAAAAGCTAAACCAAGCTAACCAGAAAGATAAATAGTGATCCCTCACTACTTCACACTTCATTATTCACTGCTTCAATGCATCACGGGTTTTTTTCCCCTGCTTTACCAGCTTGTCCTGGATTAGAACAACACATTCCAAGGAAGATGGGAACCTTCTTGGACTGCAAAAGGAAAAAAACCTCCTTATCTCCTTTACTATACATTTTGAATCAAAGGAGCTTTCGGTCAAAAAATGTAGAAAAAGGAAGCAACAATTATTTACATATACAGTGAATCCCCTCTGTATCGCGACTTCTCCTTCACGACCCCGCCCATTTGCGAAGCAATTTTTTCACAGTCTGGCTCCACGGATCTGCGATATTTCATAGCCAGCGCATGCCCTCTGCTTCTGCTTTGCCGAGGGGCGGGGCAGGCTCTCCCTGTGAGGTGGGATGGGCCCGCCCCATGCCCAGCTCCCCCGGGAAGGGGATGCAGGGAGGGTTTGGAGTTTCTCCGGCACAGCCTCGCGTTTACAGTCCTGCTGCAGCGTGCCCAGCCCCTGACCTGGTCCTGTGTGTCTCCGTGTCCCAGTGCAGCACTGCCACGAGACATGCCATGTATTCATATGTACAGTGTATGTATGCACGTATAATTTATAGAATTTAAAAAAGTGTTGTGGAAGCTTTTTATGTGCTGACTTTCTCAACGGCTTAATAAAATTCAAACTGCCTTCAGGGGCTCTGGACTGGGAACAGCAGGGAGTGCCTGGGGGGCTGTGGGATGGGNTGTGCTGAGAGAGACAAGGGGAAGGAGCAGAGAATTGTCCGCAGCCCTGCGGAGTTCCAGGGGCTGGAGCAATGGTCATGGCCTGCATGCATATTAACGACCTGCAGTTCTTTGCGAGTTTAGTGTTTTGCAATGACCTTGGCCTGTCCCTTTCCTCATGATGGAGGGGGTATAACTGTTTAAAGAAAAAAAAAACCAAAACAAACAGTAACATAACAGTAGCAAGTGAAAAGAAAAACAAAAAAAGCCAAAAAGAACACTCCACCCCAGCAACAGCACAGTCATCAGGGGGCAAATGGCCCATCAAGAGCCATTAGCTCTCCAGCCAAAAGACAGAAAGAGTCATCCACCCACACTCTCTTTGAGGAATTATTTTTTTTTTAGTAGGTTTAATATCTCCTTTCCTTAGCGTTTGATAATGGCATGGTGGTTATTGAAAAATTAAATTTTACCCATGTTTACCCAATTTATTGCTACTTATCATGGCATTTTGCCAGACCTGATCCCTGTGATATTTGAGGGATTACAATAGCAAAGAACAAGCCCTATGGGGAGCGGCTCCGGGAACTGGGGTTGTTCAGCCTGGAGAAGAGGAGGCTCAGAGGTGACCTGATTGCTGTTTACAACTACCTGCGGGGAGGTGGCACCCAGATGGGTGCGGACCTCTTCTTCCAGGCTGATGACACCAGAACGAGAGGGCACGGCCTCAAGCTACGCCAGGGGAGGTTTAATCTTAATGTTAGGANAAAAGCCAAAAAGAACACTCCACCCCAGCAACAGCACAGTCATCAGGGGGCAAATGGCCCATCAAGAGCCATTAGCTCTCCAGCCAAAAGACAGAAAGAGTCATCCACCCACACTCTCTTTGAGGAATTCTTTTTTTTTTAGTAGGTTTAATATCTCCTTTCCTTAGCGTTTGATAAGGGCATGGTGGTTATTGAAAAATTAAATTTTANGCCCACCTGACTCAGCAAAACTGTGGGAGGCTTGGGTTAAATTCCTTTTGCTGCCTGAGGGAGTATGACCTGGTATCTGCCACATGGAGGTGAATATGCTGATCACAAAAGGTCAGCTATTTTAAGGAACAAGGGTGACGCAACCCCTTATTTCTGTTCAAACGGTTCTACTTTGCATGGAATGAATATTCATCAGGCCCTTGAGAGAATGAAAGTGCAAAAATATGTCTATAACTATATTGTTAGGGTGCTTAGTGGTGGGTGAGAGGAATATATTCTTTTGGAATTAGAGAGCATACCTGGCTAGAGCAACAGCAGAGCAAGTGTGTTGATGATCTGTGTTTGGGACTGGGGATAAGACAGGCAGCAGCCCTCACACATGTTACTGAAGAGGCTATCTGGAAATTAATAGCTATCTATTTAGTGTTGGATAATGTGAGCAAAGTACAGTGTGAAACTACTCACAGAATGATGAAAATTACTTTTCTACAGCTGCAAGAATAAAATTTCTCCCTCTAAACTAGCCTTATATAAAGATCTAGAGTAAAAATGATCCTGGCAGAGAAGTAATTAAGTAGAATGATTGCAAAGATCTGATAATAGAATGTCCTAAATTCAGCAAAAATTCATCTAGATATTCTAAAAAGCAGATTAAATAACTGTTCACATGAACTCTTCCACAAAGGTATTTTTCCCTTTGGACTGTTGCTTTAATGACTGTGTAATTATTGGAATTTTTAGCATAGGTTCTATCAGGAAGTGACAGTATCTTTTGTCTTATCGTAAATTTTTATTTTCACTCTCTGATGTTCTACTATTGGATCGAACTTTTCAACTGTGAAGTGGATGATAAATTCATCTCTGGTGAAAATGTGCTCATATAAATCCGTCTATTTTGACTTCTGCTGGCTTTCCTCAGGAATGAATCTGCACAACAAAGTTTATTGTGAAATTATTTAGAGAGACTGTATTTATTTATTATTTAGTTAGACTGTACAGGTATAGAATTTTCTGTATATTGCTTTGAAATGACCTTGCTATGGAGGAAGGCATTTAGGTATGGCTCCTTTTAGGGACAAAATCTACAGAATTTAACAAAAAGGAGCAACACTGTTTTAAAATTTAGCAACAAAGATGCTTTATGGGATCTGTATGCACTATCTATTAGACCATTTGGAATTATATATTAAAAAATAAAGAAAACATTATACTCCTAGATGATTGTAGTACTAGTTTAGTCAAAGTTCTTTTCAGATCTGGCTGCCAGAACCCAGCAAGTTTGCTTCTGTTTGCATGTATGTAGCTGGTTTGGCACTGCAACTTCAGCCAATGATCACAAGACAAAATATAGGAAATTACATTTAAACACAAGAGATTTTTTTTTCCCTGTGAGTGTGGCCAAACACTTCAAGTTTCCCAGAAAGCTTGTGGAGTCTCCAGCTTGGTGACACTCGAAACTGTAGCTGACCCTGCTTGAGCAGGGAGGCATGGACTGCAGACCTCCTGGGGTCTCTTCCAGCCTCAACCATTCAGTGGTTCTATGAATTTTATAAGACAGTGCTATTTGGTTTATATGTCTTTGCTTGAATTCAAGCAGTTCTAACTTTTCATAATACGTAGTAGTTTTACATAGCCTGAAGTAATGGTCTGAACTGCAGTCAGACCTGAAGGCCAGTCTGAGGATTCAATTATACATTTTGTTAGTCTCTGCAATACTGTGAATGACATATAACATTTCAAACTCTGTAACTGACTCCTCTGGAGACTGAGTACAAAACTTTTTAACCCTAGATCAAAGTCTTTCTTCCAGAATTTGAGCCCTGATATCAGACAGTTTCCCTGTAAGTCTCCCTCCTCCCACCATTCCACCTTTAGAAAGCAGCAGGCTATTTTTAAGGAAGCTGAAGTCCATTGCTGACTTTGTTAGTGAAGATCTGCGTTCAAATTCATGACTCATATGACCCAGGGTAGGCCTCTGCAGTCAAATGGGAGTATTGGCAAGCATCATTTGTGACCTGTACTCCATTCCCTGTATTCCCAGAACCTCAGTCACTTCATTAGTGCCCACGTGGATGAGTAACATGAACAGCATGAGTCACAGTCAGGGGTTGGATATCCCCCAACAGTCTTTCCACTGTGCCTAGGATTTTTGTATTAGCCAAGAAGCTCATGCCCCAGCAGGGCAGTCAGACTGGCAGATGGGAGTCTCTGGCCCCAAGACAGAGAGTCTCTAGTCACAGTCATCAACTGAGAAGTCACTGGAGCAGCACAGCAAATAATAGGATTGTACCTTAATGAAGAGCTGGGTCAAAATGTATTTGCCCTGAACCTGGAAACTTTCAACATTTATCTCTCCTGAAAGAAGTTTAGTTTCCTTTCCCGCTGAAGTCAGCGGGGAATCTCTGGCATCTGAATTCATTAGGCACAGGATCTGACTCTCAAAAGATCCCACAGCTTTTACAGGTTACTGACTTGCAAACTGATGGGCTGGCCAATATATTTTCAGCTGGTATTGTAACCTTATTTTGATACTCAGCAGGAATTTCAAAAATATTCATGCTCCTTTTTGCTCCCTTATTTACCAGATTGTTTTTTGGCACTTTTCTACTTTCACAAGAGTTTCTGGGTGTGAGCTTATGTAAAACACACTTAAGTAGAATGCAGGTCACTAAAATGCAGTACACTCACATGTTCCTGATCAGCAGTGCAATAGCAGAGTGTGGAAAAAAATCCATTTAACATAACTATAGGAGGAAGCCGCGTACATTTGAATAGCAAGTTTTGAATTACAGGCAGTGCCCCGTCTAGTGTATTACACGTAACACTATGTATCCAATCAGTTTAAAAGAAAGTACCTATGGTAGAGCCAATGGCAGCTGCACGAGGGTGTATAAGAGATTCACAGATTCACACAGATTCACAGAATACTATGAGTTGCAAGGGACCCACAAGGATCATCTAGTCCAAGTCACAATCTAACACCCGTACAGAGACCGAACGCACATCCCAGAGCGGTAAACACAAACCTAGTTCCCTCACAGTCTACCAGGCCACTCCGAGCCAGAAGGGACCCACAGGATTGTCCAGCCCTACACCCCACCAGCTAGATCATGTCACGAAGCTCCTCATCGAGTCTACTCTTAAACACCTCCAGGGACGGTGACTCCACCACCTCCCTCGGCAGTCCATTCCAATGAGCGATCACTCTCTCTGTGAAAAACCACTTCCTAACATTAAGTTTAAACCTCCCCTGGCGTAGCTTGAGACCATGCCCTCTCGTTCTGGTGTCGTCAGCCTGGAAGAAAAGGTCCACACCCACCTGGCGGCAACCTCCCCGCAGGTAGTTGTAAACAGCAAT
>WEKX01018801.1:0-28317 GCA_013390025.1 Pitta sordida
ATTCTGTGATTCTGTAATTCAGGACTCCAACTGATCAGTTTTTTGTCTAGTAGGAAATCACTCAACAACAACAAATCCTGATTACTATGGCTGCACTTCAATAGAAAAATAGAGATCAGCTAAGCATGCCTTGAGGCAGTCATTACAGGTATGCCTCAGCCACTTCAGCATCAAGCAGCTTTATCTATCTAGAGGTCCTGCTGTGCTGAGCAAAGCAGAAGTCCCACTGTGTCCCATCAATGCAAAGCAAGAACCCTCGAAGGTTTGCAGTCCAGCACTTCAATTCTGGACTTGAAAACACATAGGCAATCACATAGCATCATTCTCAGGTGGGGTAATGCTTTCTTGAAGTAAACAACAGAAGCAGGAATAACCTTAGCTATCCATACTTTCAAAGATGAGAACATGTCTCCTGAAACCTTTATTGGCTTTCCACAAAAAAATTCAGTTCTCCTCCAAACCTATTCATCTAAACTACTCACAAAACCACCTTACCTCTTTCCTTCCATTTCCAGGATAAAACCTTGCTTTGATGAGAAACTGAAGCAGTGAACAGAAAGATGGTGCATTAAAGCCATGTCTTTCTTCTGTTTGCCACTGTGTCCCTCTGCCTAGATTTTGCTATTCCTGCGCTACAATAAATTAAAGCTCTGAGTGGTAAGAGCTGCTTCCTTCTCTTATGCTGGTACATTTGCAAGGAGTTAAGTGCCACAATACCAGAAATGATTTGGGGTTCACAGGACTGAAGTCAACGCACATTGACTGAAGATCTCTGCTGTATGATCTTTCTGCATCTTTCTTGAAACTCAGATCCTTCCTGAAGAATTGAACTGTGAATCTGGGGAGTGTCAATATGGCTATTAATTGAGCTTCTAGTACAACTGATGGTTTGTAAAAGCAGCACAGGCAAGGTTATTGCCCAATAACACACAACAGAGCTGAATATGCTGAAGGAGATTTGAATCAAGGCCCAGAATCAGGAGAGAGAGATTGAAAACATGCCTTTAATACCTCTCATTTAATCATAATACCTCTCATTTAATCACATTATTATTTATTTATTTCTTCCCTCAGCATATTTTCTTTCAACCAGGGGAGAGTCCCTCCAGGAGGTCATTTTTAATAAAAGAAATAGTTTATTTCATGTACTTACGATTGATTAACATTAAGGACTCAGTGCATACCATGCAGTAATCCAACCTCACGTGTAATTAACAGTGTCCACTTTAATAACGTCAGGAATGCAGACTGCCCCCCGTCCCAAAGGATTTTGGCTGTAAAACAGTACAATATTTCAAGGTCACCTCAGCTGTCTCACATTTGGATATCGTTCACCCCTTCGCTTACACAGGCTTGCATAAGGTTAAGAAGTGTTGTCATTTCTGGGCCCCTCAGTTTAAGAAAGATGTTGAGATGCTTGAACGTGTCCAGAGTAGAACAAAAATAATGATGGGACTGGAGCAGAAGGCCTATGAAGAGCTACTGAGGGATCTGAAGGCTCAGGGGAGACCAAACCCTTCTCTACAACTACCTGAAAGGAGGTTGTAGCCAGGTGGGGGTTGGTCTCTTCTCCCAGGCAACCACTTACAGAACAAGAGGACACAGCCTCAAGCTGCACCAGGAGAAGTTTAGACTGGAGGTTAGGAAAATAATTCTTCACAGAAAGAGTGAATTCCCACTGGGATGGGCTTCCCAGGGAGGTGGTGGAGTCATCATCCCTGGAAGTGATTAGAAAGAGACTGAATGTGATGGGATGATGTTAAGTAATAGGTTGGACTTGATGATCTTGAAGGTCTTTTCCAATCTTGTAAATTCTGTGTGTAGTTCTGTGTGTTATTCAGGTGAAAACCCACAGTCAGATGAAGGCATTTGCTAGGGCCCAAGTTTCCAGAATCACAAGGGAAACTAAGACAGTCTTATCTTTTCTGTTATGAATGTTAGTTTGCAGGCTGCCTTAGGAGAGGAAAAAGAAGGTTGCTGTAATGGGTTTGGGGGTAATATTTGTTTTCTTTTCAGTACCTTTGTTGTATTTTTCCCCATTTAGTTTTCTGTTGGGATGAATGGCCAGACCACGCACCAGGACCACAGCAGGTGAGAAGCCGCCCCCCTCAAGGCGCGTACGGAGCTGCGTCACCACGGCCAGAATGGACCAGGGAAATGCAGCTGCCATGGCAGACACAGCTCTGGCCTGTGACCAAGGCTAAGACCCCATCAGGACTGCGTGCACAGGGCCACATGGCTGCGGGGACCCTGCTGAGGTGGGAGGCAGTGGTCCCAGTCAGTCGGCTGTCCCAGGTTCTGAATGTCGGGCTGCCCAGGCGAGGGGCACCAGCGGTGAGACGGACCTGTTCTCCGGTGCTGCGGCGGTTGGCGAGACTGCACTGCCACATGGAGTGGCAGCCATCTTTTGCTGGCATAACCCACTGTCCAGCTGGTTCAGCAGATGCTGCCAAGAACCCTTCCATTTTCTGGCTTGAAGAAGCACTCAGAGGAGCCCCCTATTGGCAGAGGGAGCAAATGGAAACAGAAGTGATGTTGCAGGGATTTAAAACCCAGCGCATTACCAGACTTGCTCTCTCTTCCAAGACACCAGTGGAGCAAGGCCTAGCATTGCAGTGGCTCCATTTGCAGCTGGGTGAGACCACTTGGAGCCTCCTGGCAGTCCTAGTGTCTGCCTAGCCTCTCTGAACCTCATCCCTCTTCTGCCGTATCGCTGCTGCAGTCACCACCACCGTTGGTTGCTGCCTGCCTTCTCTTTGCTGCTGCCATTGGTCCCCTGCTGCTGCCTCTCGCTGCCACTGGCTCTGCTCCGCTGCTGCCTGCTGCACTTGCCTGCTGCTCCCATCCTTGCTGTGGCCGCTGTTCTCACCTGACTGCTGGAAGCCCAGAACTCTGGATCCTTTTCCCCGGTTTTCTCCCTGCTCCTTTTTTTGGGGTGGTTTTTGGTGCTGGGTGGCTAGGAGATGTCTGGGTGTTGGTGTAGGTGGTTGGGGGTCTGTGGCTTTGGTGTGGGGTGGCTAGTGGTTTATGTGGGTGTGTGGTTTTCTTTGTTGTCTCTTGTCAGTTTAAATCCTACATGCACACACACACACACACACACACACACACACACATATATACGTATACATATATATACACACATACATCATACAGTTCTAAGTTCATATATACAGTGAATCCTCTCTGTATCGTGACTTCTCCTTCACGACCTCGCCCATTTGCGAAGCAATTTTTTCGCAGTCCAACTTCCGGGGTCCGCGAGGTTCCCCAGAGCACGCATGCGCTGTGCCTCTGCTTGGCCGAGGGGCGGTGCTGGCTCTCCCTGTGAGGCGGGATGGGCCCGCCCCCTGGGGAGGGCACGCAGGGAGGGCACGCAGTTTCTACGGCTAAGCCTGGCATTTAGTGGCCCGCAGCGGGCCGGCAGTCAGGCCCCACAGCAGACCCTGCCTCGTGGCAGCCCCGGTGCACCAGCAGCCCCGGCGGGCCAGCAGTCACAGCCCTGCAGTGGCGCTGGCTCGGCAGCAGCCCCAGCGGGCCGNTAGGGGGTATAACTGTGTGTATATATATATCCCTTTAATATATAGACATATGGGGGGGGTAATTATTTTTCCCCAATAAAGTTGTCATATCTTCTAATGAATCTCTCATCTATTGTTCGTAAGTTTGCCTCCTACGGTCTGAACCAAGGCAGTTGCAGATCTCTTACCATGATATAGATTATGTATAGCAGAAAAGATGCAGAGAACATCTACACAATACCTCAGCTGCCTGAAAACCAGGGGCTCTAGCACTTGCTTTTACAAGTCCTTAAAAAGACAACTTAAGCTTCTTAGAAACTCCATCTGCTTCATCATGAGCAACACGAGGGCCATTCTAAGGGGGTTTCCATAGCCAAGTGGGGGAGGGAACGTCATGTCTAAGGCAGGTGGAATGATGTGGATGATCAGTGAATCAGTCTCCTTAAGACAGTGTCTGTGTAACTGAACATTCCCTAGCAGAGGGTATGAGGAAGAAAGCACAAGGGTACTCACTGTGAGAGAATCAGTACCAGGGGAATCACAGCCCTTTTCACAAGGCAAAAGTTGGGTTTGCAGGGAATCCACAGAACAGTAGAGGCTGCGAAAGTGGTCAAAGAATCATGAGACCTCTAAGCTGCCCCTGATGAGGAAGGTCCCAGAGATCCCTCTGACTCCTTGCTCTTCTCCCTTCTCTTTTGGCCCAAACAGCTTAGTCACCATGTATGACTCACTCCTGGTGTGAGCTGAAGCCTGTGGCAGCAGGAGAGATCCCACTGAAGACAGAGGCCTCTGTAGTTCTTTCTGACCCTGACCCCACACGAAAGCCACTTTCTACAAAACCCTCTCACCCATGCTCAAGAGAACAGCCCAACCAATCCCCTCAACAAGCCATCCTCATCCTGGTAAAAGTGTCGTGTCAGTCTAGGAGTCATGCAGTCACCAAACAGTTGAGATTAGAGATTCTGGGAAGAAAAAAACCAAAACACACACACAAAAAACTCCAAACAAACAAACAAAAAAAAAACAACAAGCAGAAGTAAACAGTTTGCCTCAGAATCTGAGGAGTCCCAGGCTAGGAAGAAAGAAGTGAAATGATTTACATAGGGCTCTCAGGCAACGATTAGCAAGGCTGAGACCTGGGACCCAACTGCTGGATCCCAGCCTCTTGCATTTTTTTCCTGTTGGGCACACCAGAGTCTTGATGAACAAGTAACACTTGTTTCGGCAGCTGCTGCTTTAAGGCTGGAATCAGTTCTCATGTATCTCTCCCCATGTGTCTATTCCCATTAATATAAATTTTAAAGAACATTGCTGTTTTTTCATTTACATCCTTGCTGCCAGCCATACACAATTAAAGAGAAGAAATAAGTGGTTTAGTTGTAATTACAGTTCTGCCTATTTTGTAGAGAATGCATCCTGTGAAGACTGACACAGCTGAATACCTATCCAACCACACCAATTCTCTCAGCGGGATTTTTCAGAGGGAAAAATTAAATTATAGCTGCATATATGGAGCGCTCAGAGGCAAGCAGTGCCAGGGATTCTCCAGAAAAATGACACCAAAAAGCACAGACAGTGCTAACTTCCAAGGAAGCATAAAGTATTCTGAAGGGCTGTAAGTGTAGAAGAATCTCTGGAAGATTCATTTTGAAGAGATGAGGGTTTATGTCACTCAAGAAAACTTTGCTGCCTTGGAAAGATACATCTTTCCTAGGAATGCTCTTACATGTTTTCTCTTCCTGCATTTCAGAGGAGCTGACACCCTGGTACAAGAGAAGGTAAGTTTTTACAGACATGTTTGAAGGCGCCCATAGCAGGGGGGCTACAAAAACCATAACCTTGAGAAGAGCAAGGGGCCATGTCTTTCCCAGGCCTGAGGCAGCTTGCGCCATAGAGTTAAGGGTTCTCGGCTTTTTGAAAATAAATTTTCTTAAATCTTTCCTCTTCCTGGTATTTTGGGGTCACTGCATGTAATCTTTCTTCACAAGGACCTTCAAGGACATAGTCCAAACCCAACTACCATCCTTATGACAGACAGCAAAACCTGCTAAGCTACTCAAACAAAGTCATACCTACCACAAGCTCTATGCTTCATATGTAGAAACACTGCCCTTTCAGTAGACAAAAAGATGCTAGGATGTGTACAGAATCACAGATGTATTTAATCCCTTTCACTCTTTTGCTTCTCTGTGAGACCTATAGGACCAGAGCAGTCCTATAAAGCTTTGCAGATACCTCATATCTGCTTACAGGTTCAAATATTCCACACAAACTGGCAAGTGTCTCCTTTCCTTCTCTTTCCGTCACCATGAAAACACACTGGCCAACCTCACAGTTTGGTCCCTGCCTTAAATCTGTTCACTCCAGTGCCTGGGCATCAGTCCTCCCCTTCCTCTGACTGCATGACAAAGGAGCATTCCTTGGATCTCCACTGTCCAGGTCTCTCGCACTGAATAAAAAGACTATCACCCTCCCTTCCCCAAAACCCATGTATGTATCTTTTGTCTAAAATTCACAGCAAGACCAGGAAATTGCCTTCTTTCTCTTTTTGCCCACTCTAGCAATCAGGCAACCCTCCTGGCTGTAGCAAGTGCCCACTTCCAATAAGCCCTGTGGCTCAGCCAAGCTGAGCACATCCCCTCAGCTGGGATCAGACCAAGCCAGGCCACCCCACAAACAGTCTCAGAGAGGCCTTTTACTTCTGTGGACCTGCAAGCCCATGACAAAGAGTGTGGCATCAACCAAGCCTAGAAGGAAGCACTGGATCTGCAGCAATAAACTCATGCCAGGAAACACAGAGCTCCTCTAGTAACCAGCCACACCCTGACTCAAGGCATGACTGTGAGGAAGTGCAGAAATGTTCTCCAGTGAGATGTTTTTGCAACACAACATCCCCAGTGCCAAGTGCAGAGGAGTCAAGATGAATCAGTACAGAAGGGAAGATAGTACAGGGAGATACCAGATTCTGAAAAGGCATCTGGGTCAGGGGTAAGGTCACAGTGCTTGCAAACCCCCACAACCATGGCCCTGTCTGCAGCTACGCCAAGGCCAATGTTTTCTGAGTCTCTTCTTGCACCTGCTGGAAAACTAGGGAACATAGGACCCACCCCACACGATTATCCCGTGGCAGAAGTCCAGGCATAGGGATGCTGCAATAGCATGTCCCACAGAAAGTAAATGATCCAGTCAGTGCAGATGCCAGAGCACTACTTGACCCCACTGCCTGTTTAATGAAAGAGCCCTGGCTTACAAAAAGAAAGGTCTTCTCCTCTCCCATCCCCTTAAATAGCTTTTATTGTTCTTTTTTGTATCCATTTTTACTGTACTATCCATTTGCTATATACCCTTGTATATACAAGCTGCCAAAGGCAGAGACCTAGCCTGGAAGTTCCCCAGATGCCAACAGGCCACACCCAGATGGTATCTGAGATGGAGCCAAGGAAGAAGAGACAATTCTCCTTCATCTGGGGAATATATCCTTGACTTTTCTGGAAGCTTCAGGCATATACCTACAAAAATACTTGTACATTGGAGGGTACCAGGATACCTAAAACTAGCAAACCATTTGGTCTTTCTAACCTTCCTTCCCCTCTGGCCTTACACATCTCCTGGCCCAAAGTTCAGCACTGTTCCTATGTTCCTATTTGTCTCCTTCCATTTCAGTTATTGAATTCACACACATCCCAGGATGCATGAAAAGGTAGATTCTTTTCTTTCCAAAACCTCCACCTTCTGCATATTACCCCAAAGAGTTTTATTGAAGGTGAAGGGCCAAAATAGATTTCTTACAGTTACATTTTCCTCACTTTTTTTCTTTCCTGCTACAAATCAAACTATCTGCCTGTTTTTCCTCAGACTTTAGAAGATTCAGAACAATCTTCATGTCCATGGATGCATAATGAAGGACAAGAGAAATGCACTGGAATGCAAAAATCATTACATCTTCTTTAGCAGAGGACAGAAAGCCCTGGCTCTACCTCCCTCTGCTTTATGCCTCTGCCCAGGGTCTTGGGGCCTGCACACCATCTCTTCATGCCAGGTGATGCACAGTCCTCAGGTCTATAGCATCCCAAAAATGCAGTTTTCCAGATCAGCCTCCTGATGTTGCAATGTCAGTTAGTCCTCACCTGCTGTCCCCAGAACAAAGTCAACACCCAGCTTCAAAAGCCTGGAACTTCCAATGCACATAAGGAAGCCTACTGGTTAGGACTCCTTTCTTGGGCCCAGGAAGTGCATGGTATGAGATACTAGACCAGTAGAAATATTATTTTATTACTGGAGTCAGAACCAACTCGTGTGTGTATGAGGAAAGGGTGTACAGAAGTCACATGGCAGGCCTGCACCCTCATAGGGCTCATGCAGCCCAAGTGGAGTAGCGGTCAGTCAGAAGAGCAGCCTAGTAGCCCACTCACACTGTGCCCCTGGACCCTCTGATGGGTTATACCACCCCTCATTCCCACCCGGGAGGCACTTAGTGGTTAGTGCTGGACATCTGGCCTGGGATGACTGGCCACAGAGGGCCCAAGCACAAAAATACAGGAGCACAGTGGCTTCATCTTGTCATTTCTCTCATGACCTGCCATTGCTTTGTGGAGCTGGACTTCCACAGGACTCTTTCGTGGTAGCTATCTCCTCTCTTCTTCTTTATCTTTACTCCTTTTTCTTCTCTTAATCTCTCTCTTTCTTTACTCTTTTCTTGATGTTTTGGGTAACTTAAAACCAGTGGGTTGTATTTTGCTAAGTGCGTGTGGGCATGTGCTGGATGCTTTGTGGAATGCTTTACCTTTGTTGAAGGTAAAGCATTACCTTCTTTTACCCCTTTTAAACTTTTGCCAAAATGCTTATTTTCTCACTAAATTAAAAGTTACCTCTTGGGAAATATATGTAACGTTCTCTCTTTATGCTGTCACAAGGTATTAAAGAACTTAAGGTTTTGTAGAAGTTCAGTTGGGCAAAACTTTTTAGAACCTTAAGTGTTTTTTAATAAGTAAAACACCTGAGTGTTTTACTGAGTGAGTACATGGCTTGAAGTACATGGCTGAAGTCTTACACATGGGCTTAATGGACTGAAGAGGAGCTTGTATAGACAGCTGAGTGGGGTGCAGGGGACAGATAGAAGGAAGAGTGGTGGAGACATGAAGAATCTTAGCCTTGTGTGTATAGGAAGTCATCTCCTAGCTTAGGAAGCAGAGGGCTAAGCTTCTCTCCTTTTGCAAAGCACAAAACTTCCAAGAACTTGGGCTTCGAAAAGTAATCCAGGCAAGGAATGGAGACCTAAATCTAAATTTCCCCAGCATAATATTAGGAAGATACATCATTACTTTTCACCAGGGCATTTTTGCAGTAAAAATACTCTACCAAACCATTCAGTAACTCTCAAAAAATAGTCTGCAGTTCTTATTACATTCCCAGTGTTAAGGAAACTTTTCTGTCTGACCATTCAGGACCACTCTGGCAGTCACACTTCCATCACACCAGACTTCTACTGCTGGGACTGAAGCCCCTTCACAGTGGGCAGCTCCAGTGAACCCACAGGTGTCCTGCTTAGTTCCCACCACACTCCTTGTCAGAGTTCCCTCACTGGCTCAGGCCCAGGTTTTCCATAGCAGAGTCCCATATGACTGGTTCCTTTAAATAATTTCATTGTGGTGCAGTGACCCTCCGGGGAGGGAACACCAACAAAGGAATTCCCTGGATATTGTATCCTTACAGTCTGTGCACCCATTCCAATGGTGATATTTAGTCTGGGATCTCCACACTGCAGCTGCACATCAGCTACTTGCACTAGTGTTCCTCAACACCCAGGTGAGACAAACTTTCCCTCAGCTCATTAGGACAGAGACACAGTGGCCCAGAGAACAACTGTTCACAAACCCAAAACATCTGGGAGCACAGAGAGAGGAAGGCAGGGAAGGCATGTGGGCAGGGAAATGAACAAAATGGACACTCAGGGTCTCTTCCACCTCTGGTATCTCGGAGTTGTATTTTATTTGCCCTATCCTACGCACATTCTAATAAGAAACTAGACATTTTAGTAGATCACTTATGCTCAATGCTGAAAAATGTTCTTACTACACCATACAACAGAACTTTGCTCTCTCTGCTGATACTCTTAAGTTTATTGGCAAGAATATTTACAGGACCAGACAATTTCAAGCAAATGTTACAGAACAAGGAAAAAAAAAATACAGATTTTTGGCAGGATTTTACACATCAAAACTGGTTTTATAAGAAAAGGAAAAAACTAATTCCTTTCAGAGAACAAATATCTCACAGGAAACATTACTCAGGTAGGAGTATTCCAATCAATCCCAAACAAACTCAGCAACTAGGCACAGGCATTACTGGCAAATACCAAAAGCCCAGCTGAGAAACATCACAGTCACCTTGCAATAACACCCTGGCTGGGTAAGAAGGAAGAGAAATAAAGACTAAAGGCATCAAATCTGTCCGGAACCACTTCTCTCAAATCTACCACAGCTCAGAGATTTGGGCTGTGGTCAAATTCCAACACACTTTGGAATTTGAGGAGAGGCTGAGAAAGTCTACAATGAAAAATAAAAACTGGGACTTTTCACTCATTCTGCTCCTGCATCTTGCTCCAGCAAGAATTCTGACTCCCACCAGCCCCATTCTAAAGCCCTGCTTTCTACAAAATTCCCACTTAGGAATTTTAAGTAGCAATTCAGAAATTACTGTTTTGAAAAGGGGTAGCTAGTTGCTGCGGAGACTAGTAGTGCCATGGTATCTTTATAGACCTGGCCACGCCACCTCTAACTTTCTCTCTCTCTCTCCCTCTGCCTCTACCTGCTCAAATGCTTCTACATAAGTGCTATATACCACCCAACAGCTTCCTCTGAAATGTGTGTACAAACCCCTTATTGAAGCCTAGCAAACACAGATAAGCTAGTCCATGCTTAGAGGCATGACCTGATGTATGGCTCAAAGGAATGTTGGGTTAAAATGGGAGTAAAGCTACACCTGTACCTACCTTCTGGCACCCTGACATACATTGTTTAATGCATGGATTGGTCTTTGCTTGCATCCACTGTAAATAGGGTCATATGAGGTTATTAGTACTAGGAAAGGCCTGACTTAGATAGAATGTAAGAGCCTGACTTCTAAACATCCACATGACCTTGAAGCCCTGGACAGTCGGGGGTCTACTGCAGAATAAACTACAAGATGACAGATACAAACACTTAGGCTCTGAAGACAAGGACTCTGACAAATAAGATCTAGCAAGTCTGTCTATGGTTAAGACATTTCCATCTCCCGTGTATGATGCTTAGAGCTGCAGATTGTACTCTGGATTTCTAACCTTAGCAAAGTAACAAAAACCATCTGGAAAAGAAAAATCACACTAGGGATATGTAGTACTTTTTGTATCCTAAACAACGGATAGTCCAGGCTAAAAACATAATTTTATCTAGAGGAAATTTCACCAGGGGAGAAATGGTCCTAAGTGCTAGGAGCCTGGCTGTAGGAGAAGCTGGGGAGCAATTGCAGAATTCAGTACTGTGTGAAAACACTAACTCATGGTTTCTCCCCTAAAAGCAATCGGCTTCCCACAATCTAGGAGAGAAACCATACCCTTTTCAAAACCATGCAGGACAGGTTTAGAGAGGATGGCTGTCTTTGGAAAAGAGCCGCTACCTGTACTAGCTCCAGAGAAATTATTTCATCTGCAGTTGTGTTGTGCAGACACACCAGCTTCGCACTATCATGTCTTTCATTGATTCATGCACCCACGGCTGTCATGTACAACTGGCTCCTCTTAGGTGGGCTGGCAGCCTTGGACAGTGCTATATGCTGGTTCTTCACCTTCTCTGGACCAGGACTTCCCCAACACATAATTCTGCCATGAGGTTCCCATGTAGGTCTTACTCATCCTGCTGCTTCAGGATGCTGCTTCAGACTAATAACCAGGGCTTTGCAGACTGTTTATTCCCATTCCTCAAATAGAGAATACAGTTCACAAAATAAAGCCTAGAGTCAGATCAGGCCAGAAAAAGAAACGCTTCTGCAAGACAAAGGGCAGGCTTAAGGGATACAACAGGGTTTCTGTTCCCTTTGCTGACTGCTAGCTTGACCTCTAAATGCTCGTGATGAGCATTTAGCTCATCATGTAAGTAAGGAGAGCTCAGTCTTACTGCTCTGGATGGGGCCCTGCCCAGTTCTGCCAGCTCCTAAAACCAAGGCCCACAGCAAGTGTGTTTAGACTCCTGTCTTACAACTTTCAGAAAGCATCACAGTTTGAGCCACAGCAACAGCTGAGCTTGAATTTGCCTGTGAGCTCCAGGAGTGGAGTGCAAGAAAAACTCATGTGAAGGCTACAGCATGGATGAAGTTACACAATCACCATTCCCATGTCACACAGGGGGATATAAGAGAGAGAAGGAGCTCCTTGTTTTACATCCTCCAACTTCTCTCACACCACCCAACAGCTTCAGCAGCTGTGCAGCCACGAAGTTTGGCACTGCAGACTCTCAGGGTCAGCTCTTCTTGGAAAACTGGAACTCCTTCTCTAATAATTCCTGCATTGTGCATGTCTTTCACCAAAAATGCATTGATTTCCTGTGGAAAAACAAAACAAGACAATTTCCCCAGCCACGAGAAGATGAGCTCAAATGTGAATTTGAGTGACTGCACTGAGACACTTGGAAACATCACATGCTCAGCTGATAAAAGGCAATATCCAGATGGAACATCACCCACTACACAAGGTAGAATTCTACAGCACGAGCTCAAAACAAAGCTGGAAAGCAAGGAACAGGATGAAAAAGCCAAAATGAGGAAAGGAAGAAAACACCAAATCTGAGATCAACATCAAAACCTAACCTAATGGAAATCTCCAGACAGAAACATTAAAGGCCAGAAGGAAAGAAGCATGAATCAAACAAGATTCAGGATTAAATTCTCAACTCAGAACAGAACAAAATTAGCTGAGAAACAAAACAAGAGACAAACTCAAGCAATGCTAAAGAGTGTTTTGAAAAAGAAGTGTTCTCACCCGAGAAACATTTTTAAAATATTTTATTTTGCAGGAATACTTTTATAATATTTTTTATAAAAGTCCATATGGTATAACTAAAAAGAGACTAAACTCTGATTCAAAAATCACATGTGCCTTCATGCCAGCAGTCAGGTCCCAAAAGTCAGACTCAGACACTGATATATTTCCAAACAGCAGAATTTCTAAGCCAGTCTAAGCCTGTTTATTTGCTGTCTGGAGTATAGAGCTATGAACCAAGTTTTCCATTGTGTTTGGGCTTGATTTCAACATCCTATCTGGAACACTCAGTTCATGTTTTCATGTTTTTCTAAGCACCCATGAAGGTTAGAAACTTACTTTTTTAAAATAAAAAAATGGAGATTCTTATGCAGTATCTTTCTTCCAGTAGCTGGGATTTTAAGGGAAATATATATGTATATATATACAGCATCCTGAGACTGTTGATGAAACCATAAGGCTGGGTAACCATTGCAACATGCCATCAAATAAAAAATCCTTTCCATTTCCCCTCCACATATAACTCTCTTATTTGTGTAATTCAGACTCTATTCCAAAGAGTTTACTGCAATGTTTGCTGAATCAGTGTACTAAAATGAACTATCTGTAGCTTTAAAGAATTTCCATTAAAGCATGACTTGGATGGCTCAACAGACAAATGCGTATCATTGATGCTACAACTGTCACAGACAAACAAACATCTGTGCCTGGATAGGATCAAGATATTGTTTTATGGAGAAGCAGTGCTCCCAAGACTATCACAAATTCACACGGTGCTTGTGAGTGCCAGATTTTTTGTTCATATCTCAAAGTAAACTAAAGGAAGTGGAAAATCACAAGTAGACGTGAAGACCCTTAATGATTTCATCAACAGCTTAGAAGAGTCCTCTGCTGTGTTTGTTTCTGGCAAATACATGAAATATCTAAGCCTCAAGAAAATGCAAGTGTTGGAGAGTGTAAATAAATGATGTAGCAAGTTCTTCCACTCTAAAATATCCCTGGCTTTTATGCCTGTGGATATTCACAGATGCATGCCAGCATATGCTGGTCTTCCAATATATATCCCCAAACTCACCCTGACTTGAAACATTTCCCCTGACCTGCACTAGGTTTACTACCACAGGAATCTTGCTGCTTTGATGCACCCTTACAGGTTAGACAGCTTTCCAGGATGTGTCTCTCCCCCCCAGGCTTTTGGTGTTGTGACACAGCTGTGCTGCAAATCAGGATTCCTTCAGGCTAAGAAGCTGTTCTGATGGCCACTACAGTGATCCCCTGAGTTTCGCGGGTCATTGGCCCAGTCCCCTCCTATGAAGCCCACGATCCATGAAGATAGAAAGCTCATGAATATGCAATTAACTCTCGCAGGTCACCTCGCCCCCCTCAGCTCCAGAGCACTGGAGGGTGTCCCCAGGACTGCCTCGTGCGTGCCCTGTTCTGCCTCAGGAGAGCGAAGAGAATGGCTTTTCCCCCTTCCTGGAAGGAGTGGGGGCCCCATGGCCCTGCATCTGGGGGCGGGAAGAGCCCAGGCCCAGTGGGACCTGCACGAGATGGTCCTGGGAATGCCCCTGCAGCGCTCAGGCGCTGGGGGGTGTGGGGCTCTGTGGTGCTGTCAGGGCCACTTGAGAAGCCAGGGCAGGGCCCCTCTCTTAGGAGAAGAGGCAGCTGCAGGCTGGCCGAGGAAGAGGGTGTTACACCACCGGCATGGGTGAAGACCCCTGTTCCCGCAGCACCGCAGGGGAACAGGGCTCTACTGCCCACCCTCGCCTCTCCTGGGGCCTGAAGGACCCACCTCCAGGCCAGGCAGGATGTGGAGCAGGGGGTTCAGCATTTTCCTCCCTCTGGCCTTGTCCCCATTTCTGCCTCTGCAGTGCAGAGGCCAGGCCAGGATGCTCTGTCCCCTGTGGGCACCCTGGGCACACATTACCTGTTAGCATTCACAAGCTACAGGGCTCACAGACCTGCCCTACTTGCACTAGAGACCAGTGCTTTCCTCCTAGAATCACAGAACGGTTTCAGTTGGAAGGGGACCTTGAAGATCATCAGTTCCACCCCCCCTGACATGAGCAGGGGCACCTTCTTTGGGGGCTCAGAGCCCCGTCCAATCTGGCCTTGAACACTTCCAGGGATGGGGCACAGTGGAATCAATATGTCCTACTATAGAACAGCCAACCTTCCAAAGGAAACTGGGCACCACGAAGGTGCCAGGCACGCATAGCCAAAAAAATACTGGTTATGGCAGCAGCGTACCCTGCGGTGCTTACAGCAGCAGTGGAGCCTGAAAAGCCACAGTTATGCATGGGCTCCTAGGAGCCGGCTCATGCAGTGGACCGCTCCAAGTGGAGCGCAGCAATGACAGCCCCTGTGCTAGTACTGGAACAGGAGATCACTGACGGAAGCTGAGCTTGGATGGGGAGCTAGAACTCCTCCCCAGCAGCAAGAAGACCAGGCAGTCCCGCTGTGGCTCTGTGGCCCATCACACAGTGCAGGGATGTGCCTGGAACAGCCCCCCTGGTCCTCCAGGGGTGAGGGGGGTGGGGCGACGGAGAGGGTTTTCTTACATATTCATGAGCTCATTTACATATTCGTGCACTGTCTATCTTCACTGCCTTATCTGCGCATGCCCAGACACGACTTTTTGTGGAAATATGAACTGCACAGGATTGAATCCACAAAGAGCAAAACTGCGAATAAGCAGGGGTTTACTGTATATACAAGATATACAATCTTTAGATGCAGGTTTCTAGCAAAAATCTGGGAAGCGAAGTTCTTCAGTCAAAATGCAGCCCATTTCAGTCAAAAGTGGTGCTCATTTCACAGCTGCTGCAGCACTGAAGCCAATCAATTAATGATAAAGATCCCTTACATGGTTCAGGAGAGAGACAGGTTGCTTCATATGGCACCAGCACGAGGTCACACCACATTTAAAATCCCCAAATGCTGGAGTGAGAACCAGGCTCTGCACCCAGAGCAGGGAGCTCACCAGCAGGGAGAGTGTTTTGCATGTGAGGTCTGTCTCTGAGCTGATTGTTCAGTTCTGCTGATTTGCTTCTCAGCTCACAGCATATGTTAAACAGCTGTAAGCTTCTCCATGCTTGGCACTCCTGCCTAACACTGCACTCCTAAGAACAAAACCAATGCCCTGAGGGCCTCCTGCAAACTTCCTAGAGCTGCTGCAGTCACTTATTGCAAACAGGGACATACATGGCCAATCTGTACTTAGGATTGCTACAAACTTCTATTTCTAGCTTAGGGAGTTCCAGCTTGATGTAATGCTACTGCTCAGTGCAGCCAGAGCTGGTCTTGACCAGAGAAGGAATAATGTTGCAGAACAGGCTTGTCTCCCCAGATTAGCATAAATTTCCAGACAGCTAACTCCAACCAGAATCAGAAGGAAGCCACATTGGACTGAAAAGTGCCAAAACTATGTCCTTGGCTTGCTAGGGAAAAATTGTTCTTCAGCTGCCTGGATTTTGATTTCCCTGGCACTATGTGACTCAATTTCCAACAGACACTGCACACAACCTTTGTGGATCCATAATGGGAAAGATCTTAGGCCTGAGATAAGGGGACTTTGCATGCAGGTCACTAGAGGTCTGCTTCCACTCTTCGCTCTGTATCCTACAGAAACATTTGCTGAGGATGTCCTTTGCTCTGATAGACCGGCTGAGGACATGGATAGGAGTTACACCCTTTTTGATGCTGCATTTTAAGAACCTCTAAGAAAGGACATTCATTTCTTTCCCAAGTAACTTGGTCTGCTGATTTGCTATCATCATCTTTGGAAACATTTTTCTGATTTCAGATCCTGATGTCCCTTGCTGTGATCTAATACAACTAGCACAAACACAAAGAACACATTACTCTTCCACAGCTGACCTTACATATTTTTGGAGATTGCTATAACCTCTGATATCCTCTTTTCCTTGAACTAAGCAACCTGCCAGTTCCCTCCATCTTCCCTTGAAGATCATGCTGTCTAAACTAACCAAGTTTTTCTCATTACCTATGGTTCCACTTGCCCTGCCCTGTGACTGCCCCTCAGTGGTCATCATAATGAAACCTGCAGGCAACTCACCTCCCCAAACAACCTGCAGGACTCCAACCAACAAGCAAAATTTACAGAGAAATACGAGGTTAGATTTCCACCAGCTGATTTTCAGAGCACAATAAGTTGCAATAAAAACTCCCACAACATTGAGCTGTGGATTTCCTCTTGGCCACTGCTGCAGCCAAGTGTGGCCCTCGCTCATCCTCTTCAGCCAGCAAGGCAAGGAGAGGAAGGAGCCAGTCTTTGGGGCACAGTCGCACAGCTTATACCCACTGTTTGGAGGCTCTAGAAGAAAGAGCTGTTGTAAATATACGGCTACTGCTGCTTTTTTGAGGCACTTTAGCTACTGTTGGCAGACAGGTCCTTTGTTGAAGAGGCTCTAAAGCACGACAAGAGAGACTAGACCTAGTGAGACGTGACTGTTGTGAATTCTACTGCCTTAGTCTCCCCATCCCTCAGTTTCTTTCAGATTTCTGTCAGCCACAGGGCACCACAGCAAAGGGTTGTCTAAACAAAACTGGAGGAGATTGAGCAAATTGAGAGCAATTGCAAGGATGGGCCCTTCAAACTCTGCTGGAG
Organism: Pitta sordida; assembly: GCA_013390025.1. Classification (NCBI taxonomy): domain Eukaryota; kingdom Metazoa; phylum Chordata; class Aves; order Passeriformes; family Pittidae; genus Pitta; species Pitta sordida. The sequence goes on from WEKX01018801.1 coordinate 17,162, forward strand.
CTAGGAGCTGAGGGTATTAGTTTGCTGATTCATCTCTGCCAAGATGCTATGGGGGTGCCCACTGCTCCTTGGCCAATGTCTCACAGGCTCCAGGTGAGCCAGGGCTTCCTCAGACTGTCAGCCTGGGGAAGGGGCTGGGAGAAGAGGCACAGAGGGAAGGCAAGTGATCAATCACATCAGCGCCCCAAAATGGAGCACAGTCATTTTTCCAAACTCCCTGTAGTGTTCAGACTACCAGTTTTTCAGTTACCTGTTTCACGTATTGAATGAATGATCCCAATTATCTTTTCCTCCAAGTGTGAAAGACTTGTCTGCTCAGCAAAGCAGAAATGTGGGAGGATGAAATATATGTTTGCAAAAGTGCCAGGTAAGAGTGGGAAAGGAAACAGGCACTGGAAGGGAGGAGAGTGGATGGAAAAAGCCAGAATTACATTGTCTGGAGGAGTAAATGCTCCAACCCTGTAATCAAACAGAAAAAGTGATATCACTGGTGATTACAAACTCAAATTAGTACATTACTAAACTTACTGCATGTGCAAACACTCTTTCTAGAAGCACAAGTGCCACGTTCTTCTGTAGGTCAACTAGCAGCAAGAGTTTTCTGCAGGCAGACCCTCTTAAGTCCAGCTATTCTATCAGCAAGACTGTCCAAAATCACCAGAGTGAGGAAAAACGCATTGCTGCTACGACATTTCCAGCTGCTCACTGTGTTTTCTCTCATTAGCCAGCCTCTGTGTTCTCTCTTTCCTAAGGAGCCTGCAACCAAGAGGCAAAACTCATCCAAGCACTAAAATAATATATTTTTTAAGGCAGAGTCCAAACCATACTACGAGAGTTGGGATGCTGTGGACACTAAGGGACTTTTTTCCCTTGTTGGCCTGTATTTCCTTGGTGTGAAGAATGGGAGCCCTCTAATGGCAAAACGTGAGTTTGCGAAGATAGACTTTCACTGGCCCCACGCTTGTCGCTACTCATGTGGAAGTCTCAAGTAATACCAGGAAAACAGTCCCTCTCCAAGGGCACTGAGGGCAGGAGAACCTACACAATGGACACCACACGTTAGAGCACCACACTGAGGCACTTTAGTGCAAGGGTGCTTATTTCAGAGCCTGGCACAACTTCCAGCTCACAGTCTCCTCCTCATGGGCCTGCATCCCTCTCTGCAGCCCAGGCGTACAACCTCTGCTGGGACACACATTCACAGGCCAGGAGGTAATGACAAAATCAACAGCAGACTGCTACATGAGTGGGTTTTAGGAGCTGCTGTTGTTCCAGTCCAAAGAAAACGGGACAGCACTGCTATAGGAATTTGAAATGCTAATGAGAGAACAGGAAAGCTGATGGGATGCCTCATGGGAAGCCAGAATTCCCATGGGAAGCCATGGGAATTCAGGTGAGCTTGAAGGTAGGAAGGCCCTGCAGAAAGACCTTGACAAATTAGAGCACTGGGCAATCACCACCAGGAATATCAAAGGGAAGTGCATGAAATTGGCCTTCTTGGAGAAACCTCAGCAGCTGTGTAATCTGCCAGCCAAAGTTAAACCCCTCAATTCTCACTCCCCATGTTTTACAAGACCCTAACACAGAAACAAAACCCAGCCAAAAACCAACGGAATTTAGGTGAAAAAGAGCTTGGACTGCCGTGATTTTCACAAAACAAGCACAAGTATCCAGTAGCCCTCAGTTGGGGTTGTAGGAGATCCCGATGATCCAAACCACTCCATGTCATGCAGACAGCTTACATTCAAGGTTTGCTCCTTAAGGCCCAGCGTGACAATTGGTTCTCAGCAGTGTGCCACTGCTCCTCTCTGCCTGATCGGCAAATCCACAATCTAGACGCATCTGTCATATCCGGCCCCTCCAAGGGACCTGGAAAAGAGAGACAACAGTGAAATATGTGCCACGAATCCTTTCTGGTATGTGGTCTGACCTGCAGCACAGCACGAAGACGAGCCGTGTCCATCCAGCCTTGGATGGTTGTTTATATCTCCTGGGCCAGGGCAGCGGTCTCCTACGCAGCTGCACCTCCAGAAGGCAAATCAACACCAAGACTCTTCATGGGTTCAGCTGGTGACGAGTCAAAATCAGAATGGATAAAATCCACAGAATTATTAAATTATTAATTAAAATCCACAGAATTATTAAAAATAGAGGCACAATGCCAAACTCAATACATTTCTCCCTGTGCACTGGATGCTGCCAGCTCACTGCCTTTTTCCATCCTTCCCCAGGCATCTCCTGCCAGGAAGAGGACAGTAGGTAGAGAGACCTCTGATCTGACCCAGGAGTCTAATAAGATGGAGCTGTCACATCTCAGGTCATAGCAGAACCATTGCATATCAATGCCTTCTGCAGCCCTGTAACACTTCTTCCCAGACTGGGAAATTGTACCACACTCCAGGAATGACCCAGAGCTGGGCATGTTTGTTAGCTTAAGTCTCTTTTGTAAGAAGTAGTTGCAGCAGCTGAGGACAAAAAAGAACATCCAGCAGGTATGCAAAGCCACAGAGGGGTCTAAGGCCTCAGAAGAGGAGGGGTGGAAAAGTGAGAAAAAAAGAGTTGAAAACTGCTACATTGCAGCTGGCGGAGAAAGTCATGGCAGCTCTCCGACAGACGTGCAAACTTCCTTCGTGCCACCAGATGGTGCCGTGCCTTCAGTCACCAGCCGGCAGCTGGTCTGGCGGGTACAACAGCCCTCCACTCCCAGCTCCACCTGCGTTCCATGGACACCGGCCTCAAACTGCAGGGAGAGGGAAACGGCCGCCGTGCTCTACCCGAGGGCCTCGCCTCCCCAGAGAGGCATCTCAGCCGCTCTGAGCCGGCGTAAGGCTGATTCTGAGGCTCGGACCAAGATAGCTGAGATCCAGGAGAGGAGGGGAAATGAACCTGGTGAGGCCCCTGGAGCTGGAGAGAAGGTCAGAAGTATCTTTTTGAGCATTGCAACAGCCAACCATTGTATGCTGGGAGAAAGACTTCTGTGATGGGCAATCTGACACTCTCCAGGAGTTGTGGTTTTGAACCAGCGGGAGTGTCAGAGCCCTAGGGAAAGATGCAGGGTAATCTGCACAGGGAAGAATTTGCTCTGGCAGGCTAGGTTCAGCCTATACACAGGACTGGAAGGGACACTGAGCAAGTTTGCAGATGACATAAAATTGGGAGGAGCTGTTGACACCCTCAAAGGCAGGGAGGCCCTGCAGAGAGACCTCAACAAATTAGAAGACTGGACAATCGCCAACCATGTGAAGTTCAACACGGGAAAGTGCCAGATTCTGCCCCTGGGATGGGGCAACCCTAGATGTACAGACAGACTGGGGAATGAGATGTTGGAGAGCAGTGCCATGGGAAGGGATCTGGGTGCCCTGGTCAACACCAAGCTGAATATGAGTCAGCAGTGCCCTGGCAGCCAGGAGGGCACACTGTGTCCTGGCGGGCATCAGGCAAAGAATTATCAGCCTGTTGAGGGAGGTGATTGTCCCTCTCTGTTCTGCACTGGGGATGGCCTCACCTTGAATATTGTGGCAGTTTTGGGCACTGCAATGTAACAAAGATATTATGGCATTAGAGAGCATCCAAAGGAGGGCAACAAAGATTGTAAAGGGCCTTAAGGGAAGTCGTGAGGAGCAGTTGAGGGCACTTTGTCTATTCAGACTGGAGGAGACTGAGGGGAGACCTCTTTGCAGTCACAACTTCCTTGAAGGGAAGGGGGGGACAGACACTGATCTCTGTGGTGACCAGTGACAGGATCTGAGGAAATGGCCTGAAGTGGTGTCAAGGGAAGTTTAGATTGGATATTAGAAAAAGGTTCTTCACCCAGAGGCTGTTTGGGTGCTGGAACAGGCTCCCCAGGGAAGTGGTCACAGCACCAAACCTGACAGAGTTCAAGAATGCTTTGGATGATACCCTCAGGCACATGGTGTGACTCTTGGGGATGGTCCTGTGCAGGATTAAGAGTTGGACTCAGTGATCCTTTCAACCCAGCATATTCTGTGATTGGCAACTTGTGCTTCCCAGCCTCCTTCAGAAATGCAGCTGAAGTCATGCTCCTTGTTAGCACCCACATACGGCTTGTTGGGTGACTACCCATCAGCAGGACTGAGCTGTGCCACTCATGCAGTACAAAGGTTCAGAAAGAGATCATTGGTTGCTGAAGATTGGAAATACACAGGCTCACCAAGTTGGCTCATCCCAGCAGCCAGCCTTTCTCCACTCATCGTGCCAGAAGAGAGGCTGAGCCCAGGCCGCCAATACAATTTCAGGCACAGAGAAGAGATCTGAGGAGGGTGGTGGGAAGGGGACGCTCCACTCACACTACCCTGTTTTTCAGTGGAGGCTTCCCCACAGCCACTGCCCTGGACAAGACCGGCCATAGCAAGTGTCAACAGCTCACCGTGGCCCAGCTGTCAGCCCACATGAGCTATATATGTACATGGCTTAGCAGAGCTACAGCTGTCAAGCCACTCTTGACTCCATTCATGACCACATCCTGCAGGCCAATGGCACCCACAACACAGATAGGAGAGAGGTCAGGGATACTATCAGAGGTTCCCATCCACACCTGTGTGCTGTCTGGCTGCACACTTGCAGGAAAGTTGCAAGACCTTCTTTCTTTCCAATCTGTGTCTCTGCAGCATCCTCCTACTCCTCCACGGTCCTCATGTTGCACAGTCCAAGTGGCAGAAGGCTGCAGGACTCTCCCAGCCTCAGGCAGGTTCATCAGGAAAGCAATGCCCTTTCTTAGACTACCTGATGTACAGACAGGTCTCCTATATCGCGGACCCGCAGTCTTAATCGGGTTCCGTGAAGCCCTACATCCGCATTGAATGGCAGCTCCTTGCCCCACACCCTCACGCTGCCCACCAGCGCTGTTTTGGCACTGTGTTGCTGTGTATCAGTGTTTGTGTCGGCCCTTCCTGGCACCCACAGCTATCCTATGCTGGGAAAAACCCCTTTTCGGCTCAGCCAGGGTCACAGGTGCGGGGAGCTGCCTGCACCACTGTCCTGGTGTCTCTCAGGGTGGGTAGAACTGGTCTCTCCATACTTGGAGTAGACAAGTATCTCCAGGAGAGTCACTCAAGAAAGTCTCAGGCATCTGAGAATGTGTAAAGCTTTCATAACTGCACAGCGGCAGCTCTGGGGGAGCGGCTCTGCCGCGGCTGGGGTGGGAGCAGGAGAGGAGCAGCCTCGCCACGCTGCCGCTGCACCAGGGCCGGAGCAAGCGGCAGCCACCGCTGTGTTCTGGGGCCGAGAGGAAGCGGCAGTGCCGCCATGGTGGCTGTGCGGGTTGATTTGCATATTCATGCTGCCTAATTGAATATTCATGCGTGCCAGGTCACACATGCACAGTTGCGAAAAGGGGCCTCCTTCATCGCTAAAAAATCATGCCTCTAAGATGTGAAGCCACAATATGGGGGGTGCGAAGTGCAAGAGGGCCAACTGTATTGGAAGGCAAAAGCCCTGGTATGTTTGCTCTCCCTAGCGCCCACCCATAACACTGCTGGCACATCCAGCCTAGACCCACACAGTCCTAGACTGTGGGCAGATTTGTCCTGCAGCCTGCCCCAGCTGTGCTCCACGGGTGCTGGCAGACCTATGGCTTGTCTCCAGCATCACAACAGCCAGGGTTGTGCTTGGGAAACTAGTGCTTAACTCGTCATACCTACCTCTGCAACTCAGGCCTCCAGTAACCACCCAAAATTCTCAGAGCACTCCCACTGCATTCCCAGAAATCATATTCAATGCTACCTTGTTATCTTTTGACAGTTTTGAAGGGCCTTTGCTGCCCTCTAGCAAATCGTCCACAGTTACAAGGTTTCTGCTGATGAACAGCCATCATGCAGATTAATTTGGTTTCATTGCTTCCTTTTTCATTACTCCATGCATTTCTTACGGTTAGATGGTAAGTAGATTAGGGTGGGATTTTGAGTCTATGGCTGTACAGCACCTTGCATGACTGGTAATACGTATATGGGGTAGGCCTAATTCACATGGCATCTAATCTTAATCAGAAGCCATCCTTACAACAAAGTCCCAATTTTAACCACCCCAGTAACAAGAATCACAGAATCAGTAAGGTTGGAAAAGACCATAGAGGTCATCAAGTCCAACCTATCACCTATTATGTAAAGAGTCAAGCTCCCCCAACTTCCAGAGAGCCAAATCTAAACAGCTTCAATAAGTGATCACAGCCCTGACACACACAAACAGGCCTGCAGTTGCCAAGCCAAAATAAAGAGCCATCCTGCAGGAGCAACACACCTCCAGAAGGTTTCTTCATTACTCTGACGCAGCTGAGTGCAAACCCTGTCATAAGAAAACCAAACTGCTACAACTAGCTTCTGTCTAGGTCACAGTGTGAGAGGAAGAGGGGTTAATTTAGTCAGGAAATAAAATAATCATTTATAGCATTACAGATAGCAATTAGTAAGGGCATCAGCAGCAACCACCTCCACACCTGGAACAAAGCCCACATAAGCCAAAAATATTTATTCTCCTAGAAATTCCTGCAGCCATGCCGAATTCAATGTAGCAGCATTATCATCTTAGTGAAAAGAGATGGCCCGAAGGTTAGGGTGTTACCCTGCAAAGGCTTCGTCAGACATACCACAGATTTCCTGCCCGAGGCTAGGAGAGTCCTGCAGCCTCTCTCAGCTCAGTCCTCCTCCTCTACAAAAGGGGCTGCACACACAGCCCTCTATCACAGCAAAAGCTCAGGAGCGTAATCACAGTGAATGCTGCAAAGCATTTAGGTAACACAGCCAGAGATGCTGCCTAAAGCTTTACCCACTGATAAAGAGGAGTTCAAGACCTCAGTGTGTTCAACATGAGCCTGCTTTCTCAGGCTGATGGGGATTTAAATACAATTCATACGTGTACGAAGGGAAAACACATAACTAAGTTTTGCACATTGCCTGTGTTGAGGATGTAAGTGGGAGTTGAGCAATGGCTAGTCCAACAAAATCAAAGGCGGGGGAAATAAAATAAAATAAATAAATAAGCCAGGTAGGTGAGTAGCTTGATGACATTCTTGCATACTTAAATTAATATGGAGCTGTTCCATTCCGGAGCTGTCGCCTTGTGTTGTTTCCTCCTTTGTCCTTCTGGTGGAGAAAATGGCCCAGGGGTAATGAAGCATTTGGGCTACCTTCCCCATCACACTCAATCCAGAAGGGTTCTAAAGAGGACTATTTTCTGATGAAAACTAACCCAGTTTTACAGCAGCAAGCAAATTTGGGTCCGATTGTTCATAGCCTGCAGTTTTTACCATATGGAAATTAAAAGGATCGCAACCTGCAGCAGTCGTCGAAGTTGACAGCAAATTAAAAGGAATACAAGCGCTGGCATTCCTCTGTAGCCATTTAGGACAGCCTTTTTACTACTATACAAATAGCAAGTACTTATAAGCTCTGATCTGCACTAAGTCTCAAATTGCACTATAGAAAAGGCAGGAACAATGTTAACACTTCAAAACCAGGAAATTAATGTAAAGGCGGAAAGCAGCTTGCCCAGCCTCACTCCATTGGCTAGGACAGAGCTTTGGGACAGACACGGGGCTCCCAGTTCCACCATGCTATCTGCTGCACCCCACCACCTCCTCAGAAAAGGAATGAAGCATCACAGCAGTTTCTGGAAATCACCTTTAGGTTCTCCTGTCCTCCCAAAATGTCACTTTAAATTTTTACTCCAGTGCGCCTACTAAACAGAATGTTTCAGCAATGCACAGTGATGGAATCCTCATGGCTTTGTTTCTGCCAGTAAAATATCTATGAATGTAAGGTTCACAGAGACTTTCTGTTCCTGTCTAAAATTATCTTTGCTGATCCTTGCGATGCCAAGAGCACAGAACCAATATTCCATCAGCCCTGAGAAAAAGGGATGACTCTTCAGGCACACTCAGCTACTGGGGTTAGAGTAGCACCCATCAGCTATGACCAAAGCTCTAGGCCACCACCATGCCAGGCCCCACACAAGGGGGCACCACCTGTTCCTTTGCTGCATGAGACAGCACACAGAGTCAGGGCCTGATCCTGCCATTCGGGAGCTCTGCAGTCGTGTGTGTGGTAGTTGTCCAGCCAAAAAGGAGTCTCTGTCATCCCTGCTCAAACTGCGAGATCAGGGCAGAAGTGTATGAAAAGACAGCAGATGGATGCAGGCCGATGGGGCTAAGAGGGAGGCAACAGTAATTAGCATAAGTAGCGGCAGTCTCAGCGCACCAGCTGCTTTGCCGATTGTCTGCCTCCCTGATTTCCAAGAGCAAAGAAGCAATTTGCCAAAGAGCATAGTCTGTAGCTAAGACCGCCTCTCAGAATTGAAACTATCAGGAAAAACAAACCATTTCCATGGTACAAAAGCAAGGCTTGCAGGGCTGTCATGTAGGAGTTTGCCTAAGTAAGGTAGGGAGCAGGCAGCTCAAAACAGCCACCAAATACTTCAGAGTGAAAGGCTAAAAAAGGAAGGTTTTAGAGGAGGAAATGAGTCAGTAGCTTGGAGGACAGGAGGGGGAGTTCAAATAGCTGAGGCATATAAAGTAAGCAAGTAGTCACCATCTCAAATGCTAGTCAGTGAGGCAGATGTATTGATCTTGGGCGTCTGTCAATGAAGGGTCTCACGCAAAAACAGAGTCTATGGGTGACTTTTTATATCAACCACGCTGGATTTTGAAGCAATCATCAATGCAAGGGTTTCTGACTGGAGCCAGAGCAGTCACCAGCAGCTACAGGATTGCTGAAATTTCTCAGGGCCCCCCATAGCTGGGGGATGAATTATTTCTTTTCTTTTTTTTTTGGCGGGGGGGGGGGGGGGTGTGAAGTTTCAGGCTACATAATTTCAAATACCATTTACCTTAAGCAAGGGAGGAGAATTCAACTCCTCCAAACATACAATTTGAACTTTCAGCCCAGCTTATTTACAGCACTAACACTACGAAATAAAGGACAATGCTTGTTCAGTGCTGAAAAGCAGAAGAGCTAGTATAAAAAAAAAACAAAAACCTTCTCCATAATGCTGTAGCAATTCACAGCATTTATGTCTGTCTCTGTAACAACCTGGTATTGCACTGAGACACTGGGGACAAAGTCTCACCCCAAAAAGCCTTTAGCCTTGCTCACTCATACACCTTAATAGCTGACTATAACAGGGTGTGCAGCACAGTAACCAGTGGGAGGGGTTTAGTGTCAGTGTGGCAATAAGCCACAAGGCACGACTTCCTCACCTCTGCTCAGATCCCTGTCCCACCAACGGGTCGGACTGATGAAAGGAGAGCTCGCAAATAGAACCATAATTTTCTCCTGCTCTTCCAAAAACTGGGAGCTTGCCCTCGCATCAGGCACCAACAGCTCAGTAGCAGCCGCAAGAGGAACCACAGCACTGCAGACAGTAGGGGAGACGCTTAAGGTCACAGGGATGTGAAGACAGGGCTGTCGAGTCAGGGAGCAGCACAGGGCTGAAAAAAGAGACTCCCTTTCCCTATACAAATAGCAGCACGGGATTTACATGCAGCAGGGGTTCCCAAAGGTCCTGCTAATCCCCGGCCGGCATCTCCCAGTGCGGGGCTGGAGCTCCCAGTGCCCGTCCCGGTACAGCAGGAGGGGGCTGTGGAGCCCATGCTAACGCAGGCTGGTGCCACTGTAACCACACACTTATCTGTGCATCTCGGTGCACAGCTCATGCCTTCAGCTTCCTCAACAGTCGCTGTGTTTATGCCTCACTAGGCTATGCTGTTTTGTCTTTTGGGAAACAAAACCTTCCAGAAATCCATCGTGGTTCTTTGTGAGTGAGTGCCCCTCCCCAGAGCAAGAGCTTCTTTCTCATGACACAGGAAAAAGTGAGAGAGTTCTCTTACTCTGCTAGTGAAGAAGTTCCTGTCTGTCCTTGCTGAAGTTTCTTTAACCAGTTACATACCTCCTAAACTCACTGCAGTGTTTCCAAAAACACCTCTTGAAACACAGCAAGCCAACAGGCCAGTTCCAACTCATTTTCCCTTATAAGTATACAACATGAAACAGCCTTGTTCTCACCACCTCTTCCCCTCCTCCCCAGGAAGTCTCACTTCTGTAACCCTCTGTCATAGCGAAACTGATCTATGAACAGCAAGCCTGGAACAGTAACAGATAAATTACCCACATCAATTGAGACCAAAAAGCACAGCTGTCCCAGGTCACTGCTGCGTGTGCCGCCAGAGATGGGGGTCTGCCGTGGCACTGCCATATGGCACGGCCCTCCACTGCCAAACAGAGCCTGCCTCGATTTCCTCTCCGGGCCAGGACAGCCATAGCAGAGAGGCAGGACCAGCAGTTGTCCTGAGAAACATACCCATAAAGCTGTACCTATTGCATAGGCATTATATCTGACTTGTTTCAAAAGGAAAAAATCAAACATGTCCCTGCTCAATTCTCCCTGATATGTCCAAAGCAAGTCAATATTTGGGTTCAAATTTAAGCATCCCTTGATTAAATATGTCAGAAAAGACATTAGGGAAGAACTCTCCACTCAGTCCAAATAAAGTATGAGATGTGCTGGTAGGTCTTTTGCTAGTTTCACTACAAATCTGTTGCAAATGCACATATAAAAGGAGTCAATCAGCCAACACACAAGAGCCTAATGCAATAGGACTGGTTTTTTTCAATACATTAATTCTAGGGTCTTCCAGCAACTTCTATGTAATGTGAACGGGCATAACATCATCTACAAAGGGCATCTGCTGGGGTAGGCTGCAAGGAGGGGAAACATTAAACCAAAATGAATCCCCTTTAATTAGAACAATCAACAAGCTTGACGCTTGCTTATCGGTTCAAGCCTGAAACGTCACCGTGGTCAGGATCCAGTAATAAAACCAATCTTTCCATAGATTCTTTTAACATTAGCAGATGCCTTTTTACTCTGACTACAAGCAGCCCAAGCTCCACCGCGCAGAAACATTAAGGAACGAGTATTTCCGTATCGTTCAGAGCGAGCAGGGCTGCCACGGGCAGGGACCAGCCGGTGCCGGTGCCGGTGCCGGTGCCGGTGCCGGTGCCGGTGCCGGTGCCGGGGACGAGCCGCTCGCTGTTCGGGCCGCCCTGAGGAAGCGGGGCCGGGCTGCGGGACTCGCGGGTGCCGGCGGGAAGCGCAGGGCTGCGGCAGCCGGAGCCAATCAGGAGTGCCTGACTGAGATCGCACCA
>WEKX01018801.1:29199-68396 GCA_013390025.1 Pitta sordida
CCGAGGGGTCGGGCCTGGCCCCGGAGGCGGCCGGGGCGAGCTCGGGGCCGGCGGGGCCCTGCTGCGGCGGGAGCCGGGCGGACAAAAGCGGGGAAGCGGAACCCGCGGAAGGGAAGCGCTGAGCGTGACAAACAGGGTTTCGCAGCGGCCGCTCGAGGAAGCTGAAAATTTAAGGTGGCTGCTGCGAGGATTTAGGGGGGGTTGGGGGTTTTATTTTACTGCTCCTTGCGGTGCTGGCAACATTTTATCTAAGCCATGATCATGGAAACATTTTATCTAAGCCGTGATTCTGCAGACGTGTGTGGAGCATACGGACTGATTTGCCCAGTGTTTCCCAGCTTTCACCAGAAGAGTGCCGGTGTCTCTCCTTGCGTGAACCGGGCGGAACAGACCGAATGCCTGTTCGACTTCCTGGTGGCTCATCCTCGGTTTGCTTTGCCTGTGCTCCAAGTTTGCATCCCCAGTTTAACTCGGGAAACTGCGGCTGGCAAATTTGCTTGAGATATTAACTCGTACGATTTTAACTGCTGTCCTGTTTTCGCTTGAGTCATGCACAAGCACAGCAATACACACGTGTGTGTTTTTGATGCACTTGCCTGAGTTTCTTGCCTTTATTAAAGGTGTTATGTATTGAGGCCTTCCCATGGTATTTCCCATTAGTTTATCGAACATGTGTATATATATATATTCAGTAAATGAACTTTTAGTCCATATAGGGCTGACAGACAGGATGTCCTACTAATCTCCCTGCTTCCTTTAACACCAAGTTGGAGCATCTGTGGCTGACCTTTAGTGTGGAGCAGATCTGAGGGGAGTTGCAGAAGCTGTTAAAAAGTCTGAGACTTGCAGCTCTTGTTTAAAACAGGCTTGTCTCAACAAGCCACCTACCACCTCTGCAGTATGCAAACCTAGTTTAGGGTGACTACTCAGTGTGTCAGGCTTCACCTTGCTTTGGAACCAGAGAATTCCCCAGTCAGTCAAAGCTAGATTTTCTTAGTGATCTCGTTTTTGCAGCAGGGTCTGGGTTGGCTTTTTTGAGATGCTGCAAATGAACTTGGGTTTGGGCAGAGTGTAGGCCTTCTGGCAAAGTACAGTAATGCCAGCAGGAGGGCATCGTTTGGCATCAAAAGAGCATTGGATTTTCAGCCTTTGTGTCTTGCCACAAGGTTCAGTTTCTTTGCTGCTGGATTCAATGAGTCCATGGTCTTTGGAGGACCGTGCAAATTATCTTTCTTTGCTGTTTGTCAATACTATTCACAAAACTGTGTAATTACAAGGTACATATGCCTCATATACAAGATGACCGCCTCATGACAATTGGTAGTGTGGATGTCTGGCATGTTCCCACTCGCCTTGTCAGAGCTGCTATCAAGAGGCTCCTGCTGGGTGCAAGGGCTGACCTAAACGGTGCCATGCGGCAGAGCCGGCAGGCAGTCAGGACTTGGGTGTGGGGCTCTTTGGAGCCTTTCACTTGCCTGGCTGTGCAGTATTCGGGAAGGATACCTCACTAATGAGCATCTGGGACTCCCAGAGCAGGCCTTCAAAGCCTGTTTTGGAGGGTGACATGTAAACTTTTGGTTGCTGTAGGTGTCTGGAGGGCTACAAGAAAATTCTTATAGGTGTTAGAGCTCATAATAGCTGATTTCTATGCTGAATATATTTCTAAGAAGCTCTGCTTTTCTGCAACAGTCCTGTTGCATACCAACTTACCGTCTGCATTACCTTAAAAACTTGCATTTCAACACAGGAATGGGTGCAACTCAAAACTTCTGCCCTGCCACTGGCTACCACAGTTCCTGTTTCTCAGCAGTATTGCTGGGATTGCCTTTTGTGGATATTGCTTGTTCTGCCTACCTTGATAATTAAATTGGGAGTGAACTTCATGATAGCTTGGAGAAGGAGATAATTTCCTCTTTGTCTGAATGCTGAGGAAATGATCTCCAGGAATTCAAGGGATTGTTTTTTCTTATTTTCTAAATAATTGCTTTCTTCCTCATCTCCTTATCTGGTCAATAACTGTTTTTATTGTCAGGGGAAAAAAAGAAAAGCTGAAAAGAGTTTTGATTCTGTGTGCTCCCTCCCCCACCAAAATAAACCAAATGCAAAATAAAAGTCCTGGGTCTAGCTGGCAAGATCTGTGTGCAAGTGACACACACACAACTCTGTACTTGCTGGTTTACGATATGCAAATAATAGCCTCTTACACAACAGCAGTAAAAGGCAGTTAATTATGGTTTTTGTCATGCTTCCGATCTGCATTGAAGCCTTGGACTTTCAGGCTGTCCCCTGTAAAACAAAGGTGTCTGTCTGGCTGTTGGTGGGAGGCGACGTGGGCATTTGAGAACTTGGGAAGTGACTGGTGTTCCCAGTCTTTGGGGTGAAGTTAAAGCAGTTGAACCTGATAAAGTGAGAGAGGGCAGTATCAGGTGTGTTTTCTTGAGTGCTCATATAACAGATTAAAAGCAAAGCAGTATTTAGGATCTTGGTAGTTTTGACCACCTTCATTTTCAGTTGGCTTGTCAGCCTTAGCTGACACTTTTCCAGTGGCTTGATTAGGCAGAATTTTCTTCTACCTGTTGGTGGAGCCAGGCTGTGGCCTTCCTTTTCCACTAGATCTTCCCACACTACCTCAGCTTAGTTCTTCCTTAAAGGTCTCAGTGCTGATGATGTCCCAGGCCATTCCGTTGTGTGGCACAGTAAGGAACAGCTCTGTGAAGGGTGCTGTCCCAGACCAGTTGGGTGGTAATAGTGAAATTGAAAAAGTATTTGGTGCAGAGATGTACTATGACACATTACTGAGTCAGATGGAAATGCCACATGGTTACACAAGCAATTCTGGCAGTGGCAGGGAATTTCAAAGGTAGATTGGAGGGATAGTATGCCAAGCATAGGGGAAGCAGTATTTGCTGAAGAGACTAAGAACCAAATACATGCCAATAATGTGAATAGTAAACATGGGAGCATGGTGTTCTCAAATCTGCCCATGCAATTAAACAGGGCATAGTATGTATAATAAAGTTCTTGGTGTCAAATTGTGGAAAGTTTGATGATGCTTTTCCAAGGAGCAAAAGTTTCCACTTGAGTAGCTGTGAGTAGTGCTGCCCTGGTGTACACCATGTGTGTATGTGGTTCCCAGACAGAACAAGGCAAGAGCTGCCTCTCGAAATGTCTCCGTAGATAATGCATGCATGAGCACCTCTGTGGAGAGAGCTTGGGTTCTAATCACAGGAGCGAATTCTAACACTGTAAAATTACTAAAATTACTAAAAACTAATTTTGTCCTTCAAACTTGTCTTGAGGCAAACTAAATCATTACTTTCAAGTCTTCTTGGCTGTATTGCAGTTGAGGAGGAAAAAAAGATTCTTCTTAAGTAAAATGTTTTAAATATTCAAGGAAAATACTGGAGTTCACAGCACTTCCTAACAAAAGAGAGGGCAAATTTCACTGTATCAAAGTTGTATTTCAGTGCAGGCTTGCTACAAATCCAGTTTATCGGATGTCTGGCATGTGTCTCACTCCTGAAATGGCGGTTTGTATGTGGGGATTTTCTTGAGAAAGCTTTGGATTATTCTTCAGTCTTCCCCAATTTAGATTAAATTTCAGCTCAGGTACTTGGCAATGGAGGCAAAATGCTGGAAGCTGTTAGTGGAGGCAGCTGGGTATGGCTCTCGCCATGGAAGTGTGCTAGACAGAAGGCTCACTCTTTGGGCTGCCCTGTGTAAAGAAGGCATTCTACTCCTGCAATTCTTCTGCAGAGCTTTGCACTTAAGGCAGGAACAGTGGCTCTGTGTATGGAATAAGAGCTGCTGTGTTACTGCAGCACATGCTGACAAGGCATTTAATGCAATCATTACCTCATGTGCCTACAGCAGTCTGTGTGGAAGTACAATGGGGATACTGGTGTAAGTGCCCCGGAATAATGTATGAGGAGCTCAGCCTGCAAGACGGGCTGGGTGGAAGGTGCTGAGAGAGAACTCGTTTTTGCTGATTCCCTCAGAGAAACTCACTCTGCTCTTGCCTGAGTGTCTCCCTGAATGTGCTGTGCAGGCATCATTTTTCCATCTGGTAATGAGGTGCCCTTCCTGCTTGCTGCTGCCTTATTTCAGTGAGGTTAACAGGCCCTGCAGTTAAGGTTCTGGTTCTCTACAAGAAGATGTCACCAGCTGGTTCATGATATCCCACAAGTACCTGCAACATGTACTGCTTATGAGCAGGGACCTGCGTACCAGTCCAGAGCTGGATAACTTCTTTTATACTGGAAAAGGAACAGACCCAATCTAACTGCTGTTCAGACAAGAATGCCCAAAATAATAATGTACTGTTTTGAATCCTCTGAGCAGAGTGGTATCTGGCCAAAGAGGGAGAATCCAGACTAACAAATAAACATTTACTCTGTCATTACTGGTGGGGTGGAAGCTTCTCATCAGCTCTTCTGGACAAGGCAGCAGAGATGAGGTTAAAATGGTGATTGGGGACATGTACTTAGAATGTGGCAGTTTTCCTTGTTCAAGTGCTCTGGTCATCCTCTTGATAGTCTATACAGAATGGTTTCAACTGCCTCCCAACAAAAGCTGCCCAGGGTTTGAGGTTTTTTGCTTTTGAAGT
This sequence comes from Pitta sordida, assembly GCA_013390025.1. NCBI lineage: Eukaryota > Metazoa > Chordata > Aves > Passeriformes > Pittidae > Pitta > Pitta sordida. Next base: position 33,806 of record WEKX01018801.1, read on the forward strand.
GTGTTTGTGAAGCCAGTTGTGGCTAGTACAGGCCTAGGGTTGAAGAGGGAGTCCTAGAGTTGCCATGGTACATCCTCCTTTTGTAAGCAATTGGTTCGTTGCGCTGGGACTTTATGGGTTCGTTTCGACTCATGCTGTAATATAGGTTTTCCTCAGATGAAACAAATCTGCTTTGTCCTGAGGAATGTAACAGCTGCTAATGTCAGCCTGTGGTGAATCCAGGGGTTGAACAACAGCTGTGAAAATGAGTAGCACCACCTACTAACAGCCTTTTGCTCTGGAGAGCTACAAAATCCAGTTCTCACTATTGTCCCTTCGACTTCTGGTCAGTCTCAGTTATCAGCTGCAGTTGAACAGTGAATTTTGAGTTTCCAGACTAAGTACTCAACATTTTTGGAATGTGAACTGACTGGCCAGCAGTGCTCAGTTTCTTTTTAAGGAAACACGTTGTCTCCTGACTTGAAGACATGTTTCTGGCTGTGTGGCTGCACAAGCATATGCACTTGACTGCACAGTTTGCATCAACTTGCAGCTCTGTTGCTGCAGGTTCTAGCTCTGCTGAGCCTTAACCTATGCTTTTGAAGTTAACACAAATTGGTGCAGGGGAATTAGTTGTGGTGGTCAGTCAAGAATTAGCAATGGTAGAGGGAGGTGACAGGGCTTTTATGTGATTAATAGCCCCGTTCCAGTGCTAGTTCAGCCTCTTGATGTATTTCCTAAGAACCTTGAGGGGGGTTTGTGACTAAAACCTGAGTCTTAATGCCTGTTGACAGCTACTGAGGTACCTCAGGGAGGAAAAAGCTTCTCAGGTTCACTATGGATTTGTCTTAGGGAATGATACAATATCTCCAGTTGTTGCTTTATGGGGGCAACTTTGTATTATTTAGAGTCTTCCCAAAGAGGCTCTTGCGTACACCAAACATAGGGGCAGGGGGAAAAAGATGTTTATTCTTCACGAGCTCTCAGTCACACTCTGACAGAGTGCAGTCTCTCTGAAGGAAGTGACATAGAGGTGAGTCACTTTGGGTTGATGTTTGCACTTTTGCTCAAATTTCTTCTGGAATAGCCCTTCTCTGCTTACCTTCCTTGTCTTATTGGTGATATGCAGAAGGATGGCTGCCATCCAGGGAGCTGAGGCACAGGGACAGACTTGCCATTCTCCCATCCCAAAGTAAGTGCAAGGAATTGTGGATTGGTTACCCGTAATACACAGGCCATGCATTGTAAGTCTTTAGAGAAGTCTGCTTGTTTTTGTGTAAACCCTGAAAGACCAACGATCTCATACTGGAGAAAAGCTTCTGTCTTGGATTCACTGCTGTATGAGATGTCCCTGGTTTTTCATGATCAGCACTTGGGGGATCTAGATACCGAATTCCATGGTAATAGATTCTGCCAGCTGTGCCACCTCTGCTCCCTGGGTTAGCAATGCTATGCCAGCCACTTAAAGTTGCAGAGGGAGAGATGTTGGTGGAAAAAGGAGAATTTGGGCTCATCTGAGGTCCTCTATGGTAGGCATCGGTCAATGTTGTAAAAAATCCCCACAAGTTAAGTAGCTATCTAATCCATAACCAGTGTCCAGTCCATAACTTGAGGACAGCCTGTTTGAAAGCTGGCACTGAACAGTTTCCCTGCAGCTCTGATCTCCCTGCTTTAGCAGCTGAACTCTGTTGTTTCTTTAAGATGCAAAATTAGTCTGTTGGGCTCACATTTTGGGGCTGAAGGTAAGGAAAAATAAAATGCAGAACAACCTTTAGCCTTTTTCAGTTGATGTATCTCACATGGTGTGACTGTGCTCGTGGCAGTGACGTGTGGCAGTTTACACAGAGGGAGGAAGGCAATTTTCCTTCAGAGATATGAATTGCCTTGTCTGGGGATAATGTCTTTTGAATTTGGAAGACCAAAAACCAGGGAGAGAAGAAGCAGTATTCTAAAGTAATCTCACTGTTTACACTGCATGCAGCATTACGAACAGAGTGTTGGGTACTGGACAGGCTTCAGTTTGGTCTTTCCTGCATGTTGTCCGTCCAGCAGTGTCAGCTGGGTTCCCATATCTGCACTATTGCACAGCTCCTTTCAAGCTCTCCAACTTGGCTGTACTCTGAGAACAACACTCAGATGCAAATGTTTCTACCCTGTCACATGTTTTTTACTTCTGTCTTACTCCCAGAAAAGCAGCAGACTGAAAATGCAGTTCAGCCTTTTGCCATCCTTGCTAGGTCTTGTCCTTTTATTCTGTGCAGCTGCCTTTTACATGCTGCATGTGCACCTCCTGTTACAGCAAACACAGTGGCATACAGTACCACTAACTGCAATTTCCTATCAGACTTCAAGGCAGGGGAAGAGTTGAGAAGGGAGGCAGCTGACTTTAAAAACCGATGAAGGAACTCTCTTTTAAAATACTGAATTCAGAACAACTTCTGAAAGTTGGCTTGTTCAGCTAAAAACTGTACCACTGCAGTCCCAGCACCCCACTATATCTCTCTTGATCTCTAAATTAAGTCTACGTGACAGGTGTGGAATTTGGCCAGTTCCTAAGGCTGCAGCAAGCATGCAAGAAATGGCTAGGAAGTTTTGGACAGAAGATCCTTGTGGGTTTGATTGTCTAGCCAGCCTGAAGTGGGTAACAAAATTAAACTGCTGTAGTGCCAAAGGATGTGCCACAACTGAATCTTGGAGAACAAGGGGTGGACATGCACGTAAAACTCCCCAAAACCAATGTTCTAATATAAGTAGGATTGTGCCGCCTTTGGAATAGTTCTGGTTTGGCAGCTGGCTATGGGCAGCAGTGAGACTCCTTTGGCTTTGCAAAAGACAGTCTGCAGCCTTTTCTGAGGAGACTCTTGGGCCACTACTGACTATTGTCAGTATCTATTGTCTCCTAGCCTTGGGTTTAAGGCAGCGCAGTAATGTTGTGAAAATTGGAGGTGGTATCCCTAAAGGTCTTTGCTCATGTCTTTGCAGGCATCTGGAGTACAAGTTGCTGATGAGGTGTGCCGTATCTTCTACGACATGAAAGTGCGGAAGTGCTCTACACCCGAGGAGATCAAGAAGAGAAAGAAGGCTGTCATCTTCTGCCTCAGTCCAGACAAAAAGTGCATTATTGTGGAAGAAGGCAAAGAGATTCTGGTGGGAGATGTCGGTGTGACAGTGACCGACCCTTTCAAGCACTTTGTGCAGATGCTTCCCGAGAAGGATTGCCGTTATGCCTTGTATGATGCAAGCTTCGAGACCAAGGAATCCAAAAAAGAAGAGCTCATGTTTTTCTTGTGGTAAGGCATCTTCCCAGCTGACTCATTCCTGACATGCAGTCTGGGCACTGTTGGTGAGACCTAAGCATTTGCATTGCCCAGACTGCCAAGGTGTCAGGTTTAAAGTGAGCTGGGCAGCCTGATGCTTGTATTCTGAGCTGTGAGACATTTCACTTGTTCATGGTGGGTAGGGTACTGCTTCTGACTGTGCTGAATAATCAGTGTTACTAATTGCACTCTCTTTGGCACATCCCACTAGGGCACCAGAACAAGCACCTCTCAAAAGTAAGATGATCTACGCAAGCTCCAAGGATGCAATCAAAAAGAAGTTTCAAGGTACGTAATGCAGCTAAAGCTCCCAGCTCTGACATGTCCCGAAATACTTACACAGCAAGGCTTAACCATTGGCTAATTGGTTTGGGTGTTGTTTTGAAATACTAGTGAGAGGTGAAATGTCGTATGACTGAGCTAAAATGAAGTCCAGCTAAAATTTACATTTAAATTTTAGAGGCACTAGAACTCTGCTCAGAGCAAGAGCAGGTTTTGCAGTGTGATGCTATAGCTACACTGCACAGAGCAGCACATCTGCACCATACAAGATAGAAACAACTAGATTCATTACACAAAGCTGGATTTTATTCAGAAATGCCTGGCAGAGGACTTTCAGCTCTGTGTCTGTGAAAATGCACAATTTCATAAACTTACTGCACTGTAGTAGTATTAGTAATTAACAGTTCACTTGACTCAGAAACACAGTTGTGATTACTTGTTCCAGAAGGCATTGGATCTCCCAAGTTCTGCCTGTCAGGGACCATTAACCTAGGAGTAATCACCATGCTGCAGCATCCAGAAATTTCATGCTAAGTCACTCTGGCTCATAGCCAGCCAACACTGCCCCTTGTTAAATTCTTGTGCTGCACTGGGCCAAAATCTGGCGGACAGGGTCAGTGAGCAGCAGTGTCGCCTTCACAGGGACTGGAGATATCCATGGACACTGTTGTGTGCTGCACATGTAGAAGTTAAAAGAAAAAAGAAATCTTGAAGAAAATCTGCTTTTCACCACATAATAGAGGCATCCCCACTCTTCAAACAAAGAATCCACTGTTAATTCCTGAGACCTGCACTCTAGCCTCTGCTTCTTGGTTTCTCACTGCTTTCACCCACCTCTGCAGAACCAGCAGGAGCTGAGTCAGCCATCTCTGTGCTTGTGTGTAGCTCCCTCCCCAAGTACATCCAGGGCAGCATGAAACATCAGAGGTTCACTCGTAAGTGAAAGGCCAGCAGTCTGAACATTGATCTAGTGACATACATCTCCCTACATGTCCCTACGTGGACACTGGGTGTTTAGCCAGGTGTCTTCTGTGACATATCAGGGACAAAACATCAAATTTCCTAAGCTAAGGCAGGACTTGTGTGCCTGAGTGACTGGATTGCTGCTTCTAATGTTACTACCAAGTATATTTCTTTGATTGACTTATCAGCATGTTGAAGTACTGCATTGAGTGTTTTGCCTCTTTTTTAGGCATAAAGCATGAATGCCAAGCAAATGGGCCAGAGGACCTCAACCGAGCTTGCATTGCTGAGAAGCTAGGAGGCTCCCTAGTCGTAGCTTTTGAAGGAAGTCCCGTGTAGATGTCATACAGTGCCACAACTCTACAAGCATTCCATGTTTTAATATATCAATTATATAAAGCAAACATTCTAGGCAAGGGTTTCACTAACAGTAGGGAAGCTGTCTTGTAGAATAAAGTAGATTTTGGAGATGTAGCTCATATGTACAAATGACCCTAAATAAATCAAATTAAGGATTTATCTTGGTGTATTAATATTTACATTGGTTATCCAGCCCAATACTGTCCCCAATGGATTAACACTAAAAGTCTCAACAAAAATTGAGCAGTGTGTCATGAAAAGGGGGGAGGTGAGAACAACCTGATTCCTGTTCTTGCTTTTTTTAAATTGTAACAAGCGAAATTCAGTCAGTCGTTTTGAGGCTACTGGCCAAATTGCCAAACTCAAAAACTTTTCCCCTATAACTGTTTAAGACAAAACTTAAAACCTGTAGTTAAACTTAGGCTAAGGCAACCTGTTGGCACCAAAACTGGGTTAAATTTTTTGTGCTTTCAGTTGAAGGACTGTACTGAAAAAGCCTAATTCTGAAGCTAGAGAGAAAACAGACACTTTTCTGGAGAAATAGTCCTAATCCACTCCCTTGTAAACTCCTGGTGCAGTAATAGTATTTAAAGGTTCACTTGTTCTGTAGGTTCAGTATCCTTGTTATGAAGTGTCTTGAGGTCTCTTTCAGCCTGAGTGATTCTATAGAAATTGCTTTTTCTGTTAACGTAGTTTAATTTAGAACTATCTTACTTTCTCTAATACACACTTACTTCTGGATCGGATGCTTCTGAGGCTTTTATAAATTCAGATTCTTGTATCAGAGCTCTTCAATTATGGATAGTAAAATGAGAAGGAACCACAACTTAAGAAGTGGTATTTTCAGCCCCAGTCTTTAGTCACTTGGTCCATTTGTCCATAATTACTATTGATTTAACATAGTAGAACCAATCAGCCTGACTAATATGGCTTGATCTGGGCTTTTTGTCTGTTAGCTTCTTTAATTCTGTAGAAATGCATGGAAATATCACCTACTAGAAAGTTTGACCTGAAATGCCTTTTGTATGGGGGGTAGAGAACGTTCCTGTGCCAGCTGCAAAGATCTTAAAAGCTTCCATGTTTCACCAGTGGTTGATTAAAGCTGTTTCCTTTGTGTAATGTGTACATGGGAGTTGCATAGAGTTTTCTTGTATGTCTGTAGAGAAACAGAAAAAAAAAACCAACAAAACCAAAACCCTTAGCCTCCAGTGCGTTACTGTGCTTTGTTCTGTGTGTGCCAAATTTGAACAGCCTAAATAAATGGGCTTGCCCTCCCCTGGGTCAGTGACTGATTGCTCTCCAGCCTCAGGATTAGCCCTCCTGCAGCAGGGCTGAGCACAGAAGTGCCCTGTGTAATCTGGTGTACCTTTTGCAGCTCCTGCCCTGTGCTGCTCTCAGGGGAGCAGGAATGCAGGGGGACAGGCTGGAAGGAAGAGGTGCTGGAGGCGGAGTGAGTTGGGGATAGAAGCAGGTTTGTGTCTGCGGTGTACTCCCCTCCTTGCCGCTGCACCCCCTCTGGTGACTGCCTGCCTGCTGCAGGCTCCAGCTCCTGCACAGCACCTGCCCTCTGCCTCCCAGGCTTTGGACCCAAATTTCCACGGGTTGGGAAGCTTCCTGGAAAACATCTCCCTGCTTGCTGTCTGAGCAGTAGAAATCCAGCCATTGCCAGTTACCCTGCACTGCTTTCCATGTGAGGACTGAGGGAGCTTTCTCTGGCCAGTCCCAGGAAGCCCAGGCAGTTCCAGGCTGTTCCTTCCTCCACAGGCTGTTCCCAGCTGTGCGGGGACAGAAAGCTGTACTGTTCTCGCAGCTCCTTTAGCAGAGCAGTGTCAGCGCTGTGCTGGTGTGTCTGCAGGGCCAGGGAAATAATGGTCCATTACCTAACTTAGCATGTGCCCTTGCTGGCCATGCTGCATGGCTAAAACATTTAATTAAGCGGGCATTGACTGCTTGCTCTAACTTGGCACCCACGTGGGTCACAGGGTTGGGAGCACAAGGTTTTCTGATGCAAAGGGATCCACTGGAGTGAAGCTCTCAGTGAAGCAAACTGGCCTGGTTCCTGCTGGGGCTTTTAGTCTGTCTTTCACTCAGCTGGGAGCTCACCCAAGTGGGTAATCATCCACATAAACAGCTCCTCCTTGCCTAGGTGTCTGCAGCACTGGTCTGTGTCCAAAGTCCAGGTTGAGATAAGGAAATCAGTGTGACACAGTGGGAGCGGTGCTGCCTGGCAAACAAAGACAACTCCTAGCCAAGATCCAGCTGATAGCTCCTGCTTCCAGGCTGCAGGCATCTTTGGAGGGGTATCTAGCCCAGGTGATACTGTGGTGGACTTCTGCCTGGGATTAAATTAACCTCTTCCTTGGTTAGAAAATGGGATGGGAGATGCTGCTAAGGAGGAAGGGTGTCAGACCTGTAAGTAAGAGAGCATTTCCCACAGCATGAAAGTCCTCAGGTCAGGGACTGGTTCAAAGTGCCTTCGTCCCAGAACTCTTGAGTGATAAGAGGTCTGAGGTGGCACTTTGGGCCTTGGCTAGCTAGGTGTGGTGCCACAGTTTAAGCTGATATGAGAACCTTTTTTAGGACTCTCACAGTCCCAAAATACAGTCTGGCCTCTGGAACTCTCTCCTGCACTCCAAGACTGGCAGTAACTTCTTTTGTCCAGACTGTGGAGTTGGTGGCCCAAACTTCACCCCCTCTCAAGGTTATCCTGCTTTTTGGAGGGGATGAAAAGCCCAAGAAGATTGCTCCCCATCACTCAGACCTTTTGAAAAGGTAAGGCAAGCAGAGAGTCAACACAAGGAACACTTTCTGTAGCTCGTCTGGTTCCTGGAGTGAGAAATTACTTTCTAACAGGGATACATGAAGGGGTGAAAGGTGAATGAAAACCTGAGCCACGTAAATTCAGCTGTACTTGCCCAGGTCTTGGCTGCAGCAAGAGTACAGAGAGCTGCTAGTACCGTTTTCAAATCCACATGCAGGCAATGGTTTCCTCAAAGCCATTTCTGTCCATTACACATGGAAGAAAATGGGAAAGGGAAATGGAGACTGATAATTCAGGCTTCAGTGTAAACTGCAGGCAGTCTAGATGTAATTTAGCTGCTCCAACAAAGGTTAGCTTGAGTGTCTTAAGCCTTGATAAGTCCAGGTACCCAGTCTGAAAGGGAACTCCAGGCATGGCTGAATCAGCAGAAGGACCCAGCATTCCAATCCAAAGTCACTCCAGGTTGGCAAATCCTTGATCTTTGTTAAACGTTCCTGCCTGCAGTGCTGGGGCTGCTGATCATACTTATGAGTCACAGGCTGACAAGTAACAAGCTTGGGTGGCTTGCCTGGAGGAAAATGCTCTGCATGTTGCCCAAGTGGGCTGGCACGTTGTGAAATCCCACGAGCTGCGGGGGAGAGCAGGGGCTGGCCAGTTGTCAGCCCTACATGCTCTTAGGCAAGGCTTGGGTTTCTCCCAGCCACTCAGGATCTCCTTCCACTTACCTGCTGAGGGAAGAAAAAAACGCCAATGGTACCACTCCAGGTAAAAAAGTCAGCTAATCATCTTGCCTCTAAGAGACTTGGGGTTTGTGTCTTTGCTTAAGAAGATCATAAACCTGTCTTTCTTCCTAAAACAGCCAGCTCAGCAATGTGTCCCAGAAGGGTATCACTTCACCCTGTGCTGACGACCCCGAATCTACTCTTGTGAACTTTTGGAGCCCCACCAGTGACAACTTGCTCCAAAGTGCTTTTGGAACAATGAGCGCCCTCCATACACTGGCTGGTTTGGGTCTTTGTTACTGCTTGTGTGGGCATGCCTGGGTACCTGCTCTCTGTCGCACAGGAGCTCATGATAAAAGAAATATGTAGTTATTACAAAAGCAAAAAAAACCTGAAAAACCAAAGGAATTGCATCGCTTCATCTGCTGCAGCAAGGCTCTTGCTACCTATGATGTATTCTGATATGCTTGGCAGCTCACTCTGACCTATGTTTTGCAGGGGAGCGGCGGGGGGTACACTAAGACGCAGGCATTCCCTCACTTTTGGGGAACTTAAAAGCCAAACAAATTAGGCATGCTGGCATGTTGAGGTCACCAGTGGCCCTTGATTCATCCATAACTCTCCCTATGCCACACTCCAGAAAGAGAAACCAACGGCTAATTCTGGCTGTGGGCAAAGGTCTTCATTCTGAGTTTGTCCCTACAGCATAGGGTGACTTGCTCCATCTGCCACCTGTGCACATACAACAGCCCTGTGCTGGGAGGGCAGTGGGACAAGCTGAGAGGCAGGGTGTGGCTCTCATCCTGGTCCTGCCAGTCATACCTCTGCATACCCCTTTTTCTTAGCGGGTCAAAGGGGAGTCACACACACTCCTCCCCCATCCTCCTCCATCATGGCCCCAAAAGCCACAATACTGGGGGAGGGACAGGATGTCCACCCAGTCTTATGGAGTCTGGTGTGCAATATAGGGGTTGATCACTCACTGGCTTTCCCCAGGAACAAAATGGAGGCTGGTCTTCCCCTCCTCCTCTTTCGTGATCTTGGCTCTTCACACACCCTGGAGGCACCAAGTGCTTTGAGGGCCTTTTTTCTCTTCTTTCTCAAATTCCTGCTGCTGTCAGCACTGGGCTCAGCAGCTTTATTGTGGGGAGACAGGCACCAAGCTGTCACATAGCCTCTGCCATTTCCTAAGAAACCAGCTTGAAAATTAAGAAAGAGATAGAAAAAAACTCCCACCAAAACAAAAAAATAACAATAAAAGAAAGAACAATTTTTCAAAGATAAGGAAAGAAGAAAAAAGAAACAAGTAGAAAGACACAAGAAGGGGAGAGCAGATGGCTAACAAGCCTGGCAGTGACCAAAGGCTGCCCACCACCACACAGCACGAGCAGGGACAGATCACAGGCAAGCACTAAGGTATGGAGCAAGCAGGAGGAATGGTCCCTGCACGGCTGGTGTGGTTCACCCCACCATGCTGCTCCTCACCACACAGCCATGGTGCCCCTGCCACCATGGTGAGGGTGGCAATCCCTCTGCCCAACACCACACAGGGAGCCAAGCCCTGCACTGCCAGCATGAAAATTCACAGCAGGAGAAGTTTCTTTCCTTTGCTTGTAGGGAATCAAAAACAGAGGAAATGTCTTTTATGACACAGCAGGCAAGGGGGAAATAAAGACTATCCTCCTGCCAGTCATACCTCTGCATTCACGGATTATGGGTCTCCTGCGAGAGAATCGCCCAATCCGCAAGTATGTGAACCCAGAAGCACGAATACACAGGGTATGCCACAACCCGGAAACTCCACAAATACGTGAATACTGTTTGCCGGGGAATTGGGGGGAAGGCACGAAAATGTGACTCTGGAAGCATGAATAAGCGAGGTATGACTCCTTCAGTGACCCCAAAGACCTACCTGGCTTCCAAGCTTAAAAGAAACCCTAAAACAAAAACACCAGAAAAATAAAGCAAGGACAAGCTCTTTTCATTACCTCAGTTTAATTGCATCGAAACCCAGAAATACACAAAAGGATACGTGCCAAGAGCCACCTCTCAAAGTGCGGCATCCTTCCATGGTGGGTCTTACTTTCACACTTCTTTCACTCAAAAGTTTTTAAAAAAAGGGAAAGATATATACTAATAATTGCATCAGTTGATGTATAAACACAGTCTTCCCTTTTCACATATTTGTGGATTCTGGTGCAACAGGAGGGTGAAGCCCCAGTGCCTACCCCAGTGTACAAGAGCAGCTCCCTGGGAAACAAAGAGTTGTACAAAACAGTATAAAGACTTTCTTTAAAATTGCAGTGTTTACTGGTTGTTTTGGGGGAGATTTTTTGTATATATTTTTTTAAGTTTCAAAATTAGGTTTTGGGTCACTAGTGGCTTATATCTTTTATCTACAGTAAATTTAGCATTATTTTTATTTTTAGGAATGTGTAAGGCATTTTGGTAAGTTGAATGGTAAGGTCTACTTCGCGGACTCATCAGACTGAAGTCCCTTCCTTTGAACAGTCTTCTTTCCCCTGGAGCAGGAAAAAAAGAGGTGGGTTACTCAGTTGGGTCACAACCTTATTCTCATGGGAGCTCAACCCCCAAAGCATTTCACAGATGAGCCTGGTCCTGCCTTTTGGGCAGGGAGAACCATGAGCATCATCTCATGTGACCCCTGGGCTTCTCAAAAGCCAACGAAATGCTTTCTGGCAGCAAGGGCCACCTTGCCTCCAGTTTTAAACAACTGCCCAACGTGCACTTCCCTGGGACCTCCACCGATATCAAGGGCAGCGATGGCCATTGCCACCAACGCGTACCGTTTCCTGAAGCTGTTCTTTCAATTTCTTCACCGTTTCTCTCTCTTTGGCTAGTTGGTCCTGAGTAACCTTCAGTAGCTCCTGTAGTTTGGTTGCTGCCTGGCCCAGGTCCTTTGTTAGTTTTTTTTCTTTTTCAAGTCTTTCCTACATGGGAGTCAAAAGAAGGCATATGCCTGAGCCTTCCCCCCATGAAACACCTCAGGTCACCCTGGGTCTGCACCAAGTTGCTTCAGTAGCCACAAGCCAGAGAAGCACCCAGTTCCCTCCTCAACAGAGACACCAAGCACCACCCCACCAGCTACAGCTCGCTCTGGCTTCTAACCTGGACATGGCATCGGCTGAGACCTCATGGGAACTGGAGGGTTTCCCAGTATGTGAGATGCCCAAGCTGCAAGAGTGTTTGTTGAGCGTATCACACTTATCTTGGCCAAGATGGATGCAGTGGCTGTGACCTGCACCCTGCTGTACTTCAGCTGTAGAGGAGCTCTCAGCCAGCTCCCCAGGGTAACTAACCATTGACCTTGCCCCACTATCCTCAAAAATTACTTTTGGTACAGCCAAATAACCTTGAGATGTTGGGCCTCCTCTGTGTCCGAAGCTGCTGCATTTTCAGATAGTCTCAGCTTTTCCAGCTCTGCTTGCAAACTGCATGCTGAACTCTGGGCCTGGAAGGGGACACATATGACTCAGTAAGCACTGAAGATAATGGTGGCAAGTATCTCCCACCCCAAGTCCCCAGTGGGTGTGCCCCTGGTGAAGAGCTAGGTTGTACAGCCATCACTAGTTGGATGCTGAACAGAATGCATTCCTTGCGCTGATCCAGCTTCCATCAGGGAATCACAGAATCACAGAATCAGTAAGGTTGGAAAAGACCTTAGAGATCATCGAGTCCAACCTATCACCTATTACCTAACCTAGCCAAACCTGTTACCTAACCTGTTGCCATCCTGCTACCAACACACCATCCTACCTATAACACACTACCCTAATATCTAGGTCATGCCANGAACAGCATGAAACCCAGCTAGAGCCCCTAACCCTCAAGGGAAGAGCTGGCAAGACATGGGAGGACTGAGAGAGGGGCAATTGGAGGGGCCAGTGATGCCCCATGACTACAGCACAGCTGCTGCAAGAAGTTCTTCAGAAGTGTCATGGAATGCAGTGATGTTTGAGGTGCAGTGATGGGGAAAAGCCTTCAGACTGGTTCTTCAAATTAATTCTTGGGCTTCCTTAGCAGCCAAGAAGCCATAAAGGCTTTGCAAACCCTTGTATCCTCCTCGCCCACACCTACCTCCTCCAGCTCCCGTGCCAGCTTTTGCCGCAGCACTTGCTCCTTCTCCACTAGTGTTTCATTTTGCTCCAGTTGGGTTTTCAACTGTGTTGAGAAAAGGGAAGAACACCCAGAAATAAAATTTTAAAATTACTCAAGAAATGAGCTGGCAGAGGGACATCACTGAGAAAGCTGGGCTTAGAAGAAATAAAAAAGCAAGCTTTCCCCAGGGCACCAAAGGGCAATAGGTATTGGCATCCCTCTGCCACACAAGAGCTGGGAGGATGTTGAAGCCTGGGACCTGGCTTCGCAGTGCCAAATTTTGCTTGCTCCTCAGGCAGTATCAGCTGGGATATGGGATGAAAGGCATAGATAAGGATGTGCCTGGCAGGTCCCCATGCCTGGGAGAAGACTTCCACAGTTAACAGGATTAAAGGAGAAAGACGGACCTCAGATTGTAGCAAGAGGCACCAGCCTGAAAGGGAGCAGCTGCTGCTAATGCCCTCAACCCAGCTCCGGCAAGATTAAGGAACCTCTATAATCCTAATCCCCACCAGCTGGGAAGGGATCCTGGAACAGCTCTGTTGGGGTGTCCCCTTCGTCCAAGCGGTTTCAAGCCCCAAACCCAACAGGGAATCATCACACAGCAATATTGGCCCAAGGGCTGGTAGCATGCCCTGCCTTCAACCCCCCCAAATCTTGCCAGCCTGATGCCATGACGGAGGATTCCCAAGGGGTACAACCTGGTGAAAGCCAGCTGGCGGTATGTTCCCTGTGGGAACAGGACACATGTTTGAAGGGATGGGGGGCTGGCTTCTCCCCAGCACACAGAACGGGAGACAACACAGCTGCAACAGCTCTGAGTGAAGCCATGTGCAGTTTTTCATGCAGTTAGAGATGGTGAGAAAAGGACACAGGACATGGTTAAGGGTCAGTGTTTACACAGGCAGTGGTCTCACTGCTAACCTAACCTTGAGGGGAGCAGGCTCACTTGGGTCAGTTTGTAACCCTGCTATTTCTCCATCCTGTACATGGCTCTTCATCTCACTCAACTGCTGCCTGACCTGGAGGGAGGATCAAGCCTGGCTCAGTTACACATCCCTGTACTGCAGCCTTTACATAACCCACAAGGACCTACAACCAAAGCCTGACCACTTTTTTACTTGCACATGAGCTGAAATGTTTTGAAAATGACCTCAGTTTCTGCTAGATGCAGTACAGTGGTAGCTAACCTGGGCAGCTTGAGGCACAACAACTCCTAGAGGTGCAGAACATAGGCTCACACCTCATCTGCTCTGCACCTTGGTTTAGAACCACTGCTTGAGGGTTTGCACTAACACAGTCAAGGGGTTAAATAAATCAAGGCAGGGTGGCAGGTCTCATTTTGCCATTCATCACACCTGAGATGGCTGGGAAGGCAGTTACTTGCCCACCCCTGCAACTAACCCCCCCATACTCCATCTACCACCAGGTCTCCACCCTCCATCAGTTTGCTGAGTGAGCTAGACAGTAGTGGGTGTGAGGTTGGGAAGAGTCACAGCACTCAAGAATGGGTGAGCAGTACCATCAAGGACTTTAAAAACAATCTCCTGAGTGTCTCACAATCAAAGTATGGATTTAAAAACTAGAGCCCTCAAGATTTTGACAGGTTTGCTAGCTCTCCTGGCCCTGTATTATTCCAGACCTCTTCCCACCACTACCTGCAGAAACGGAGCACCATCCTTCAGCTGAGTGACCCACACACATGGGCTGCACAACCTCAGTCCTCCATTCAGAGGACGGATGGATGGACACTTAAGGCACACAAAGCCCTCCCCAGGGTGGTGTTGGGGTAACCAGTGTCCAGTGTTGGGGCAGCTGCTTTTTTCTGCTACACACCAGCTTGTGCTCTCCCTTCTTTCTCACCCTCAATACCAGAGGAAACAAAGGCAAAGAAAAATCTCCTCCTGTGTCTCAAACATCCCCTCCTAAAGTCTAGCGTCTGGCAGCACCAGGTTCCCCTATGCACTGGCTGTGCCTTCCTCCCCTCCCTGAACTCGCAGGAAGGGTGCTGGCCCCAAGGCTGGGTTTGCAAACCTGCCCCAGGCAGAGCATCAAGGTCACATCAGGGCAGCTTACCAGAGCCAGCTCCTTGCTCTGTTTCTGTGTTTCAGTCTTTGCTGCCTCCAGCTGCTCCTGGGACTCTGACAAGAGCTGCCTCAACTGCCAAGGAGGAACAGAGAGGGAAAAAAAAGTCTTTTTATGCACTTGGTTTAGGAACCCTGTGGCCTGAGGATGCATTTTTATGATGCAACATCTTCCCAAAGAGGCCACGATGGCATCACTTGTTGATGCCTGCTCAGAGAGATGGCCATAAGGCAGCTCTGTCTCACCTGAGCCACAGATATAACATAGGCCACTGAGTAACAGTGCACAGCATCTCTAAATAGATCTCCCTGACCCACCACCTTGTCCATGGATCACCTGTCTTTAGGTGTCTACAGCCCAGACTAGAGCAACCACTTGCACATGTTTTCTCTTGCTTTGCAAAGCTGCAGTTCCCTGAGGCACTTCCCAGATCCCCAGGACACTCCTCAGATCCCCAAAATGTACATAGGTGGTGAGACAGGGTTAGAAGAAAGATGTGGTTAAGAAGGTAACAGCCGCTACACTTACAACTTCAACTTCTTTTGTGTATTTTTGGCGTTCAGAGCTGGCTGTCTCCAAGTGATTTTCCAGTTGTGTTTCCAGAAGAGAGGTGTATTCCTTTAGCTGAAACAAAAGAGAGGAAAGCAGGAGGAGATGAACTGTCTGAGGTCCAACACATCCCAAACATCCCATGGCCAAAGTCTGCCTTCCCCAAGCACAGCGTGCATCTGTCTGGCACCTGTGCAGTGACCATCTCCTGTACCCCTAAAATCTTACCTGATCTGTGCTCTGCAGATCCGCTTTCAACTTCTCCAGCATGCTTTCAAGGGATTTCAGCTGGAGGTGGGACTAAAGCAGAAAGGATCAGAGTTCAGTGAACAGCACCTCACGTGGGCACTGAGCAGCTTTGGTTCAATCAAAACTGCCCAGTGTTTCACTCCCACCTCTCCCACTTCGTCCTATACCCAAGTACAGAAGAGTACTGATGCCAAAGCAGAGCTCCACAGCAGCTCTTATTCCCAGGAGGACAAGTCTAACATGCCCAAACCATAAATTGTGGAGCAAGGTAATGGCTTTTCCCTGCAGGACTTCAGATGACTGCAATCAGGTTTCAACACCTAAGAAACTGTGCACAGGTTTCCTACTGAAAGCACTCTTTGGTTTGGAAGCAGCAAGGCAGACTTCCCAATGAGGTGTCATGAACTCCACTGTTCACCAGAAAAAGCATGAGGTTTGCATTTAAGCCTGGGCTGATTTTTGAAGAGGACTCCACAGATGCTGTAATTTTTTACAAGGAGGAATTCGCCTCTTGTCCACTGAGAGGCAGGACTGCTCTGGGACCTGCTCTAGCCACCAGACATTCAACCCATCACACCACCAACAGCCACGTCACCCTGTGCAATCCTACACCAGCCCTCAGCAGCGCTGGCACTGCAGCAGCCAGTGACAGGCTGAGAAATCAAAGATCTCTTGTACAAGAGCTCCCCCACCTCTCTGCAGTCCCAGTTAACTTCAAAACCCCATATGATGGCTGCGGAGCAGCCAGACCATAGAAAATAGCTTCACCTCAGTTCCAAATTCAAGAGGGAGGACATAATTTCAATCTGCTTTGAAGAAAAAGCACGGCCAACCAATTCTCCCAGACTCCAGTTAAGTCACAAGAAACATGCTCCTCATCAACTGCCTGGGCAACAACAGCTCTCTTACAGCTGCTGGCTGGCTTTTTAACTAGGAAGAGCAGCACCCAGAGCTAAACAGACAGCTGGACCCAAAACTATGTGCAGTATGTGGCTTGGATCTCAGCTCATTTCTAAAGGCTCAGCAAGTGCCAAGATCAATCTGTGTTTTGAGAGCAAGCCAAGTTGTCCAGAAAATGAGAGTTGAAGAGCCCTGCGTGCGCTCTCTTCCCATCAAGCCAGGGCCCACCAGGAGGGCTCAGCCCGATTTCCAAGCACTAGAGCTTGGATTACTGAAGAGGCAATGTGGTTTCACAACTACAATACCTGAACCAAGGAACTGAAGCCATTCCTCCAGCTCCCCTGATACGGTCTAGGGACACTCCTGCGGGATCCAGGAGGAACACAGGTGCAGATTCACAGATTCTACAATTTTGTCAGCTCATTTGGTGACAGGAGGGGTAGATTTGGGGAGAAGAGAAAGTCTCCGTGTCAGGGGGTTTGAAGTTGGCAGGAACACTTAGGGTCACCAACTGATTTACAGCCAACAATCCACCTTCTCCTCGAAGTCCAGCTCCAGGAGCAACAAACCCAGACCTGCCACAAACACGCACCTTTTGAAGCTCCTCTTCAGAGGCTGTGAGCTTTGCTTTCCACACCTGCTCTTCCTTCTCCACACTGTTTTGTAGGTTTCGCAGCATCCCTTCCTGTTGGCAAAGCTTCAGCTGAGCCCAAACCTCCTCCAGCCCTCACCAAGTAGAGCAGTGTCAGGGCTGGAAGCCCTGGCATACCCAAAGCCTCTCCAAGAAAAAGAATGTGTGACAGAATTAGATGCCTCAGGTGGGACTGGGAACTCCTAATTCATGTTCTGGCTCAACCACCCCACTCATCAGAGCCATTGCTGTGCCACATCCCATCACCACAAGGAAAGTTTCCAACTCAATTAGGCTGAAGAAAAGCTCTAGAAATTCACATTTCTCCTATTCCTCTGTCTCCGTGACAAATACTCTTCCACATGGCAGCCCTCCCAGCATATCTAGGGATGTCCATCTCAAGCTCATGGGCAGCCTGGGCTGCCAGAAGACCTCTCAAGAGGTACTTCCAGTGGAAGGCCAGCACTTACTGTCTCTGCGAGGATAGTTCTGTACTGGTCACATTCTGCTTGTAAAGTGCTTTGTGTTTCCACTGCTTCTTTCAATTTAAGAGCTGAATCCTAAAAAAAGAGGGAGGGGAGGGACAGAGGTGAGGAAAAGAAACACGTGACCTTTCAGCACTCCCTTGCCCCTCTACCTTCCAGCCCCTTCACTTACCGAAGGCTCTGTTGTAATCATCTGCTGCTTTAACACACCCACAGTCTTCTCCTTAAACTCTTGTAGCCACATGTCATAATCCTGAGTTTGGAAAAAAGAGAACGAGGAAGAAAGAGGATCCTTAGACATCTCTCCTTCCCATGTGGTGGAGTCTCTGTAGGAGTCAGAGAAAGCCCACGCCCACCTTCTGTGGGGACACAGTAACTCCTGGGAGGGCTGAGAGCAGCGTCTGCTTGGTTCTCGTCTGGAGTGTGTCCAGCTGTTGGGCCAGCTCTTCCTGTAAGAGGGAAAAACTGTCATGGGATGGAGGTCTTGGGCACCTGCCAGCCAGGCTGCCAACACTGGTCCTGCTTTTCTGTGCCTATAGGGGTGGGCCAGCATGGGGAAAACAGCCAACACAGAAAACTGGTGATGCCAGGAACCATGAAAACGTCACTTCCAGTTCACCCATTTGCCCAGTTCCCCAAACACAACCAGTACTAGGGGCACACAGCCCTCAAGACAAGCTTTGGAGAAACTGGCAGGAGGGTTGGGCGAGCACTGCTCCTAAGAGGAGGCAGGGAACCAAGGACCAGCATCTCTGGTGGCCTGGGGAAGCTGCTTATTTCCATTCCAACACCAGCACCACTGCCAGAGAAAAATGCCAGGCTCACCTTTGCTTTTGTAGCAGCAAGTAGTTTTTCCTCGCATGCCTTCTCCACTGTGGTCAATGCTTCCATTGCTTTCCAATTCTTTTCCCGAAGGTCCTGCAGAGACCACACACAGAGGGCAATAAGCCACACATTGTGTCGAAGACCATGAAGTTGCTTGTTGGCACTGAGGAGGATTTCAAAGCCTCCCCTTCGGAAACTGGGCAGGAGCCCATCGTTTTGGTCAGAGGTCTTCCATCCCACTGCCCACATGCATTCCTTTTCCCTCTATCTTTGCAGTATCACCCCAGGAGCCCATCACCTGCTACAGGCCATCAGCTCCAGCTGCATGGCCTGCAAAGTGTTTTCTGGCTCTGGCAGACAAGGCAATGCCTCCAGTGCTCTACAGGGCTGGAAGAGCCTTTACCCACACCACACAGCCATCAGTAGATGACTACAATGGATTGTTGTTCACTCACGTACGTTGTTTTTCATCTTCTGTTGCTCCACTGCCTCTCGCAGCTCTGTGGCTTCCCTTTCCAAAGACGAGAGCTGGTTTGTCTTCTCCTGGAGTCTGGAATGGCAGGATGCAGGAGTGAGTCTCAGCATCCATCTCCCTCCTGGGTAGCAAGCTCCTGAGATGGAGACCACAGCCCTTCCTATCCCGGTCTGCTCCGGGATCTACACACAGCAGGATGGAGAGGGAGAAGGACTAAAAACCACAGCCAAAGCAATATTGGAGTGGGATCTAGTTTTCTATCACCTTATGAGCAGAAAAGCAGCAAGTAGCTAGCTGGCTGTACACACACTGAAGAGGAAGAAGCAACTGATCCAAAAGCCGTAACAAAGACTGCTCCTATCCACAGCTCATTAAGCTTCAGCTTAAAGTGAGCTTAAAGTGAGCCCACAGCTCTGCATTTTGGAAGTACATATCCTACCATCCTGAGTAGCCATGAATCAGGGCTGCCAACTAGACACCAGAGAGCCTGCAGCTTCCCTCCACACCCCCAGATTCCTCATCTGCCATGAAGGGACCCTCAGCTTGAACCAACCAAGGAAGGTTCAGGTCCTTGACAAGAACTACACAAGTCTCTTGGGGTCCCAGGACAACTGAACAGCCGCCTTCCTTTAAAGGAATAACGGATGCTTGCTGGTAGCAGGGGCATCTGAGAAATCCTCCCCCTGTGCAGAGCCTGAGCCTTCTCAGAGATGCCCAGCACATGGACAAGTAGCAAAAGGCACAAATTGTGAAACTCTTTTAAAATGCCTTTCTGCACCTTGGGATGGGGGAAGAGGTTATCAAACACTGGAACGGGGACCCAGGGAGGTGGTGAATCTCCATCCTCAGAGATACCTGGAAATATTTTCAAAAAGCTTCCTCTGGTTAGCCCAGCCCCAAGCAGGGACTTGGATCAAAGACATCCCATACACAGCACCAACACCACAAGAACCTCCTATTCTGTAGGACTGGTCAGAATTCATGTGCCTGCCTGCAATTCCATCCCACTTCAGAACTGACTGCCTGTTATTTGGGGCCAGCGCTGGAGGCAAATATTTTAAACAGCCCTATTGCCCAGGATTGACCTTGATTTCCCAGCTTGGCAGTCCCCAAGCGTGCATGGAAGGCAGGAAGCCCTCACCCACCTTGACCGCAGTTCCTTCATTTCTGCTTCATTGGCTGCCTGGAAGAGAGAAAATACTTTCATTACCTGTGCTAGACATGTGATGCAGGCCCCCAGAGGGGATCCCAGAGAAAAGATAACACAGGGACTGTGTGAGCAGTTTAACCTGCACTCCCCTCCTCCCACCCCAATGAAATGAGCACACAACCTGCAAGTCTCTTTCTTTTTCTGCCCCCCTCATTTGGCCTGCCTCCAGCAGAGCTTCGATAGATTTGATCCTCTCCAGAAGCTTCATGTTCTCCGAGCTGGCATCCTGCAGTTTCCCTTTCACACTGTCCAACTCCAGCAACTTACTTTTAACCTCTGCTTCAGAGCTCAGCAGCTTGGCCTGCAGTTCTGTTGGAGGAAACGGTGAGAAACACAGGAAAGTAGGTGCAAACAAACCTGGAGACTTCCTGCCCTGCCCAAGCAGAATCTTAGCCAAAGAAGCCTTGGCTGTGGGTCCTTTCAGGTGGCACAGAAAGGGGAGGCAGGGATGCAGGACAGCACAGGAGAGAGGCACTAGAGTAACATCCTAGTACAGAACCATGTCTTGCTCACACCAAAACCAGGCAGCCTAACACATCCCTGGGTCTACTTGCAGACTATTTGGACCACATCCACCAAGCACCCACCCCTGAAAGTTCCAAGTCCACCCCACAGCTCTCCCCATGCCAATCTCAGTTCCTCACCAGCAATGCTCTGCTGCTGTCCTTTGGCCTTTTCTGCATCTGCTAACAAGCTTTTGTAGCTGGTCTGGGTTTTGCGGAGCTCATCACTGACTTCATCCAGCCTCTTCTGCATCATCACCTCCACCTCCTGTTGGGAAGCCTGTATGGCAGGAAGAGGTTTCCCACAGTGTGACAGACACCTCGGCCAATTTCAAGCAAAACTCCACGTGTCACATAATGCTATTTTTAAGCTGTCCTTTGGGGGATTTAAGTCACCCTTTTCCCATGCTCCTCCTCCTTATCGTGCCTTGTGCTCATATTTCATCATTTGCCAGCCCTCAAATTGGGAAGCAGACAATACCCAAATGTCTGGGCCAAGACCACAGCCACCCTCCCCGCTGTGGAGAGATAAACTCCGAGAAACCTCTTAAAACCCTGATCTGAACACACTGCCCCAGCACAGCAGGGAGAAATACTGGCACGGTGCTTAGCAGGACAGAGACACCCAATCACATGTTTCCACACATGGAGGAATTTTCTGTGCAGTTTGGGCCAGGGAATATGTACTTTTTTTTCCATCTTAGAAAGCAACAAGGAAGAGGCCTAGCCAAGGCAGGGGTTTTGAGGGGGAAGGCAGAGGAGAAGGATGAGTTGCAGCTCTGTGGATACAAATTGCACACTTGCAGATGGAGAAACATTGCTTTGCATCGAGGGGACAGAGAAAGGTAAACCATCAGGCCAGTCTCTGTCCAAGTGATGCTTTCAGCACCAGCAAGAAAGTAGGACTTCTGTGTTTTTTGAGGATTTGACTCCATCCTCAGCTCAGAGCTCCAGATGCTATTGTGTTACATTCTCCCTAGCACTTTAAACACATCCTTGGCTTTCAAGTATTCCAGCTATAAAAATACTAATGTATTCAATTAGTATTAAGGTGTGCAGCAAGCTGACATCCCTGGAGAAGTTCTCCTAAAAGCATGCCTAGGAACTAGTGTTTTGAGCCAACAACACACCATTGTGTGCTCAGAGGCTCTACATGGGAGGTGTCCTTTCAACACCCCTAAAAACCCCAAACCCAGTCACACCCTGGTGACTACAAAAAAAGCCACAAGCTCTCTATCTCCTACACCAGAGAGGGAGAGCAACAGGCTTGAAAATGTTTGAGCTTGAGAGAGCACCCATAGAAGACTGACTTCAAGATTGTGTTCCCTGGGCTCTGCTAGTGATGCGGTGCAAGATGCATACTGAATGGGATAAACTAATGGAAGGAAAAGCAATCAGCAAGCCAGTATAGCAGCTTCCTTCCCAACCATGGACATCCATCTCGCTCCCAGTTTTTCCCATGGCCAAGTCCACAGATCCCACACAATTTAGCCATGTGTCCCATCTCTGAGGGGACTGGGTTTGCTGGTGCCTGCCTGACCTGCAGCTTCTCGATCTGCTTCTCCAAAGCTGATGCTTTGATCTCCCAGCTCTTCCTCTGCTGCTCCTCTTGCTGCAGCACCTCTGATTTCTCAGACAGCTCTCTCATCAGCTTGTTGCACTCCTGCCGTAACTTGGCCAGCTCAGCATTTTGCCTGCACCAACAGAAGCAGGGTTATTTTAGCTCACAGGCCAGTTAAGCTTCTCTGAAGTTGCTTAGGGGGGGAACACATTCTCCTGTGGGCCTGATACAGGACTTGAAACACCCCAATGGCTTCATTCACCTGTTCCGAGGACACTCCTGGTCCTTCAGGGAAGAGGTGGAAAGAGCTGACAAATCACTTTAGAAAAGCTGCTTTTCAGTCACAGGAGACATTCCTTTCGTATCAAGTAGAGGACACGAGGATCTGTCTTCCCAGCCACAAGAGGAAGCACTACAAGCAGCTGGAGTCTGCTCTGTAATTATTTGACTGCTGTTAATTACCAATCATTTTAGATTTTCTATGAAAAGGAGTGTGAAATTCTTCTACCTAGCTCCTATTTGTTCTGCACACCCTGGGCTGGTCTCTGTTCTCTGCAGCATCGCTCCCATCGAGGAGCCAGCTGCATTTCTTCTCAATGCAGTTGTTTGAGAGTATGAGCTCCACTATGAGGAAAAGTGTCACAGCACCTCTTTTCCCTCCACTGCCTGTTGGTTCTAGCATCAGCACGTGGGACCTCCAAAGCAGAGTGGGATTCCCTTGCCCTTCCTTTTGAGAAGAACATCCTTGTTTCTCCTAGCAGTCCCCAAAAGCCGTTTGGCAAGCTCTTCACCCCTCATTCCCTCCTCTACCTCCAGCTATTTGGGGTGTCTGTAGAAGCACCTTCAAGAAAGGAGGTAACCACGCCTGATGGTCAGTCAATCCCAGGGTTTGCCAGAGGGCAGCAACACGTTCTGCCCCTCACCCCAGCCTTACTTGCTTTCCATCTGGCTGGTGGCCTGGTTGAGGGCGTCCCTCAGGATGGAGTTCTCCTGCTGCAGGCGAGCCAGTTGTGTGTTGGGGCCATTCTCCAGCTGTTCCTGCAGGGTCCGGATCTAGAGGAGCCCAACAGGGGTTAATGCCGACACTGGCCCCTTGTTGAAGCCCATGAGATGACCAAGAGGGACTGGCAAAGCAGGGATGTGTCTCCTGATGCTGACAGCCCCTAGGGATGTGACATCCCATGAGGATATTCTCACGTGCCTCTTTTCCCTCGAGTACAATGGTCCAGTAGTACCACAGGGTCTCACCCCTCCCCGAGGCTTTCATCCCCTCATACAGCTTAGTCTTCTTCAAAAGACCGCACATCTGCACGAGAAGCCACCTGGCAGCTAAAGCATGAAGCTGCAGAGCACAGCGTGGGGCTCACCTTGCCCTGGAGCTGTTGAGTTTCACTGACATGGTCCTGGTAGCTGGCCTGCATGCGTGCCTGCACCGCCACGATCTCTCGCTCACGAGTCAGCAGCTGCTCCTTCAGCTTGCCCTCTACAGCCACCGCCTTGCTCCGCTCAGCCGCCAGCTCCTTCGAGAAAAGAAGTCACCCAGTTAGTCCTCAGAGTACGGGTTTCCCCTTTTTAAGGGGATCTGAAACCAGCAGCCTCCTTGCTCAGAAAACTAACAAGTTTAGCACTTTCATTGCTGCTTCCGTGCCCAAGTACGCTTAACACTTACATCTCCTCCTGCATTTTGTTTTGGGCTCTGTGGCCACTGGATGCCACTGTTGTTCCATATGGGCGAGCTAAGAGAAAGGAGTAACACAGCTTGGAATTTCATTCCCTACCATACTCCCTCTTCCAGGATCAATGACTTTTGGGGCAAAGCAGGAAAATTAAGCAGATGCACCTGCCAGTTCTGTGTGGCAGGGGTCTGTTCTGCCTTCAACATCCAAGAAGAGCTGGAGGCAGGGGGCTGAGTAAGGGAAGGGCACTGTAAATAGGATCTGGCTCCTTACAAAGGCACCTTGTCAGCTCAGGGAATCTGAGCAAAAATTAGAAGGGATTTGCTGTTCTCATTGAAGCAAAAGAAAACTGCAGTATCTTATGGGAAGGGTTTTCCTTGCTTCCCCCAAGGCCGCAAAGGGCACTACCCTGTGGTTCTTTGGGCTGGTGCCTCCTCAGACTGGATCAGTCCCAGGAGAGGAGGTCAGGTGGGGATCTTCTCGCCTTTTGGGGAAGAAAACAACAAACAAAGGCCCAAAACACCCCTGGCTTCACCTGCAAGGGGGATGAGACATGGGAAGCAGGAGGCCCCTGGTGAGCCGCCATGAGCACAGCCCACACCAGGGATGCCAGGAGCGCCGCACAGTGCTCACCTTGCTCAGCTCCCGCAGCTTGTTTTTGGCAGCGGCTGCATCCTCCTGCTCAGCAGAGAGCTGCTTCTCCTTCTCTTCCAGCTGGCGTTTCAGGACAGCAACCGGGTCACCCTTCTGAGTAGCCTGCCAGCACAGGGTGGCACATCAGTGGGGACCACTGCCTTCAGACCCACCCACCCCCTTCATCCCTCTGCTTCATGTGAAAGTTCAGCTCCAGTCTCCAAGACTGACCCTCAGGACCAGCCTGCCTGAAAATGGGGTGCCACCCCTCCCACCTTCTGAGGCTCGGCAGAGCCCTGGCAGCAGGTGGCCACGATGGCACTGGCAGTCCTACCGTATGCCAGGTGTCCACGATGCCCGCTTTCTCCGTCAGGATCTCAATGAGCTGTTGGGCCTCCCCCTCACTGAACACCATGCTGCTGAGAGTGGACACGAGTGTCTTGTAGGGCAGGTAGAGGGGCCCATCTGAATCTGTAGGTGCTAGGGAGGAGAGAGGAGGAGTTGGGACTGCTGGGGACAGAGGTAGAGATACAGTATCATCTCAGTTGACTTCAACCCCACAAGGGCCATTTCGAACCATCCCAGAGTCAGGTTTGATATCTAAGTGAAAGCAGTATGAAAAGTGCTGAAGATGACACTCACCACACACATGCCTCTTGAGCCCGCTATCACCTCTACCTGGCTCTGCCACTGGTCCCAGCACACTGCTAACACCTACCAAACTGAGTGTTTCTCAGCTGGAGCTGGGCATGCTTTGTCAGTGCCAGGGAGCACAGATGTGTTGGGCATCAGAAGCTGGACAGCACATCAATACAACCTTGCTAAAGGATGTCATTCCATGTCATCTGCATCACCAGATGCAGAATGCAGCAAGACTATCTCCCACTTTCCATCAGGAAAGTTTGTTCCAGCTCTTTGTTAAGCGAACAACATGACTCCCTCTGCTACCCTGGGAAAGCCAAGGAGCATCAGGGATGATCATGATGCTGTTGTAAGACATGCACATGGTCATGGTGCATAGAGGGTGGTGGGTAGTTGTTTAGGAGTTCCTACACTGTATCTATGGCTCAGTGGGATTATTGTCCTAGAAAATCACAGAGGAAAACCAGTTTGGTGTCCAGTAGATGCAGAGCCCCTAAATTATCTATGCCAGGGTCTCCTGAACACAAAGCTTGGATGCCCCAAACAGCAAGGTTCAGAGGAGGATAAGGAGGTGCTGCAGATGTTGGAGCAGAGATTCTCCTGCACTCTCCAGAGTGGAGCCCATGCTGGAACAGGTTCATCCTGAAGGACTACAGCCCATAGAAGGCCCCATACTGGAGCAGGGGAAAGGTATGAGGAGGAAGGAGCTACAGAGAGAGGCTATTATAAACTGACCACAGTCCCCATCCCCCTGCATCACTCAGGGAGGGGAGGTAGAGGAGTAGGGAGTGAAGGAGTGAAGTTGAGCCTGGGTATAAGGGCAGGGAGGGACCGCATTGTTTTAATTTTGTCTCTTTCTCATCTATTTGAATTGGAAACAAAGTAATTTTCCCAAGTCCAGTCTGTTTTCCCAGTAGACACTAATTGCTGAGTAATCTCCCCATCTTTATCTTGACGCATGAGCTTCCCCCTTCTTTTCTTCCCCAGCCTGTTGAAGGTGCAGCTGGGTGGGCGTCTGGGAGCCGGTCACAGTGAATCCACCACAGCACCAGAGCAGCAGAGCCCAGGAATGCCTGGCAGCCCCAGCACACACTGCTTGCTTCTGACTTCTGGTAGATACATTTGGGATGGCAGCACTAAGCCCTGGCAGCAGCAGGGTCTGTCTCAGCAGCCACAGCCACTTCCCAGCAGTGCAACCAGGGCCCAACCCTTGGCTCACACTTTACTCACACTGGCAACTACATGGATGCAGGCCAGCACATCGCATTCCCTGGCTCAGTCCCTGGGTACAGGAACCCACAAAGCAAAATTCTGCCCATCTCCTGGTAATGTCATGCAAGGAAGCCTTGCAATGGCAGGCACAATGTGAACCCCACCTTGCAGCTGGCACGTGGAGCCTGGGCAGTCTGCCAAGCTGTGGCACAAGTAAACCCATGCCAACACCAAGCCCATGTGCAGAGCTGGAAACCTTGTGCCTTGCTGATGAAGCAACGAAACAAGATGCAGCCATGTGGCAAAGCTGCCATGGGAAAGCACAGCAGGACAAGGAGTCTGAAGAGCCTCATCTTATACCCAAAGGAACTTGGGAGACATGGATGAAACAAACCACACAAGAGAAAAATACCCCAAGCCACTCGTCAGGTTTTCCATCCATTTCAGTGTGGAGCATGTGTCTTTGACCACTTTGAACACCGATTTTTATCTGCCACAGAATAATTTGTTTCTTTTGTCTTTGAGGAGGAGAGACCACAGCTGCTGGAAGGCTGCCCACAACACCTTGGTCAAATTACAGTCAGCTTCAGGGCACAAATACTGCTGAGAGCTTTTCTTTGAAAAATCCCACAGGACCAGCTAAGGCATCATTCTTGGCTTTTAGGACATGGAGGATTGGCACTTCATACCCAAGGGAATCTAAGTTTGGAGCATCCAAAACAACTCCCAACTTAAATGCTGAAAGTTCATCTCCCATCTACATTACCTTAGCTGTTACAGCTTGGGTTTAGGGCCACCTTCTTCAGTGCATCCATGTTTTTCAGAGTTAGGGAAGTGCATTCCTGGATGCACACAACAAACTTGTCACCTCCAGTTTCCCCAACACCATCACTGTAATACCCTCCAGAAGCAGTTTCTCAAATTGTGAAGATGGCATTTAGTAAAACCCTTTCCTCAGATGAGCAGATACAAGGGTTTTAACCCAACCTTGGACACCAGCAGCTGCAAATGTCTTGCTGAGTAGCAGACCCTCTTCCAAAACTTGGGTGTGGAAACTGCCAGGTTACACAACAGCGTAGGTTTGGATGTGCTGCAGAATGCCAGCAAGACGGAATGTATTTTTACTTGCAGGTTTGTTGGGGTTTTCTTATAAATAAAGAAAGAAATTAAACCTATGCACACCACACCATATCTTTTAGAACACCTGAGAGGATTTCTCCCATGTGTACACACTGGAACAATTCTACAGGCCTGAAAGGAGTCACAGTTTTCGTGCCAAAAATAAATCCCAAACTGTTTCCACTGGTACAATGAAAGGCAATAATGCAGGTACAGTGATGATCCCCACACCTATTTATATCCTGGAGTGTGCAGGACCACCTCCTTTAATCCCTTCCACCTTTGGGTCAATCAAGTAAGCCATGATTGGTGAAGGTCAAGTTTGCCCTTCCCTGTTGACACTCCCCTCTAACTACCCTATGATCAATCCTGCAATATAAAATTCCATCAATCCTCTCTCTTTGAAGAATCCTTCTTCACCTCCACTGAAAAACGCGGAAACGCTAGCAGTGAACCATCTCCACACAAAAGCGTGGTACATCTCATCTGTACTTTAAATAAGCAGGAGGGTGTGGGGAAAACACCTCATCTTGACTTCCCACCCAGATGTACAGCACCTTGACAGCTGTCCCTCTCCCAGGATGGGTACATGCACCTCCTGCTCATTCCCATGTGCAGATGCGCTGAGACCCACAATGCAACAGCAAATCTGAAAAGAGCCTGTAACTCTCCAACACCTGTGTGGTGGATCAAGGAGTTAAGCACCAACTAGAGGTATCTGAACAGGAGGCAGCACATTGCAGAGTAAAAATAAGTCGCTAAGCTCCTGACTTCAACTCTACTTCTCCCACCCAGAGAGTCCTGTGTGGGCTTTTTCAGCTCACCTACCCCAAGGTGCATGTTTTCCATCTCACCAGAGACAACCTTTCTACAGCTTTTCTGTTTCCAGCGCTGAAGAACCACAGAATCATAGAACGGTTTGGGGAAATGACCTTAAAGATCATCTAGTTCCAAACCCCATGCCACCGGGTCAAGAAGAATGAAGAGATATCAGAATGAGATAGACCTGTTCTTACAGCACCAAGATGCCCCGCTAGCTTACTCGATAGGGATATGTGTAGATGAATTTGGCCTTACCTGGCTCGCTCTTCTTCTTGGATGCAGTCTTCTTCTTGACAGGTCCATCATGCTTCTGCTCCTCATGGGTTGGAAGAGCACTGGTTTTCTTGATGGTGACAGGGTTGACCGGGGCACTTTGCTGTGTGCCAACTGGTGGCACAGCCATAACAGGCACCTCCTTAGGTGTCACCTCCAGGACAGGAGAACTTTTGGGGACACTGACAGGAGCTGAAGCTAACACCGGGCTAGGAGCAGGCTCTACCTTTGCCACCTTCTTCTCCTTCTTCCTCTTCTCCTTAGGTGATGGAACAGGTTTCTCCTTTTCCTGGGGGACAGCTGACACTGCTGCAGTTGGAGACTCAACTGTTACAGGCTCAGGCACCACAGCAGGCTCAAGAACCACATCCTTGGGAGGGTCCGTCACTTCCTGAGTCATCTGCTGCTCTGGGATCTTTCCATTAGGTTTCTCTTCCTTTTTCTTTGCTTTTCCCTTTTTCTCCACAGATTTCTCTTTCTTCTTTTTGTCTATTTTCTGCTGCTGGGTCTTCTCAAGCTCTTTGCGTTGCTTGGCCAAGGCTTCCTCATAAGATGTCTCCTTCATGGAGAAAGTGGACACCAGGAAGATCCCAATGGCTGATATCACCATAAAACCTCCGAAGACCACAACACCCAGCATCTGAGGGTCATACACATCCATCCTGCCTTATTCTTCTGTGCCTGCAAGACACCAGAACAACAGGTAGGAGTCGATGGGTGATGAAAGAAATGCAATGACCTCTCTGAGCAGTGTCTCCACATGGCACCATGCACTGAAAAGACAAACCCTCAAGATTCACACAACTCAGGGTGACCTGCCTACACACCCCCAAGGTTGTGCTCCTCTGCTCATGCACAGTGATCTGGTCATACCCCAGTGACTAAATTGCACAAGCTGCAGCAATTTCCAGAAATATCAAAGAGGGGGAAGAAAAAAACCAGGGATGCAATCAGAGACAGCCACGAGTTTCATTCCATGTCCAGTGGGATGCTTTTGCATGACCCTGGGCAATACCTGCAGCAGTAAGAGAGCCCACTTTCAGACTGTTTGGTGCAGGCTGGACAAGATCTAGGGTTTTCGTGGGGCACCTGGACTTCTCATTGCACTCAGATGCACATCCAGGTCTCAAGTTTGGAATAAAATATGCCACTAGGAGAAAATATGTACAGGAGAGCTTTCTCCAGCCTTCCAGCAGTCCTTCCCTTCTCCCTTTGCCACCTGCACCCTGTGGCACTGCTGACTTGAGCCCAGCCTGCAGGGAGGATGCACAGTGACTGTGTCTTGCTGGGTAGCTGCTCCCAGATCCCAGTGATGAGAACCACCTCAGCAACAATGCTGTGGGCATGGACACCACACACAGAACCAAGCAACAACCATTTTCACCAATAAAGGTCGTAAGTTCAAGCTAACAAAAAATATCAAGCATGGTCATTAATTATCTCATCATCTTCCGAACAGATTTCTGCAGGAAGAACTGAAAATTGCAAAGGGAGTGCTGGATATGGTGCTTTTCTTTCCACCTCTGCTATTAGCTGGTGAGCGAATTGGCACAAGGTCCCTCTCATCCGCCTCTCCAGTTTCAGTTTCTCTAGCTGGAACACGTGGAGCAGCAACAGACACCACACTGCCTGGTCTGAGATCTGGCAAGCAGCATGCAGCCACACCTGGAGAAAGATGCTACTACCTCCACTCTTCTTACTGTCTAATTGAACCCTGCCCTAGTTTCAAAACCAATCTCTGCTGTCCCTGTCATGTGTTTCATCCATCAGGGTTAGTATCACTTCCATGTGGCTCTGAGGTGGCTCATGAACCCCTAGGTGCTGGTGTCAGAGAGTGAATCTGAGAAGCAGCAGTTGCCAAGGCTGCACCTTCTTGTCATTTTGACCCAAAATACAATGAACAAACTGCTGAGTCCTCAGCTCTCAGGAGTTCTCATCCCACACTCAACTGTAGACATTATCAAATTTCCTCTTTAAGAGCTTGTGGGTTAAGGAGGGAGGGAGGGAGGGGCTGGAAGGGGAGGAGGCAAAAATAAGAATAAAACTAAGGAGATCAGCATCTTTTCAAACCTCAGTGCTTGCAGGGAGACACCTCAGAGGCTCTTCCTTTGCAACAACTGGAGCAGTGAACTTGCAGCCAAATCTGCAGTTCAAAGCTGCTTGTGCAGTGACGTGGGGACAGTGCAATGAAAAACTCACCTCCAACACCCAGTCGGGATGCAGAGTTGCAGAGCTGGGAGGAGCTGCAAAGTGCCCATCTCCCACTGGAAATACCCAACTGCCTGGATAAGCAACACAGCTCTCCCTGCTCACTTCTCCAAACATCCCAGGCAAAACAGGAGAGAGCCTCCCCTGTCAGGGTCAATTTTCTACCCCATGGCACTGCTTGAGATCCCAGCTGATACTACAGGCATCACTATTTCACATCTACCCTGGCCATTTCATATTTAAATGGCCTCAGCCTGCTCTATCCCAGCACATCTGGTGTTAAATTACTGCCTTCTAACTACTAGTAGCATTGCTTTGGGATGGTCCCAACCCAGAACGACAGACTATTCCTAACCCACAGGGTTAAAAGGACTGGATTTCCTCTCCCTGGCAGTAGGGAGTAGGGCTGGAGAAACATACCCATGACCTTGTGCTAGGTTTAGGGCTACACCTGAGTATCCAGGAGCTGTTTTAGGGGCAGAACAAGGCAACCTGCATTCCTCACCCAGCAACCCCAAAAACACATCAATAAGAATAAACCCTTCATGACCTCACACTGCTCCAACTTCATATACAGATAAAAATCTGCAGCTTCAGCTTAGGGCAAGGGCATCCCCAAATGCTGGCAAATGCAATCCAACCCCACCAGTTGGTACCACCACCCTCAAAAGAGCGGGAACGAAGAGAAAAATCCAAACCTTCACTACAGAGGATGGATGAAAGGATAGTGAGGAGGTGGTGATGTTGCTAAGACAGCACTGCAGGACGAGGCACCACGGTACCAGAACCCTTTGCCTGCCCCACATCTCACCCAGAAGCCCTTACAAACAGTGTTTGAATCCCACACTCCCTCTCCCCTGCAGGCAAGGCAAGCCTCACCCAGCCCCACAGGCTGCAGTAAAAGCTGCCTGTACCTTGCCTCCTCTCTGGCTTTACAGCCAAGGTGAGATAAGGATGCAGATTAGCAGAGAAGCCCGACCTAGCTGAACAAAAACACCCCAACAAACCCCTCCAAACCAAAATCAATACAATAAAAAAGCAGTTGAGAGCACTGAGCAGAGGAGTTGTGGACCTGTTGAAGAGCCATGGCAGCACCCAGAGCTCCTGAAAGCAGTTGAGATGGTGAAAGTAGCTGAGATGCTCACAAGGGCCACCCAAGATCTCACCTCCAGACCACAGAAATCCTGTGATGTTCCCAAGGATAGGTGTGCCAGGAGAAAATCCACAGGAAAGAGTAAGAGATGCCAACCAGGCAGCAATCACCCTCAGCAGCATAATAATGGCAAACTTTGGTTTTGTCTCAACACTCATGCCCTGGAGCCTGCACAGGGCTGATATTGGCAGACCAAGTCCTGCCTCTGAGGAGCAAGTTCTACCTGTAGAGTTCCTTCTGTGGTTGAGACTTTGCACGACCAGCCCAACAACTCATTCAGGGAAGAGCCTACCTCTCCAATGGTGTGAGAACAGCAGCAGGCTTTATGCTACCGCATGCACTTAAACCAAACCAGGCCGGCCTTGGCATTTGGGGGATGAGGAAAAGTCTTCCCCTGGGAACTTCTTGATGCATAGACATATTAAACACTTATGCTATAGCATAGCATTAGCATCAGGAGTGAAGCTCTGCTTTGGCATTTTCTGACCTTGCCACTTCTGCCCTTTAAAGGGCTGAAAGTTTCCTCCTGGATTTGCTCAGCAAGGCGCAGTTCCCCCTCACAAGCACGTTGGCAGGAGTGCATGTGCCCTGCCCTTTGGGCAGGAAAGCCCTCCACACTTCCCACCTGTACAAAGCCTTAGTTGAGACATGGCAAAATAGGGCACCAAAGGTACTACTGCTTGTCTGCTCGTAGATGCCTAGAGCAAAGTCTCATGTTCAGCCGGACAGCCACACTTTGAAGAGGCTTGAAGACTTCAGCATCTTCCCTTCTGTTTCTTCTGCTCCTCTATGGAACTTTGTGCCTGCAGTGGCACTTTTCAATCTGATGCCCAGATTATTCTGGGAGAGGGTTGAGTGCACAGACAACACCAGTTATCAGTCCATGCCCAAAAAATCAAGTTCACATGCAACATTGAGCACATTAACCTGCATGAAGTTTCTTGAGCAGAATCATCCTCTACTCCTTCACCAGTCAAAACACTGGAAATCATCAAATATTTCCATGTGCAAACTCCTTCCCCAAAATAGCTAGTCCAGATAAAGCTTTTCACCACCAGAACAGGAATAACCTGGACAACTGGTATTTCACTTTGATCTCATGTAAAGGAGCCAACTGAAATGCTGTGTTCCGACTCTTCCATTCTTGTGGCTTTTTCTTGTTATCCATCAAACTCCCCAACATCCCACATAACAGCAAGCACAAGAGACCTGACCTCCCTCGCCTCCCTGCATATGCCATCACCTCAGTTTGACCTGAGCAAAAGTCCAACTTGCCTTAAGGAAGCAAAACCAGTAAAGCACTCAGCCTTGCTGGTTTTTGAGCACCAATTTCCAGGACAAACTGACCCACAGGCATGTGATGTGACAGCAGTTCAGTGTCTTGTGGTCACATTTGTCACAGACAGCTTAGAGTCAAAAAACAGGCTAGAGCCTTGACACCTGCTCAGCCTTCCCTCCCTTATATGACCATACAAGAAATCCATGGGAACTCAGTAACTTTGCAAACCTAGTTTAAATCATCCAGGCCATGTGGTATGTGGCAGGAGCAAAGGAAGAGACAGCTTGCGCAGTAAGTACAGAAACCTTGTTTCTTTTCACAGCCAAAAGAAAATCTGTGTTATCTTCTGGTCTCGAGAGGTGCTGCAGATGGGAAAAGATGCTCTTTGCAAGCAGGACATTGCCCTCACTGCAATCCAAAATTTATTATGGTGTCAAGGTGGCATCTCAGGTTAGAGCTATGCAGAAGAGGTGATGCGGGAGGTGGAGGGCAGGGAAAGAGAGAATTGGATTCATGCAAACAGGCTCTGCATAGCCCACAGCAACACCTGCCTGTGAAGCACCTGCAGCTCCCTGTCCTCTCTATCTCCCAGCAGGTTAAAAAAAAGGAGGGAAAGGGAGAGGAAGAGGGAACTGAGAGGCCTGATCCCATGAACAGCAGGGCAGCCCAGTAGCAGGAGAAACACAACACTGCCAGAAATAAAAAACAAATCACCAGGTACTTCTCCTGGAGTTTCTCTCTACCCTGTTGCAATAGAGAGAGACAAAAATTAAAAACAAATGATTAAAGCCTGCACACCGCGCGCAGACCCTGCCCACGTCCCTGACAGCCTCTGTTTAAATACATTTTCTGTGTAAGTGACTGTACACTTCCAGCCTCCTGGCAGCATGTGTTACTCTAGGCAGCGACTCCAGATTAGCTGATCCTCAACAGTTACAGCTCGACTTAATTGAACGTGTCTTAGTGCTCCATTACCTCTTGCAGCAGCAGACAGCTGTCAGCTGGCTTGTGCTTGCCAGCAGGGCTTGGCAGTGCTGCCAGCTCCTTCCTAAGCCTCAGAGGGAAAAAATAAGGCAGAAAATATATATACATATATAGATAGAAGAGTATAACAGCACCATAACACAGCTGCAGTTTGACTAATCTCTGCGGCAGCTATTACAAATTTTCTCTCCCCTCCCTGGCCTTCATCAGCGACATTTCACTGCTGTCCCCCCTCAGCTCCTCCCTGGGGCTCACTTTCCAGGTAGCCCCAACTCCTTCTAGCCATTTCGCAGGGATGCAGGCGAGTAGAGGCCACTGCCAAGGCTCCTGCAAAGGGGAGAGCTGACATTCCAGGCATGGAGACTGCTCCGTCGCGTCCAGCCACGTGTCCAGCACACGCTCTGCCCCTGCACCGCTCTCCCAGCCCTCCGAGGAGCGGGGCATTCATTCCCCTGGCAGACCCGCGGGAAGGCTGGAGATGTCCAGGCTGGAAAGATCCCTGGGTGGGGGGAGTCTCCGCTCATGGAGTCGAAGCCTCTCTTCAAAAACCTCGGGGACCCCGCACTGCTGGGGGTT
Source organism: Pitta sordida (assembly GCA_013390025.1). Lineage (NCBI taxonomy): Eukaryota > Metazoa > Chordata > Aves > Passeriformes > Pittidae > Pitta > Pitta sordida. The sequence continues at coordinate 68,359 of WEKX01018801.1, forward strand.
TCCTGGTGTCAGGAGAGTTTGGCGGGGGGGGAGTAGGG
>WEKX01018801.1:68448-82233 GCA_013390025.1 Pitta sordida
GCCAGTGGGGGCCCGGGTCCCCCTTTCTTTCTGCCGGCCGTGGCCGACGCTGGAGCGGCAGGAGGCGGGTTGGGCAGGGGGCATCGAGTGCCCTGGGCCGGGGGAGCTCCGCAGACCTTTGCCCCCGGGCTGAGCTGCCAGGGCTGGGTCTGCACGGGCCGTGGCTGCCCGCCGGCCTTGCCGACGCTGTCGGCGTCATCCCTGAGGGGAGACGATGGTTGGGAAATCCGGGGAGTCCCCAGGCAGGGAAGGGGTGCGGTTCCACACTGGGACCGTCCTCAAGGACTGGGTGTGGGCATCGTGAAGCAGACTGGACCTGAAAGATGGTTTTTTCAGCGTTTGCAAATGCTGTGAGGGTAAACAGCGTGGGATCGGTCCATCATCCAACAGCTTGTGGGTCCCAGGACCAGGAGGGAACCGTGCCCCCGATGCCCAGTACCACCCGGAACGGTGGCTGAACTCTATGCACCGTGTCTTCCGTGTGCCCTCCGTGTGCCTCCTGGCCTGGCTGTGACCTCTCATGGCACAGCAGAAGAAAAGCAAGGTTTATTACTCACGTGCCTGTTTGCACCAGAGGGAGAGAGCTATCTGGAAGTAATTTGTATGCCCCAGAGCCTTGGAAATTAAAAAGTCAGAGTTGGAAGGGATTCCCTTCACATCAAAACCAGTCATTAGGCTGAACCATTGCATCCTCAGGAGGTGCTGCACCCTGCCAGTCTGTGCAGTAAGAACATAAGAACCATCCCAGACCAAAGACCCATCACACTGGGAATGTGCCTCTAAAACAAACTAACTTGGCACCCAACCAAGCAGGAGCCATAAGCTGACAGAGCAGAGGTTTACTGCCAATTCTGTAACACACAGGTGGCACTAGCTACACTTTTCACCCAAAATCAGGCAAAAGGGCTTGTCTTGAGTGGGAATATATCTCCTCTGCCTCCACAGCTTCAGCCAAGCTCAGAGCCATCACTCTCGCTTCCCTGCATTCTCCTTGGCCACATCGTGGTGCACAACCAAGCTTCTGCACTGGCTAGGCACTGACAGTGAAGTAAGAAAGGAAGGTATTATAAAAGTAGCTGTGAGGGAGTGATAATTCGACATCACAGCGCAGGCTCTTGGGATCTTTCGGTCTCCTGCCGTCTCTCTCCTTGCATCCTGGTGCAGATGCTTGGCACACCAACATTATTGTATTTCCGTGGCCAAACCTTCTCAGGGAGTGGCAACTGGTGCTGCTTTCAGCAGCATTCCTGGGTCTTACATCAGCTGCCACCAGATTGTCGCCCCTTGCACAGAGAACAAGCCGTGCTATTGAGGCCAGGCTGGGGAGGGCAGCAGATCCTGCCCGCAGCCTGGCACATCTCAACACAATGGCTAGAGGAGAACAAGTGACTGTTTCATGCAGGCTGATGTGATGGAAAAGGAGCGAAAATATGCTAATGGAGAAACATTTCAACTAATTATGATATTATGACTTCTGCAGAGAGCCTTGAAATAGGCACAAACACTTCTCAGCACTCGCGAGAACTTGGAGGTCTTTTGGGGTTTCCTACAGGGTATTCAGCAGGCTGCAGGCAAAGCAGGCAGGGCAAGGCTCAACAATTCAGGAAGGACCTGTGCTGGGAAGACCTATGATGGCCATGGCGCCTCCGGGCAAAGGCACAAAGGTTTGGGACCCAGATCTGCCCCAGTCCACCTGGGATCATCACCAAGGACCTTCTCCAAACCCAAGCACCTGGAAGCAGGAAGGCATGGTCTGAATAGCACTGATGTCCTAAGCACCATAGTCCCCTGTTTCCCTGGCTACAGCAGACAGCCAGGCTCGCTTCCCAGGCACCCACCTTGTCATGAGCATCCTGGGCGAGCAGGAGTGTTTTCTCATGCCTGCTGAATGTGAGAGACACAGGGCTGGGCTCTTTCAAGCTCTCTTAGCAAAGCACCGAGTACTTCATTTTTCACTGGGGCAGGGATTGGCGCACATTGCCCCAGCCAAGCACTCAGAGCATGAGGAGCTGGGCTCAGTCTTACCATCTCCAGCCAAATGAATAACTGACCGTCTGCTTCAATGTGGAACAACAAAAAGGCCAGAGCAAGGCATGTTTGTGGGGGGAAATGCACAGTATGGGGTGAAACCCCAGGCAGACAGAGCTGGGATGTCAGCCAGGGTGACCTCTGCCACCATGGCACAGATGTTCTCAGAGGGCACCTCCCTCTCGTCCTTCCCCAGCTGTGTTTCAGGTCTGTAGACAGATGTCTGAAACCCTTGCTTACCCTCTACTCACCAACCCCTACATGGCTGGAAGCTGACTCACCCCACAACACTCCTCCCAGCATCCACAGTCACCAGTTGTTCTATTCTTGGATCTTTCCCCCAACTTTTTAAGACATCAAGCATATAACTCGCATCATGGTTTTTCCCTCTGATTCTTGCACTATGCTGTTGATCCAGGCCACTGGGATAACATGTTATCAGTGTAATTTGCTTTTACCCCGTAACAAAGGCATTCTCCCTAAATACTAGTTCTCCCAACTCCTGCCCAACTCCTTGGGCAGTGTTGAGCCCAAATTCAGAGGTCTGTGTACACTGTTGTTAAAACAACCAAAGTGCTGGCGGTTTTCCACGGTCATCTTCACCGCTAGAAAGGGGTTTTTGAGTTCAATTTGAAATTTGCCTGCTCCAGCTAAAGTTTTTCAGTTCCTAGTTATTTTTGCATCCACAAGTCTTTGGCTGTTGGTGAAGAAGCTGTTGTTTAGCACTGGAACAGCTCCAAATCTTTCACTGGATGTATTAGTTATCCTAAATTCATAACCATAGCTGGAGTATTTTTAGCTCTGCACAGCACTCATCAAACAAATACTGCCACAAGGTCTGCAGGGCTCCCTGAGGTCCCTTGCAGCCCAGCTTCTTCAGGTCCAGGCTCAGTTGTGCAGAGATGACCGTGAAATACTACCTGGGGAGCCAACCGGGAGTGCAACCACATGTTTCAACCCATCCTCATGAGATCCACATCCAGGCTGTGGCTGAGCACACAGAGGCATGGCTTGTGCTTTCTTACAGGAGAGCAGCCAGCTCTGTCTGGGCTTCATGGTGCATTTCAATCCTGAGCCCTTGTGGAGGTGCTTTCCCCTCACTCCCACCGTGGGATACTTGCTGCTACAGGAATACACTGAAAAACTGGTAGGAACAAGAGCAGAGTAGTCCTTTTCTCCAGACACAGCTGCTGTGTGCACTATGGACACGATGCTATGTTGTTTACCAGCCAGGCCGATCCTCCAACTCGTTCCACATTCACACTCAATCCCTTTGAAGACTCTGGAAGCAGCCTCCCCTTTTTCATGAAGGAAGGAATCGGTGTGTCTGGCCTCCCCTTTGCTGCTTGGCAGGCCCTCCCGGCCTGCGTGCCTTGCCAAGTGCTTGCTGGTCTGGGTTTAATAAGTAGTGGCCCTGCTCCAGTGATGGAATGTAGAGGTGGATGCTGCAGCAGAGCACAGTGCAGCCATTGCAGCAAGAGCTTCTGGATTGTTCCTCTCCCTTCCGGCCCATGTTTCTGTGATGGCATGGCTGAGGCTTGGAACAGAAAATGCACCATGCCACAGATGTATTTGCTTCTGGAGCAAGATACTCCTCCTGCTCAGCCTCTCCTAAATCCCCATCTCCATGTGGGATTGGAAAATACCACCTGAACATAAACTATGGACCAGGACCTGCAGGATATCCCCATTTTCATGTGCTAGCAGCCAAAGACCAGTGGGACAGCCCAGTTCCCAGTGGTCACTAAATCCCTGTGTCTCGGCAGCTGGGCTTTTCCCTGAGTGTTTGTAAAATAACACTTTTCTAGGAAACTCATGGTGTTCATGCCTTAAATCCCTATTCTGCTGTTGCAGCTCTGCTCCATGAGATTACCCAAATGCTGGCAGGAGGAGCACTAGCCAGGCAGTCACCAGCAGCCAAAAGTTCAATGACTTTATCTTTGAGCCCACTGACAGTTGAACTATTACTGAAGTAGATGACATCGGTAAGGAATCTGGAGTTAAATTAGCTGATGAAGGTTTTGAGAAGCAAACCTCTTTGTTTCCTCCCCAGCTACTTCACACGTTGCCCACTGGCCTCATCAAGAACACCGTGTTCTTGGGGTACCCTTTCTTCGGCCCTCCTGGCCATAACTGGGCTCCCACTGTGTAAGCTTGTCTGTGGAAGATTTGCTCTGGGCCATTTCCAGGCATGATGACATGAGCTTTCTAATGGTGCAAGGTGTGCTTCATTAGTTCTTCCATCCTTCTCTGGAAATATTTTAAGCAGAACTTGAACCTGTTCTGTGGGAGAATTTAAACAGATTTATCTCCAGAAAGGGAGGGTTGTGAAGCTACACCACCTCCTGTGGCTTAGCCAGCAGTGAAGGAGTGTTAAGCATCTGATTTCAGACCCCCAGACATATCTTCTGTGATTAAGGCTTGACTCCAAAGAGATGTGCCAACCAGTAAATTCAGCTTCTCAGTTGCATGCCTGCTCTGCAAGGAGCTCCTGCTCTCCATGGCACTCAGGAGCCATGAAGTCAGGGCCCCCTGATTAATCACTTTCTGTTCATGTGTGTCTGTCTTGCTGACACTTGGAAAATATTTCACATTCTCCTGTTAATTCTTTCCCAGAACGTTGAATTGTTTCAGTTGAGAACAATTCTTGGCAGGAAGAAAACAGTGATAGGTGACTAGAGGATGTGCTAGACAGCCTCAGACCTGCTTAGCTAGGATGGCTTGAGATGCTAGAGCTGTGGACCTCAATATGTGCCAGAAGTTAACATTCCCTTTGCCAGGATGGCAGGGACCAAGATGCGCTATTGTCCTGTCTGCTGCTGGTCTCGTTCCAGCACGTGGCCATGGTCCCCCATGCCCTGCAAAAAAGCTTTGGCTGTTTGAGGATTTCCATGTAGCTATGCCAGGCAATAGGACCAGCTCTCTGTAGTGTCAGTATCAACCTAAGGTCACTCAGGAAGGGCAGCTGGTGGACTGAGTGTGGCTGGATCCGTTCTGATGTATATTATGACGCTGCAGTGGAAAACTGTATTACTGTGCCAGAGCAGGCTTATAACAGGAAAAGCCAGCCTAAGGGCAAAGCAGGAACTCAAGCTAATTTGGGAACACAATGGTAATGCTAATCAAAACACCTTCAAGAGGAGACAGGAAGGAAATTACCTAATCCTTCAGATGCAATGTGGTGTCCCTGTGCCCAGCCTGAAGGACCAAGGCTATGTAGCTTGGAAGAAAGGGTTCTTCTATCTGGGCAAGGAAAAACACTAGGAAACAGACTGGGACTCTTCCTTCCAGACCCTCTTCATCCACACTGGATGCACGGCAGTCCTCTTCTTCCCATTCCCAAACTGGCTTTAGGTGCCGAAAAACTCATATTTCTCTTGAAAGTTTGACTCGACACAAACTCACGTGACCCAGGGAGATGAGACTTAACAGGAAACTTCATCAGAATTTAGAAAATTAGTGAGAAGGATTGAAGCAGTTCAGGGACGTGCAGTTTGTCTTGCTTCACATATTGAGATGGAGCAATCACTGGCTATATCAAGGGAACTCTTCTCACTTCCCATGTATGATCTTAGCAGGGTTCATGCTCATTGCCTGACTCAACATCTGGAAATTGTAATCGAACTGAAAAAAGCCCAGGAAGGCCCTCTTAACAAGCCAAGAACAAACACAGCTCTCAGCTTTGAGAAATCTCAGGGCATGTCCCCAGATGGAGAATTTAAGGTATTTTGTGGGTGTTAGTGCTATATAACATGAGTAGAGGACACGAGTGCACTTGCAGTATTAAGTAAAAAGAAAAAAAGAAACACACTTCAGGCTTCTCTAGCTGAAGCTGTCCCGTGTTCACAAGGCTGTTTTGCCTATTCCCACCACACCTCCAACATGAAACCTGTGTGCCTCCTCTCCCCTGGCTGAAGCAGCCTCTGGGGAGAGCAGAGGCATTGGCTTCTGCAGCTGCCTTTTGCCTGGTAAAACTTGCATAAAGGACAGGAATAGAGACAGTCTGTCTGTCTCCAACCAATCTAACAGCAGGCTGTAAGCTTCAAAGAGGCTGATGAAAACCAGAAAGGTACCCAGAGAGCTCACCAGTGCTTTGGCTGGGTGAAGACTACAACAAGCAGTTTGGAGAGGGCTGAATACTTCATGGGAAGAGCAGCAGGGGTGGCCTCGCTTCCCACACCACCAAAGCTGCAGAGCAAAGCCCGAGAGCCACCCGGTATTGAAAGGGAAGAGGGAGCTCAGAGCATTGCAGGCTTCACCCTGCCATACCAGTTCCTCTTCCCTCTGGGCTGGTTTGGCCAGGAACCAACAGGGAGAAAGTGTGAATGATGTCCACCGTCAAGAGGTTTGGATGCACGTGGAGGGACTGCAAAATTTTGGCACATTAGCCATGAAGGGAAAGCAAAGAGCTGAAGGGGTTTCTTCTGTGCCATGGTCTGTACAATGAAAGCTGCAGACTGAGTTAAGGCCTTCTGCCTGGACAGTGCCTCTGGACAGGTAATTTGGTTTTATATGTTTATTTATAACTACTGCACCCCAGTACACAATGAGAGTCTCTGTCACCTTGAGTTCTGCCTTTTGAGGAGAAGCAGGAAAAGCAAACAGCACCTTTTTAAAGTCACCCTCCTGGGCTTCCTGGTGGGATGTTAGCACAACCCCACAGGGGAAAACCTCCCTCCATGGCTTTTCCATCTATATGGATATGCCACTAATATCAGTTTCCAGTACATCATACCAAGACACAAATCACTTTTCAGGAGATGAAATGCAGTCAGGACAGGGCAGTTTCTCCTAGGTTTCTCTTGGGCTGTCAGTAGAGGCATCTCCCAGGTCCCAGCTCAGTGTACCGACTCCCCCCAAAGCATCCCACCGTTCATGTCTGTCGACACGCAGTGGCTCCTAAAATATCATGTTCCAGGCTCATATGAAACTCTATAAGTAGCATTTTTTTCTGAAGGAGAAAAATCCTTGTTTTGAATATATATTTTTTTCTCTCTCCACCACTCCAAATTTTATGGGAATTTCTATGGGGGAAAAATTGTCTTGCCTTTTTTTCACTTGGTTTTTCTCCTGTTTGAATATTTCTCCTGCCCACAGACATCGAAGGGACACTAATGGAACTGACCAGTGAGACAGCACTGGAGGCGAGATGAGAAGTCAGCAGATCCCTGTGTTGGAGGATAGACCAGGGGACGCAGGTGTCCCCTCTATTGCAACACAGGACATGAATGCTCCATTAGCTCCCACAATACAGAAAGGGCTGTGGTTGAATCCCTCTCAGGCCAGGGCAGCCTGGGCAGGACAAGTGAGTATGCAGATAAATATACTGTAGTATCAGGAGTCAGGTTATGCCTGTGGCTGGGTGCTGGGTGTGTCTGAAAGAGGTTTTCTCTGGGATCTAGACACCTTTCATGCCCCTGCCATTCTTCTGGTCTGATGTGGAAGACAGGAACCTTCCTCCTCTGAGCTCAGCACCGCCTGAGCTTACATTGCTCCCACCCCACTGCTCATTCCTCTGCTTCTGTGCACTAGCAAAAATCAGACAAGCCCTCCACCTGCATTTTGTTAAAACTCTTTATTTCCATGTCCTGGGATCTGCCACATCAGCACTGAAATGTATCAGACAGTCTGTAAACCAGACACAACTGGGGATGGTTATTTACCCAGAGAAGCTGAACTGCTGTGCTGACTCTGTAACAGCACCAATCATGCAGACCATGAGTAGAAGAAGTAAGAGAAAAAGAAAATTAGAAAAAAAGAAGAGGAAAAGAAACAAAATCAGAAAAGAAAATTAAATATTTTTGACCAGTTTTCCTTCTAAAAAATACAGCTGGAAACCCCAGACTTGGGGTTAAATCTCTGTGTGAGGTGGCACTGAAAAATGCCAAGGTAAATCTTAACTCTGAATTACTCTTCTTAGGGCAGAGTTGTGTACCTGCATATTGCTGTCCAAGAACATGCTGTGCTTGCTGCCTGCACACAACACTTTGTACTCAGAATCCTGTCTCTTAGCAGAGAAAGGATTTTTATATTAGCAAATTAAAAACAAACAAACAAAAAAGACCTCTCTGAATACATGTGCAATTACACCCAGGTGCTAGGCTGACATATCAGCCAGATGAGGGGCTTGAGCCAATTGCTGTGTGGGTCAGCAACTTGGCACCACACAAGCCCTGGACCTCGCTGCAGCAGCACAATATGAAGGCTTAACTTGGGGTGTCAAAACATTGTGTGTTTGGGGTTTGGGGAAAGCTTTTGGGTGTTCAGGGGGAAGATGGGACTTGTAGGAGAAATCCAAAGTCCTGTTTCAGGTTTGTCAGAGGTATCTTGCCTGTTCCCCCCCACAACACAACAGACTGGTATCACCAGGGTGATAGCAGCACTGAACTCTGGCAGCGGGAGGACACCTCAAAATCCTAAAATGCACTGCAAGACTTCTCCCTGTGTCTCCATGGGGAGCTCTGAAGGACACCTGCAGAACACTTAACACTTCTTCCCTTGCATGCCCAGTGCTCATCCCCTGCTGTTTGCCTGGCTCATTGGTTAACGTTTTAAATTCCCTGCATACTCATGCAACACCTAACACACCAGTGACTCAAACCTGGCCTGACACCTTGGTGCTATAACCTTGTTTTTCAGGTACGCTGAAATAAAATCTGCTCTGGAGGGAGAGGCACATCTCCAGCCACTCACACTAGGCTCTGCTCCCCTGGCATGACCATGAACACTGGAAATCCTGCAGTTCACTTTAAAAGAGGTCTTTTGGCCAGTAATTGCCTTGGCAAGGAGCAGTGTTATTTGGTATTTGACAAGGGCCTTAAAAGCAAAAGTGCAGCAAAAGGAGATTGAATGAGAAAGCTGGGAATCAGGTCATCACGACACTGGTCAGTTTGAAGCATTCTGACACAGCAGAGCTGTCCCATGGGCAATAGGCATGGCCTTTGGCATCCTCACACCTCCTGGGAGCTGAGTCTGAGCCCACAGACACAGTATGAATCCCTCCCAGCCAGAAGAGGTGATTCCCATTTCCACTGCCAGGGGCAGTGACTCTTGTAAAGTTAATTAATCTCTTCATATGGTGTAATTAACCTACGGGAATTTTTAAAGAACAACATGCTGTAAAATCCAAGCAGTTAGATGTGAAGTAAGTGCCAAGATTATCTTAAAAAGCCCCCACACTGAATCCTTTCAAATAACACATCTTGGGGTCTTTCTGACATAGTAGCACATGCTTAAAACTTAACAGAGGGCAGGGGGTCACACTTGGACTTTTCCTCAGCTGTCTTGGTTAGACACATGCTCTAATTTCATGTGTCTGTGTGCGGCTGGAAGAGCACATTTAGGCAGAGTTCCCAGTGGCAGCCATCTGTGCTAGAATGGTGAGAGATACAACAGCATGATAGGAGAGGATGGGGTGAGTATTGACCCAGAATAAAGCCAGCATACTCACTTCTGGAAAACTGCAGCTTGTCCCTGGATGTATACGCTTATATATGTAAGCAGCAAGCTGTATTTTGACTCTGTGTGCTCAAGGGAATACAATGTAAACCTTGTCTGTAATGCTGTCTCTGCTCCTATTTGTATTTTAAAGGTCTTTCTTGGCTACTGGATGAGATGCATTTTCCTGTGTCACATTTCCATTAACACCTAAACAAGCAAGAATAGATACCTACTTGTCAATCTACCCTAGATCAGGTGCAAAAGCAAGTAATATACTTGTTTGTGAGCCTGTAGATATTACTGAGGGAACTTTCATGATCATCAAAGCCTGGGTCAGCCATCAGCACCTGTGGTCCAATGTGGGAGATTGGGAGTGACACCAAGGAATAATATATCCTGGGAGATGCAGTGGGGTGGACTGTCTCCAGTGGTGGCTCTCCATTGTCTATTAGGACTCCAAGGAGGAGGACCCACAGGCAACACAATGAGTGTTCCCTCCATTTTTAAATGTAAGGCCACATTATTCTTCAGAAGGTTCTAAACACTTGCAGCTAGGACTTTCACTAGAAAATTTTCCTCATTTAATATTATTATGTTAGTACTAGAAAGGCAGGGGGAAGGGTTGTAGCTAATAAGATAACTATTCACCCTTACACCTAACGGAAAAGCTTTCACTCTAAACAGGCAGCAGACAGGTCTCCATGCCTGCACTGCCACTGAAAACCGGAGCACCAAGCTATACACCAGGTCATAGGAGAGTCTAACACGAACCCTTCATCTCCCAGCCCAAAGGGCAGATTTGTGACTGCAAGGCCTGACTTCCTCCCTGGTCACCTAGCAAAAAATACAGTCACCCCAAAATTAACCTGTCTTGCTCTTCAGTAATTCAAATTCTAGTCAAGCTAATCAGAACATTTGATGTACCCATGGTTGTTTATTAATTGAGTGTGTTGATGATTGAAAATATATTTATTCATTCAGCTAGATGAATGTTCTACCCTACTCATGCTGTTGCTCAGGAGCAAGGAGTTTTTATGTTCAGGTGTTCCCATCTGCTCAGAAGAAAAGCCTCCTATTATGTGTAAAGCGGCAAGGATCACACAGAGATCAAGGGGCAGGCAGACAGTGCTGGCAATGCTCCAGCTGGTACTGTGCCTGACTGTGACCAAGTGAATAAACAGGGAATAAATGCAGAGCAAATATCACTTCCATGGAGTTCCTGTCTATGTGAAAGACTGTCTGAGGCCTCAAAAGGAAAGAAAAATATTTTGTAATACGTAATGCTGCCCAGTGCTCCTGAATCTTCCCTAACTGCACCAAATAATTTGCAAGAGGCAAGTCCATAGTGGATCTCCTGAAGTTTTAAGACTTACATGGGGCCATCTGAAGAAGGGGACACCCGGGGACATGCACAGCCAATTTTGAGAGGGCAACTCTTCTCCTGTAACCAGCAGCTGCCAGGAACTTTTTGCAATCAGCCAGCAGGAGTTAAAGAAGAAAGCAGCCTAGAGGTAAATATACTTAGCAAATTCAAACAGTGAATGAGTTCCAGGAAACTGAGATAACCCTGTAGGCACAAAGATACAGATCCAAAGCCCACGGAAGTTGATGGAAAAGAAAATCATGTCAGCTTTCGGCAGGCTTTGGATAAAGCCCAAGGAAAGTCAAATAAGCGATCCAGTCTCAATGATTCTGTAATTCTGCCCAATTAAATAGCCACTTCTGGTGGTTTTAAAATTTCATTGGGAAAAATTAAGACCACTCAGGTCACCTCCTTTCAATAGTGGAAAGGAAAACAAAAATAAAAAAACCTAAGAGATATTATACACATTATATATATGTGTTAGAGTCACATTTTACTAAAGAAAATAGAAATAAACACAAAAAGAAATTTGTACAAAAGAGAGAATGTTTTAACCGACAAAAAGGCATTACTTGGTCACCCGTAGGGCCAAACAAGATGGTGTGCATTCCCATGCACCATGAAACATGTGGTCCTGTGAAACATGGCTGGGAACACAGACAAGATGGTGGAGAGCCCCGGGCTGCACCGTGTGAGCCAAGAGAACAAAGAAAAACAAAGTGGCAAATGAGTTTCTGCAAAAGAAAGTTCAGTGCCAGGTTTAAGGGGGCAGTCCACCCCTTCCTGACGAAGGTAGAATGGAAATGATCTCTCAGCTCCTGGCACTTCAGCATTTTCTGCTGAGAAGTTCGGCCTTCCATGCTGACATGGATGGTGTGGAATAAATGTAACTCCACCCCTATCTCTATAACTAGGTGTATTGGGTTTTTCTGTGGCTGGGTTTCTGGTAGCCAGGGGGCTATGGGTGAGACCTTTTTCAGGAAGTTTCTGGAAGCCTCCCTCATAGCTGGCAGAGCCAATGCCAGCCAGCTCCTGGCTGGACCCGCCTCTGGCCAAGGCCAGGCCAATCAGGAGAGACAGAGATGCCTCTGTGATAATATATTTAAGAAATAAGAAAATAAAAAGTTGAGTGAGAGATGATGATGGCCACCAGAGATGTAACAGACTGTCCCCCTGCAGCCCATGGAAAGCTCTCAGGGATGCAGAGATCCTCCTGTAGCCCGTGGAGAGGAGAGTCCACACTGGAGCAGGTGGATGCTGGAGGGAGGCTGTAGCCTGTTCGAGCCCCCATCGGAGCAGTGTCCCGGGAAAGATATGTGGCCTGTAGAGAGAAGAGTCCATGCTGGAGCAGAGCTTCTGGCAGGATCTGTGCCAGACTGAGGGACCCACACTAGAGCTGCCTGTACTGAAGGACTGCACCCTGTGGAGTGACCTATGGGCAGCAGTGTTTGGAAGAGCTGCTGCCTATGGTGAATGGACTCACACTGGAGAAGGTTGTGAAGGATTTTGTCCCATGGGAGGGACATCATGGAATGCAGGGGAATGGCCTCCTCCCCTGAGCAGTGGCAGAGAAACACCAACTGTCTGGTTTGGAGGTGGTGGAGTCGCCATCCCTGGAGGTGTTTAAGAGAAGACTGGACGAGGAGCTTAGTGACATGGTCTAGCTGGGGGGTGTAGGGCTGGATGACTGGCTCGGAGTGGCCTGCTAGACTGTGAGGGATCTAGGTTGGTGTTACGCTCTGGGATGTGCTCTCAGTCTCTGTACGGGTGTTAGGTGGTGAGTTGGACTAGATGATCCTTGTGGGTCCCTTCCAACTCATAATATTCTGTGATTCTGTTTCCCCCTACTCCTGTCCCCCTCTGCCCACTGGAGGAAGGGGAAATGTCATATCTGTTGTAAGAGATGAAGGGAGGGGTGGGGTGCCTTAAAGACCTAGGATACTTTTCATTTTGAGCTTTGATCTTGTTAGAAATAAATTCTTCATACCCCCACTTATGAGTTTGTTGTACCTGTGACGGTAAGAGATTTCTAATTGTCCTTATCTCTGCTGTAGAAAACTCATCAGAGGTTTTTTTCTCTCTCTCCTGTTTGTATGCAAGGTGAAGTGAGAGGGCAACTTTTGGTCAGGCTCTGGCATCCAGCCAGGGTCAAACCACTACACAAGGACACCACCCAATGCTCTTCCCTGGCAGCTCCTACTTGCAGGTTGGCCCCCACAGTGGCCCCGTCGTACTGGAGGTTACCTATGCACATATTTTTTTACTCACAAACTGCTACTGGGTCCTGGTGGCTCTCTGGTACCTGTGACTTCATCATTTTGTCCATGACTTTGTCTGAGACTGAGTATTAAGTTTTTCTCCTTGAGCTTCATGCAGTTACAAAGGTATTTGAGGATTTCCAAAGGCAGCAAACAAAAATTGAGCATTGCATGCAAGTTGGCTACCACTGAGGTCCACAATCCAGCAAGCAAAGGAGAAGATCTAACCTTTCCAATTCCCAAAAACATTTAACTAATCCACCAGGTTTTACACCTGCTGGCCTTGACTCAACCATGTCAAATGCCAACAGTTGGTGACAGTGAATCATTTCATGTCATCCATCCTCCTAGACAATAACATGGCTGAGTCAGATCCTCAGCTGAGTGGCCAGTACCCCATCCACATCTGCAGATCTGCACACTTTGCCATGCTGGATTTGTCCCTCTCTGCCTGGGGAGTCACTCCAGCTATCCCAAAATGCTGCAAAGCCTTTGACACGGTTTCCCACAATAAGCTTCAGGAGAAACTCGTAAAGCACGGGCTGGAAAGGAACATTTTATGCTGGGTTACAAACTGGTTGGAAGGGCGAGCTCAGAGGGTGGTGGTGAATGGTGCAACATCGGACTGGCGGCCAGTCACCAGCGGAGTCCCACAGGGGTCAGTGTTGGGCCCAGTACTGTTCAACATCTTTATCG
>WEKX01018801.1:82244-172151 GCA_013390025.1 Pitta sordida
ACCTGCGGGGAGGTTGCAGCCAGATGGGTGTAGACCTCTTTTTCCAGGTTGACGACACCAGAACGAGAGGGCACGGCCTCAAGCTACGCCAGGGGAGGTTTAATCTTAACGTTAGGAAGCGGTTTTTCACAGAGAGAGTAATTGCATATTGGAATGGGCTGCCCAGGGAGGTGGTGGAGTCGCCATCCCTGGAGGTGTTTAAGAGAAGACTGGACGAGGAGCTTAGTGACATGGTCTAGCTGGGGGATGTAGGGCTGGATGACCCTGGGCCCCTTCCGGCTCGAAGTGGCCTGCTAGGCTGTGAGGCATCTAGGTTGGTGTTACGCTCTGGGATGTGCTCTCGGTCTCTGTACGGGTGTTAGATGGTGAGTTGGACTAGATGATCCTTGTGGGTCCCTTCCAACTCATAATATTCTGTGATTCTGATTCTGTGATCTCTCATCCAACTGCGCTGTTTAGCTCCCGTTGCTAGCAGGCAGACATCAGCTCCTCCAAGCTGCTCACCTGTAGGGTGGTTCTTGCTGTCAGACTTCCCACAACCACAAGGCAAATGAGGTTGATCTGATGACATAGCCTCCCCCTTTATTACCACATGGTTTTGCAAAGCCAGAATTTGGGTCTATTGGTAGAAACATCCCTTGGAGAGTTTCACTGATCCAACCTACATTGCTGACAATTTTCTCCACTGGACCTGGTCTCTGGTGATAGGCAGCAGCCTACATCCACCATGCATGGTGCAGAAACACCTCTGCTAGAAGAAATGGTCTCTATGAGTAAGGAATTACTCCAAAAAGTAGTAATAACTCACACCTCCTCCTTCTCCCAAGAATACTCCCAGCTGACAAATACATCAATTTCTCTAAGTCCTTGCCCTCTCTTGGAGGTACAATCTCATCTACTGCTCACTGGTAAGATTTCCTTTAGGTCGTTGGGTTTTGCTTTTTCCTCCCTTCTCTTTATAAAGCCCTTCCTTTGCTTAGAGCACAAAATTCAGAGAGAAAATTATATCTCACTTTTAAAGAGGACAGACATCATTTTACTAGGGAGTGGACAATTTGTTATCTCTCATTTCTTTAGGGTGCAAACCCCAAAGTAAAAAACAAAAACAAAACAAAAAAAACAGGTGCAAAGTTTTAAGTAGGATCCTTAGGTTTTTTTAAGTAGGATCCCTAGTTTTAAGTAGGATCCTTATTTTGGCTGCCCAGCAGCCTGTGGACCTGACCTGAGCACTGTACTTTTAAAATAAAATATGAGGATTTTTCTTCACTCCTTTTAACTGCAATTGCCTGGAATAAAAATTAGCAGTTACACAGTGCCTGCTCCAGAGACCACTGATATCAACAGCAAATTGTTCCTGCCTTCAGTAGGCTTTGAATCAGATCCTAAAAATGCAGCCCAGGCCATCCACATCTGCAATACCACAGCCAGAAATGAGTTCAAGCATTCTAGAAATCCAGCGAGGCAGGGGAAAAAACCCAAGGTGACATCTAGGAAAAGATATGTGCCACAAGTCAGCAGCTGCATAAGAGCTCTGAAGGGGGGTCACAAGAATGGGAGAGGATTGCTTGGCACCACCAAAGTGGAGTTTGAAGGACAATGGCCCTCTTAATATGAACATTATCCTGCTCCAGCCAGGCCACTCAGTTTCTCCACACTGACAAGTTTTACTGTCCCTGGGTTGTCAGAGCAAAGCTAAGCAACGGTTTTCCAACAGAAAGACCCTTGTCAAAGAAGTAAATGTCTTCCTAAGAACGATATGTTTATATGAGAAAATACAGACATTTTCTTTTTAAGCACTCCCTTCCTCCACTGACTTCATAGCATTAAAATGAACTGGAGAAAAAATAAGACTGTTGGGTTTTTTCATTACGATCTTTATCAAAGAACAGCCTTCATGATGCTGGAAAGGAAATCAAGTTGAGACTTTGCAAAACTTTTCCGGGAGACAACTCCTTCTTTTTAGTATAGTTTCTTAAGGCCATTAAAATGTAAGCAAGAGCTGCATCGGCTCATCATTCCCCCTCTTCTAAAATTTTGACACACTGAGCCCTTTCAAGCAGACTTTATAGAGATTGGTAGAGTTTTCTTGGGAAAGAACTCCGATCTTTCTACTAAGCCCTCCCTCTCAACCAGAGAAGCTTCAGCATGAGCTCAAGCTCACACCAGAGAAGCCATCCAAGGGTACACAGAGATCTGGTCACAGAAACCTGGTACTTTGAACTGGTTCAATCACCTGGGATGGGTCTCCGTGTTGCAATGGACATGAGCCTGGAAGGGTTTGGGGAAATACGTATTTGCTGGAAGCAACTGGGAGGCAGCTGGGTTGCAAGGGCACCTGGCATGGTGCACCTTGGCCACCATGAGACCTGTGGCTAGAGTGTGATCATGGAAAAAAAGTTAAGCCTACTCCAAGGCAGAGGTGCTTCAGGTTTTCCAGGCCTACTGTCAATTCCCTGGAGGTTGTGTCCTCAGTAAATAAGGCAGGCAGTGGTTTGCAACCTACATGCTTCTTACCCATCATGCCAGCAGCAGCGTGGATCCAAAGCCAACTAAAAAGATCAGCCCTGCTCAGGATTACCGCCAGTAATTACTGTAGTAATACAGTGGGGTATTCCCAGTACCCCACTGGGGCAGGGGGTGGGCATCAGCACTGCGCCATGAGCACTGTGGACCTCTGAAAAGGGTTGGACCATGCCCTGCTCTCTCCCTCCTTTGGAGGGATTGGGCTTTGGTCAGTGGTATGGTCTAGGCTGGGATGCGTGAATGGTGCTGATTCAGCCCTTCTCCAGGGAAAGATCCCTTCTTTATCATCCTCACAAGGTGCTACACAGGAAAACCATACAGCAGGTCAGATGTACAGGCTTTCACCTCACACGAGAGCCAGTCTCTCTCTCTGCTTGCTCATATCTGCCCATTATGGAAACTATCACCTGGTAGCAGGGAAAGCCCCAGCAGATGTACTGCCCCGGCTAGGGGTAGCCACTCTTGTCTGCTGATGCAGAGAGGACGTGAGCACAGCTGCTTCAAGGAGACAACCCCTGCTGCAAACTCACATGCCTCTTTCCCACAGTTTTTTTCCCCACCACATTTCACTTCTCACAGTCAGAGGCAGAAGATCAGATCTTTCTTACTCTGTCCAGGTCTACTTTGCAGAAGGTGGTATCTTATTACCTGCATAAAGTGAAACTCCTCTTCTCTGTGCCATGCTTTGCCTCCCAGCACCAACATTCCTCTGAGAACCAGCCTGAAGGGCACAGAACTCAGACTTTGTTCTCACCCAAGCCAAGTGACTCTGGGGTGTTTTTTCCTTCATCCTTTACTGAGGCATAGTATGATCTCACAGAATCACAGAATATTCTGAGTTGGAAGGGACCCACAAGGATCATCGAGTCCAACTCTTAGCACTGTCTCCCTGGCGGGAATCAAACCTGGGTCTCCCACATGCCATTAATCAATGTTACATCTTCTTACTCGCTTCTCCATTCACAGCTTGAGTTTATGAGTCTGCCAGGGAGTGTCGGGACATGTATGCGCAAGGACCATCAGCATTACATTAGTGTCTCCCATCATGTGCATTCCCAGAGCTAGAGATGCCCAGCTTTTGCTGGAGGAAGGGCTTGAGAATTCAATTTCCCATGATTCCCCTGGTGAGTTTTGTACTAGAGATGTGCTGGTCAAGCCATAGAGTGAGCCTAACACTGTGGCCAAAAAAAAAGCAGCTCCTGATATTTTCTAGAGACAAGTGAAGTCATAACTACATTGTTGAAGACAGAAATAGGCAGAGAAATGCAAGACTATTTGGAACTGAAGAAAATGATCCAAAATAAATAGAGAGTCATCTTTCCAGTACAGGAGAGGTGGGAACCAGGTCAGAGAAGGTCCCAGGTTTGTTTCAGTATTCCCCAGTCAAAGACAGCTCTCCATCAACAGATGAGTGTCAGTAAGGGTGTTGTTAGTCTACCATCTCAGCAGTGGCTCAGGACAGAACTTCTCTGAGGGCCAAGACCAAAGAGGTCCATCCTTGAAGATTACTACAACTGCTTGCTAGAAGAGCTGAGCAAGGCATCTCCTCCAGCTTTCCAGCCTCATGTTTGCTATTGTAACCACTCATAGATGTAGCTCATATTTACAAGTGTTTGGCTTTGACATGGCCTGTGTCTGCATGGTGGAATCCTGGCCTCACTCTGTGTGCAGGTGAGGACCTGTGAGCAGGTTCTCTTTGAGTGAGAGCTTTAGTGCTCTGCAGCACATGAACCCAGTGATGGCACGTGCCCTGCAAAGACAGAGAGGGAGTGCTGTCACATACTGTCTCAAAAGCATTTAAAAGCAAAAGAAAACATCCTCACACCAAAGCAACCTGACCCCAGAGGGTTAAAGCAATCCATACCTTGGAATGCTGGAAAGGTGGCAAGGATTCAAGTCTCAGGCCAGGCTTTTGAGCTCTTGCATTTATAAGCAGGATCTGTAATCACCACAGAGAGAGCTCTCAGCTCTCTGGCAGGCATATACTCACCCTTTGCATCCCATCCTTCATCAATGTGGGCTCTGCATTCCCAAGAAAAGTTTGTCTGCCAGATAAAGCATCCACACACAGGGTAAGGTTTTCTTCTGATTCCTGTGTGCTTTCTCTGCCAGCGAGGGCTGGATAGCAAGGGAAATGGAAGGAACAATAGTATGCAGTTTCTGAGCCCTCCATTTTGAGCACCTTCCTGCCTGAAGACATTCCCCGGCTCCTTGCAGCATTTCAGGGAGCTACACCAGTAGGTACTGAAAAGCCTTGGGCCAGACTGTCTGCAGCTACATCTCTGCCTCTCTGTAATTGATATGCTTCTGCTCATCCATCAGATAATCAGAGGAAGGAAAACCTGGTCTTCTCTGTTTTCTTAGAGCTACGTATTTCCTTTCTCCAATAGCATTTTGAAGTGCCAGGAGGTTTTTTCTCAATACAAAATAATGTTTTCTCCCATCCTTTGGCAGTTCAACATCTAAGAGTTGACCTTACACCTTACAGTTGTAGACCAACAGCTGACAGAAGCCTAACGGGTTAAATCACATCATTGTTATTAATAATACTGGATTAGCTGCTCTGCAACCAGACCTCCAGGAGGAGGTCCCATCATGCCTGGTGCTATCCAGATGTGTGGGCAGACACAGGACACATTTCACTCCTTGAGTAGCTGATCCAAACTGAGGGCCCATCCCACAGCAGCTGGAAACTGTTGTTAATAGTCTAGAGCAGCAGAGGCTGCGTCCCCTCCAGCTCCAGATTTTTTTCCTCAAGCAGCTGAGGTATCACCACTGAAGCTGCCGATCCTGCAGAGAGAGCACAGGCTTTGTTCTCTCTCCTGCTCCTTCCAGCAAAGTCAGGAGATAACTAGGTAACACAGGATATCTCCCAGCATTAACACCCTGGGCAAAATCTGTAAGGGAGCAGTAATGCAGGAACGCACTGGAGACTGAATCATCACAGGAAAGTATACTTCTCTATTTTTCCAGCATAAATCTGACAATCTCTCCATCTCCTGGGGTTTTCCTGGCCAGCCTGGAAGGACTCTGTGCTGACATGCATTAGCCCAGCATACACTCTCGGGTTTACCACAGGGCAACGTGTCATTGCTGCACAATAACAAGGGTCTGCCTCTTTGGCGCTGCAAGCTTTTCTGGCTCCCTGAGACATCCAGAGTATGCAGCAGCAACCATGCCACTTCCAGCAGTCTCCACTGCTTTGAAAGCATCAGTCAGTATTTTTGGTGCTGATTTTCCCAAGATATTTTAGGGGCTTATGCCAGGGGTGAAAGGCAACACTTCCTTCCCACATGGACAGTGGGGACCAGGCAGATAGCCTGGACAGAGCACAGGGGCTGCAACCCGAATGGTCTCAGGATACAGGAGGGAGTACAATGACTCACCGGCCAACTGGAAGTATTGCCTCTCCCTGGCTCTCCCTGCAGTGCTTTTTGTAGCAAATCTACCAGGCAGTCTTGTGCTGCCTGACTCCCTACAGCCATGGGCCGCATACCTCCTCCCCACTCCTGGCCACCTGCTATGGCTCACCCTGTCCCTTCCTGGGGACACAACTTGATCAGGGAATGGATCCAGCTGTAAAGAAAGTCAGTACTGGGGAGAGAGAAGAAGCAGGGATGTTTCCAGAGGATCTTTCCCAGTAATGCCAGTGTGGAGGCAATACTCCCAACCTGCCTGCAGTGAAGGGAATCAGAGAAAGATAGCCTGGGTTGAGAGTAGGGGAAGGAATTTGTTGAAGCAGCTGAGAGATGCCAAGTGCATGGTGAGTACGTGCATGTCCTACCCCAGCTGCCAGCTTTGCACCCTGCCAGCCACACGTTCATATGGAGATTGCTGTTCCCCAGAGTTCTGCTTAACCCATGTTCTCACAATTTCCTATTGGGAAAATCAAGACAGGGATGGAAAAAAGGTCTGAGGGAAACATCCTTTTCTCCTCACCGACTAGCCAAGAAGAACTGGCAATAAAAGACCAGTTCAGTCTGCTCCCTGGTCTACATTTTATTTGTCTTTCCAACACGTGGAAAGAAACTTTTGGCTGGCATGAATGTATTTTGAAAAGCTAAACTTACAGCCTTTCCTAGTTTTCCACAGAGGGGACACATTCAACAGATTCCTGGCATCAGCAGAAACCCCCTGTCTGGATCGCCCCATCTGTGTGGTGTCAGACTTGCACATCATCTTTGTTCTTTACAGCTAGAAGTACTTACCTCCCTAAAAATCACTGAGCTCATTCCTGTCTTGGACTTTAGCTCACAAGCCGACACAATACCAGAAGCTGCAATACTAGCCCTGAAAATGAAGACCCACATGGTATGTCCTGAATAAAAATGGCTTCAGAGCTGAATGAGAGCAGCTCTGACCTGCAGATCTAGCAGGAGACAACAGCACAAGGCTCAGGCTCAGCATGAAGACCACACAGGATCGTGGTCCTTCCACAGCTAGGCCACATCACTCAGCAGCTACCACAGATGTCTATCCAGGAGGCCTGAGGGGAACAGCAACACAGCCATGAAGGTACAAGACCTCAAGACATTGTAGTGAGGGGCCAAATACATCCCACCACTACCTCTGCAGCCAATCTGCACTACACCAATATTGTCTGGGGTTTGGGGGACATGGAACAGAAAGTAACACCCTGCTTGATGGAGCATGGAAATATGAAGCAAGAGCTGATGGAGGATCACCAAAACAGTAAATGGCCTTGCATCTTTATAGTTGGACTTGATGATCCTAAGGGTCTTTTCCAACCTAAATGATTCTATGATTCTAACTGCCACCTTTCAGCAGCTCTTGTGACCAGCATATTGACATGGATATCTTTAAAAACATAGGATAATCATGCGTCCAGCAGGCAGTGTTCAGATTTTAAAACAAAAAAAAAAAGATCAATGGCCACAGAGAGCACAGAAAAGTGAGTGCAGCCTCACACCAAAGATGTTCCTGCACAACTCTATCTCCAAAGGGGTGCAAATACACAAACACATTAGGAGACACTAGATCTTTACAGGGATTGTCACCCACTTGAATAAAAGATTGTGGCGTATTATCATTTTAATCAGCACATTGTGACTGAAATCAGCACTGATAACCTGTCCACGACAAACACAGATAGCACAGACAGCAACTAAGCTGAGAGGAAAAAACAAACATAATGAATGAAATAATGCACAGGGAAATGGAAGTGAAGTGCCTCTAAGCAAATTAAGTGGCATGGAGAGGTTTCCTGGGCCCAGTGTGACACATCCAGATTCTCTGGGAGGGATGCATACCAAATAGCCCAGGCTGCAGATGGACAGTCCTGCTGTTAGTGCCAGCTGTGTGAAAACTGTGATGTTAACTCCAATGTTGGGCTGTGGAACCAGGCATTTCTGCTGTCCCAGTGCATCACACCCTAATAAACAGAGCCCAGTGGAGTCAGGCTGTTGCCCAGGTGTTATCAAAGCCTGCTAGGGACTGCTACAGAATGAGATGTGAAGCACTGACTGATTAAAATTGTCATCAGTGACCTCTAATGTGGTGCAGTAAACCACAGGAGCCACCCAAATCTTCTAGCAAGACTAGAAAAAGGTGATTTTAATATCCAGCTCACTTTTTTGCATATTTTTTTCCTATGGAATTCACATTGCTATGTTAAATCAAGTTAAGCTATTGTCTGAAACAAATCACATCCAAAAGTCCGGTCAGAAGTTCTCCTGATTCATGTCCAATCCGAGCCCAGCATGGACACTTGTTCATGTAGGTGTACTGGAAAACACTGCAGAGCACTGCTGCCCATTTCTCTGACCAGTTGTTACATTACAGGTAAATCCTGGGGAAAAGATGCACCCTCCAGAGTTGGTAAGGGTACTTACATGAAAGCGGCACCTCAACAGCACAGCACAAAACCAACTGAATTTTTGTCAACACTGCCAAAAGCCTAGACCATTAATGATTTCACACAGAATCACACAGAATATTCTGAGTTGGAAGGGACCCACAAGGATCATCGAGTCCAACTCTTAACACTGTCTCCCTGGCGGGAATCAAACCCAGGTCTCCCACACGCCAGGTGGGGACACTTACCACTGTACATTTGTAGGACTGTTGCTGGTAATTCCCAACTGCACATAAAGCAAGAGCCTACATATAATCACACAAGCTGCCCAAATCCCAGCCTCTGCCCATAGACACTTACAGCGCAGTTATAGCAATTTGCCTTTCTGGAAAGGGGAAACAGGAGCCGAAACAAAAATTGCATCACTGCTGGTAACTGCAGCCGTCACCAGCTGCTTAACTCGTTCCCTTTCTGTGCTAAACAGGCAAACTCAAAGCGGCCAATAAAGACATGAATGAGTTCAGATAAGTCCGTAAGCAAGCAGGTTACCAAATCAGCAAGGCCACTCTGCAAAAGAGCTGGGGCACCCTGCCCAGGAGCAAGAGCAAGCCAGGTTGCAGAAGGCAAGTAGAAAGAAGAGAGGTCTAGGCTAAGGGGAAGCTTCCTCAGAAACACAGGAAAAAATATTATCAGGAAATAGTCTAGTTAGCAATGCAGCATTTAGCTCACGGAAAACACATAAAAGGTTCTGCCCAAATAATTGTAAGCAATTGGGATTATTTTCATAATTAATAAGAATTGTACCTTACATGTGGTAAACACAAAAGGAAACAGACATACACTGTAATCACCAGTCCTTAAGAGAAGCTACTGCTGAGAAAAGCCTGTTCTGTACCTCACCAAAACCTGTACGTAATGGGACCATATACATAAGGTGTGAAAGTCTGAAGCTCCTCTTCTGAAAGCACAAAAGTCTGCCTGAAGGGAAGTAATTTTTCAGGAGAAGGGGTGTCTTTTTCCTGGGGGTTAATGAGAGGACCTTTATTCTAACAGCTCCACCCTGCTGACCCCGAATTCTTCCTCCGGGTCAAACAAGTCGTCCAAAAGGAACAGAGGTGTTAACCTGCCCATAAAGCATCATAAGACACTTTGTGCTTTTCTTGCACTGAACTGTCAAAGAGGACTTTGGCCACCACATTGCTTCAGTAAGGAGAGTCCACTCTCTGCTTGCTTGGAGAAAGAGGGTGTTCCCAGCAGGGATAAACCACTTCCTCCCCACTGCTGCTTAGTGCAACAGTCATTTCTGCCAGCTGGCAACAGAGGTGACCAGCCTGGATCATGCAGGTACAGGGGTTCCCCTGGCACCACCTTTCCTCAAAAAAAACTTTCTGGAAAAAAAGGGTGCTAGTAAGAGCCTTGCCCCTGAGGCAGGGGTGAGTTTTACAGGGCCTGGCACTGGATACATCTGGAATTAAACCTTGCCAGGCGCTTGTAAGGAGCTCTTCCATCCTGCCCTGCTCTTGGCCCATGCTGAAATTCAAAGAGGCTGCCAGCACACCTGCAGCTGAAATTCTCCCCATGATGGGAAAGTCTGAAGGTCACAGATGCAAACAAATATTTGATGAGTCGATACAAGGCAGCCTTGAACACTGCACCTCCAGGACTGGGGAGGGCCCCTCTCTGCCATGCCTGTGTGTGAATGCCCTTCAGCATGCCAGTGACACCATGTTTGAGCTGCCACACTGTATGCATGCTGCTTGCTTTGTTAATGTTTAGACCTTCCCCAAAAAGTCTGTCTGGTCTCAGTGAACAGGAATCAGCAACACAAATTAGCAGGAAACACGTTCCTCCTGGGCTTCTCTAAGTGACCCTTCTCTCCACAGCTCACCTTCTCCTGGGATCATTTGGCCTACATCTCACTCACTCTGGGGATGGCCACCAGAATCCCTCCTTCTGAGCCTGACCAGTCACAGCCCAGTATCTGAGGGGCATTGAGTAGAAAACACAGATTCTGACTAATGTTTTCAGCAGAGCAGAGGAACCAGCTGAGTGAGACATTTAGGACTGAGTGTTTGGGTGGAAACCCTGGTCCCTGTGGCAGCAGAACAAGAGGTCACTGGTGGGACAGCCCTACTTTGACAGACCTGCTTTGCTGATGCACGTGTGACTTCTCCCCCAGCATGAATAGGAGAGCTTAGGTCTTAAGGAGGGTCCAGAGCACTTTAAGTACTTAGAGTGCTGTTGCTGAAAAACATGGATTTTGTCCCTGTACATCATGGGAGGCTTGTATAGGATGCCAGGAAGCACTATTTTGACATACTTGATAGCCTGTTCAGTATCTCAATCTCTCCTTGTACCCAGCTGTCTCTCTCTTTCTTTGATTTATGTCTTCTCTGCCTTGTTTCCTTCCAATTCCTGTGAGATTTCTTCCAGCTCATCTCCAAGGAAAATCAGAACCCTTAGATCCTAATGCAGGAATATCATCACTTTGGGCATAGGCCTTTTGCTCCATTAGGACCTGCAAAACGGGAGGAATTTTTCCTCCCCTCTAAATTTTGTTGTGGGAGACATGCAAATTGCATGTTACAGTACTCTCACCTGAGGGAAACCTCCTTCATGAGATGAAGGAGAAGAAAGCATTTTCCTGAAACCCAAGACTTGGTGGGATGGAGTTTATGTCTTGTCTCCTGACTCAGCACACTTGATTGGTCCCAAATGAGCAAATGCTTGCTCTGCTGGGAGTTTTGTGGAAAGCTAGGAGAGTGAACTTTTAGGGTTTCTTTCCCCCTTGCTCTTTGTAAATTTTCATGTAGAAAAACCAGCCCCACCATCCCACAGGCCCTACAGCCAAATTTACTGTCCTGTTACAGTGTGGCAGGACAGCATGAGACCTAACACCCCTTCCAGCTCCCCATCCAGCACCTCAGCACAGCTCATCCAACCACCACAGATTTAGGGGTCTGCTGCAGCTATCCTGAGGAAAATCCAGTTTAAAATTAATTTAGAGGATATTGCAGCCTTTTTACAGGATTAGTTTAACTGATATCTGTGCCACAGCCAGCAAACAACACCCAGTGCCACTTTTCAGTAAAGAATAGCCTCTAAGACAGACCTTACAAATCTCTCTCACAATAGTCAGCTAGTATTTCCCTGAAATAGCTTGGCAAAGGCAAGTTATTTCATGGTACCAGACTAAAGCAACTCCCCTTCTTCCTAAAGAGCTCAGCTTTCATGACTCAGATTTTGAATGCCACCTAAATCAAGACTCACAAGGCAGCTCTGTTGAGCTATGGACCTGGGCATTTATTGTCACTGAATCTTCCCAAACCCTTCTCAACACAGAGGTGTAGGAGCAGCAAAATGCCCTTTTAAACATTTTTTCCCTGACCCTGCCTCATCTACCCAGCAAATAAGGTTTGCAACAGATTGTGTTTGAATTCTCCAGGTGTGGATTTTTATTTTTTAATGCTTGGCTGCCCAAGCACAGCTGTGGGGCTCAGTAAAGCAGGCTTGACTTTCAGTCTTTGAGGTGGTTTTGGTCCTAAAACATCTAAAATTCTGCTTCTAAAAATACACCTTGCCACTTTCAAGAACTAAAAAAGTGGCTATTAGTCACATTAATTTACTCCTTGCCTGGCTTTAGCAGCCCCATGTGTCTGCTAGCGAGATATTTCCCACTTTTAACAGGCATGTTATCTTGTATCTTTTTTCACTTTAAGTATTAGCTTGTAATCTGCAATGACGGGGCCATTTAAAAAAAGCATTATGCTCTTCTGCAGTAGTTTCAGGTGATCCAGCTCCTTCCAGCCATGCAGCTGCATGGATTTCTGGGCAGAGGCCCATGTATAATAACAATTTTTCTTAAAAGCTTCCCAAAAAATGCCAATGGGCAACCCAACATCAGGATTTCCAGGCTTACAAAAGGCCATGATCCCATCCTGCCAGGCTCCAGCACTCTAGAACTGGTACCTCCCACCTGGGTTTGAGGAAAACCTTCCATTTATAGATCCTGTTCAACCCAAAAACATCAGGACTAACTAACTTGAGACAGAAGGAATTCCCAGGATTCTCCCTATAAGTAACAGCTTGTATATACTGTGTGGTCCAACCAAACCTCAAAAAAAGTTTGATGCCTTTGGGAGCAGCTCCAGGGAAGGTTACCCAGGTAAGCCTTGAAAGGGAGAACCCTGCATGGCTTTGTTCCTGCACACCTGAGCACTGCCCTGCCCATCTAGGTTTGCTCCTGAAGAGACTCAGATGTGTAAATTTGGTAACCTATCAGCTTGGGAAAATAGCAAGTGCTTTGTCCAGCCACATGACAACAAGCACACACGGACATCACCTCATGGATGGGTACCAGCTTCCACACTATTTCAAGTCCAGCAGCACAAATTCTGTGCCCACTTCTGGTTCCAAGAGCTTTCCATCAGTCAGATGTTGTGACTTAGAGCCTGAAAATGCCCCTGAAGCTGCCAGTACACATATAAAACCATCACTGGGGTAATGAAGATGCTGCACCAGGACCCGAGCAGTCACTTCTGCTGCACTGTCTGCCTGTCCTGACTCTCCTCTGCTGCTAGATACCCTAACCATCCAAATTGTTCATCTGGGATACAATGGCAAGTGAAGGACAGGAAGATGTGACTGTTCAGAGAGCAGTTTGTTACCTTCCCCAGGAGTCTGCACACAGCTTAAGTCACATCAGGATTATCTTCATTATTCATACTTCCTCTGAGCAAAATTCTTGGTTCTGAGGAGATGATTCACCAACTGGGACATCAGAGGCAGACACCAGCATTCAAACCAGCCCATGAGTGCAGACATGAGCTCTGATCCAAGAGTGCCAGGGAGGTTGGCAGAGCAACTCGTGCTTGAACTTGGGGGTCTGGGATGCCCCACACTCACTGGTTCAGAGCACTCTTGTAGATCCATTCCCAAAACCATGCTGCCATCACTGTTGCATCCAGTTGCAGGACACAAAGGAGACTTGAGACCTGCCTCAAGCTCTGGATTTGTAAGCAGGGGTATTTCAGCCTGTAGACCACTGATGCTTCCCATGCCCACCTGGGCACCAGCCAAGCATTGTCAGACCTCAGCATGGCTGCCCTTAATACTGCTGTCATCACACAAGTATTGTCATAGCACTTGACAGCCTTGTCTTCAGTGTCAGTGGCATACCTAGGAGACAAATTATTCAGTTACCTGTTTCTACACGCGTAGGCCAGGTTCATCTTGCATCACTTTCTGCCATGCAAATACCCTGCAGTTACTGAAGTGACACCATGGCAGAGATGGAGCACTGAAACTGGAGTAATGCAACAAGGGCAGTGGCCCAGTTGCGAACATTGTTTTAACATGGATGTATTTTTGTCCCTTACCTGGAAGTTCTTGTGTAGCTCAGTGGAATTCAAGCAGAATTAGACAACAGCTGCTGAAGGGACATTTCCCACCCTTGTGCTGCAATAAACCTCATCAACAGGTGGATGTTGCCCTAACATGATGCAGTGCAGTCCTTGAGGAAGGAGTTCATCAGCAGAAGTGTGGAGTAACTCACCTCCTGGTGACCCTCTGGCATTGCATAATGCAAGCTGCATGGTGGCTCTCAGCGTTTGCCTCTGTAGCACACGGCAGTGGTGAGCTTAGGTCTTAGATGGTTTTAAGAGCCCAGTCAGTTGTAGAAGCCGTCTCTGTGCTTTATCACCCTGGCATGACACTGTCTGGAAAAACAGCAGCCAACGTCTTCCTGGTGAGGCTGAGGGAGAGATTAGCATGTTTACGGACAAACGGAAAGGGAGCAAGGGCACTCTGGCCATTGTGTTTCCCAGCAAGGTGCCTTGCATGAACATGTGCCACCCAGGCAGAGGCATCAGGAGGAGAGGGCCAAGAACATTTCCTGTTGTCACTACCCACTGATGTAAATGTGTGAGAAAAAAGTGAGAAAGAGTAATCCAGAAACATTTTAGTTCAAGCAACCAAAAATTGCTATTTTGGTTTGAGAGCAATTGCTCACACAGTTGTCACCATAACCAAAAGAGAAGACAGCTGCAGAGGTTTGGTCTGTTGTTTTTTTTTAAATGTGAAATCAAGCACAGGAAGTGTGAATAAAAACCTTGTAGAGATTTTGCTTATTTATACATAATTAGGAGAATCTCAGCATGGTGTACCTTCCTAAGTATTCCCCTATCTTTTCTGGCACCTCTGACACCAGCTTGCAAGAGTTGTAGCCTTCAACATCAGTTCAGTGACTCTAAGTGACAATCAGGGACCACCATTAACTTAGGGCTGGATCCTACCTCCCCTCATGAGCGACCAAAATTAAGGACGCTGGGGTCTTCCCCATCCTGGCTCTCACCCTCTCCCAGTTGCAGTCCCTTTGAGGGATCCCACTGTCAGCGCTGCTCCCCACCTCCTGCATGGCTTTGCCTTCCCCCCAGAAACCACGTCACCACACACACCCCCACAAAGAGGGGCCTGTGCAAGAGCTGGGGCTCACACTGTGCTGAGAGGAGCCATAAAGCTCCTTTTAAGATGTCCAGTACAAAGCTGAGCCTGTTTGGCTGCAGGTTGGGGGCTGCTGCCTGCCCTTCCTGCCTCTGCCAGGCACTGAGTCATCACCCAACATGAAGCTGCCAGCCCAGCACTGCCGAGAGGGCCAAGGCTGGTGACTGAGAGTGAGAAACCTGCCCTGCTCACTGCTGCAACAGCCAAAATTGTGTGCCTCAAAGTATTGCTTTGTCCCAGAGATACAAATAGGAAATATTGTGGAAAAGACCCAGGTCTGCCAGGGAAAAGGGCAGCCACATGGAAAGGGTCAGTCATGGAGAAGAGATCACTCAAAATCTTCCTTGGATTTGTATTTTCCACCACAACCCCCTTTCAGTGCTCTTTTTGACATACAGAAAGAAGCAACAGTTTTACCTGTTACCCTTTCATAAGACAAGGGAGGGAAAAGGGAAGATATTTCCCAGCTTGCAACATTCATGACTCTTGTGGTAGGGCCTTCTTCCTCAAAGACCAGAGTTAGGACTGCAAAGAAATCTCTGCTCTTGTCTAAAGCAACACTGCAACAAGAGAGACATAGTCTTCGGCCCACAGAGAAAAAAATTGTTTGAAGGTAGGTCTCAGCACTCTTTCAACTTTTTAAAGCACTTTCATGATTTTTATGACACTCTCATCTGGGAGGAAAGTGATGCACACAGGTCAGGGATTTCACTGGTGCCCTAGGAATAAAGGCATTTAGCCAGAAAAGTCGTGTCTGGTTCCCTAAGCGTGAGTTGCGGAGATGTACGTACTCCCGACTCCCTTACCCTGCCCACATGTGCAGGTACTCACTCCCTTTAAGGCCAGTTAGAACCATCAGGAAAGAGCAGTAGCCAATTTTAATTGAGGGAAATGAGAGCCTTGTAGACAAAAGTATAAACCCCTAGAGCATCTCACCTGTGCCCAGGTGTACAAGTTCAACAGCTGGGAGTCTTAGGCACTCACTGTTGCAACGGCTGATTCACGCTCCTAAATGAGTCCAAATTGCCTGGTTTCACTTAGTAATTGCCTTCTCAGATTGAAGAGTTAAAAATAGTGGGTGCAGGAGAAGACAAGACAAGCAGCTTAGAAGTCTGCAAACTAAGAGAAAATGAAAACCATCACAGCAAAAAAGAGACTCAGTGCAGGCAGGAGATTTATCCTCTCCATTTGTGTTTTGTCTTCCTGACTCTTCCTTTCTCTTCTAGGTTATTCAAGTCAGCAGAGCTTTTGCCAGCATCACCCTGATGTCCTTCTGAAAGTCTAAATACAAGTCAACACCAAGAACCAATTTAGAAATCGGCATCAGCGCTGCACAAGCTGACAAAGGCTTCCCACACTGCCCTGTGCTGCATTGAAATCCACACTATTTCTCTCTTCATAGACACCATAGATGTTCTCTGACAAAGAAATGGGGTTTTGTCTGACACACTGGCTAATCATGCCATAATCTCATCTGGACTCAGACACAGGTCCTATTCTTCTTACAAGTATCACAGATTCTAGTATTATTCTCCCTGTTGGATCAGGTGGATCAGCTCCAGCTTTTACATGAATGCTGAACTAGCTATACAATGTGTATTTGCTCTCCAAGGAAAGCCTATGGTCTTGACCAACAAGCAGAAGGCTTTGAAGGGATAAGCAGACTTAATTCAGTGCTTGGAATGGCTCAGCCTCTCAAGGCCAGGATAGGCCAAGTAAAGCATATTTCAGCCATGATGACTCTAATGCTACTCCTGTCAAGGACAGAGATGAGGCTCCCTTCCCCTGAGGGCTGTCTAGTTCCCTCGGCAGAGGTGATGGATGCCTTGAGCACATCAGGACATCCCAGAGATGCTCACTGGTCTGAGTCAGCCCCCGGCCAGCCTCACATGGAACAGCATCAGGCACTGCCTCTCCTGCACCCAGCCAGCAAGTATGGGGTAGCCCTATGCCTCAACACACCCCCAGACCTGCAAAATAACCACGACATTAGACCCAGTCAGCACGAATTTAGGAGAGGTAGGTCCTGCCTGACCAACCTGATCTCCTTTTACGAACTAGTGACTCGCCTGGTTGACGATAAAAAGGCTGTGGATGTTGTGTACTTGGACCTTAGCAAAGCCTTTGACATGGTTTCCCATGGTAAGCATCAGAAGAAACTCCTGGAGCCTGGACTGGATATAAGCATTTTATGTTGGGTTAGGAACTGACTGGATGGATGAGCTCAGAGAGCATTGGTGAATGGTGCCACATCCAGCTGGCAGCCAGTCAACAGTGGAGTCCCACAGGGGTCAGTGTTAGGCCCGGCACTGTTTAATATCTTCACTGATGATATGAATGAGGGAATTGAACCCACCATTAGCAAGTTTGCAGATTATACCAAGCTGGGGGCAAATGTTGAACTGCTAGAGGGTAGAAGGGCCCTTCAGAGGGACCTTGATAGGATAGAGAAATGGGCAGACTCCAATAATATGAGATTTAACAAGTCCAAGTGCCAGGTTCTTCACTTTGGACATAACCCCATGCATTGCTATCAGCTTGGGGCTGAGTAGCTGGAGATTGGTGAAATGGAGAGAGATTTGGGAGTGCTGGTAGACAGGAAACTAAATATGAGCCAGCAGTGTGCCCAGGTGGCTAAGAGGGCCAATGACATCCTGGCCTGTATTAGGAATAGTGTGGTCAGTCAGACTAGGGAAGTTATCCTCCCCTGTACTTGGCACTGGTCAGACCACATCTTGAGTACTGTGTGCAGTTCTGGTCTCCCCAGTTTAAGAAGGATGTTGAGCTGCTTGAGAAGGTCCAGAGAAGGGCGACAAGGATGGTGAAAGGACTGGAGAACAAGCCCTATGGGGAGTGACTACGGGAACTGGGGTTGTTCAGCCTGGAGAAGAGGAGGTTCAGAGGTGACCTCATTGCTGTTTACAACTACCTGAAGGGAGGTTGCAGCCAGGTGGGTGTGAATCTCTTCTCTCAGGCTGCCAGCACCAGAACAAGAGGACATGGCCTCAAAAGGAGGTTTAGGCTGGATGTTAGGAAGAGCTTTTTCACAGAAAGAGTGATCTCTCATTGGAATGGTCTGCCCAGAGAGGTGGTGGAGTCACCATCCCTGGAGATGTTTAAGAAACGACTGGATGAGGAACTCAGTGACATGGCCTAGATGATGGGAGGCTTGGATGGATGGAGTGTGGTGCCCATGGTTCCACACTTGTGGGCTCAATCCGTGTGTGGGCATTCACTTGGGAGTTGGACTAGATGATCCTGTGGGTCCCTTCCAACTCAGAATAACCTGTGAACCAACCCTTCACACACCACCACCACACCCCCCCATCTTCTTGTACTCTTAACTGAATTAACTGATTTTAAAGGGATGGGAGCTGGAAATAGGTCTCACCACCAAAGCTATTTTAAACTAGGCTTCCCTTTTTTTTTTTTTTTTTTTCCAGGGGTGAGCAATTCCTTCCTCCCAGCTAGATGCTCTCTACCCACGCAGAGCGTGTACTTGAGCACCAAGGCACAATGGGGAGGATGCGCTGCAAAGCCGCTGGGCCATCCAGAACTCCCAGCACAGCTCTTGGCTCAGTCACTCATACCCAGCCCACAGCCTGAGTCTGCCTGAAGATCCCTTGGCCCCTCCATCTCAGCCAGCCAGGAATGGTCTCCACTGAAATACTTCTGGCAAATCTAAGCTGGATAGTTTCAGATGGACTGAACCAGGATTTGCTATTCAATAACCTCCTCCAACAGCAATGCAAAGTGTTGCAGACAGTCAAGAGCAGAAGAGCCAGATGACTCCCTGACACCCTCAGTTTGCCAAGGTCCAAATTAACCTCACTGCAGTCCTTTCCCCCCTCTGCAGCTTCTAGAAGTCCCTGTGTCCTGCTCCCCAAGTCCTGGCATCCCTTTCCTAGGGCTCCCCTCAAATGGCATTTCCTCACAAGGAAAAGCCCAGTCAAACTATAACCTCTCCCTCTCTTTAAAGACACTCATGTTGAACTTCATAAACTCCAACAGAAAATCCACGTAGGTATTCCCACCTCTAGGTAATGCTTAGCCTAATAGGAGACATATGAGATTTTGTGGGGCAATCTGTGCTACGTAGACGCAGGCATTTGGTAAGGGGAAGAGAGAGAGGAAGAGAGGGTGGATTTTTAGTTGGTTTAACCTTGCTGCAGGTGAGTACTTGAGTTTACCTTAAAAGCTACTTGATTTCAATGACAATTCCTTCCTTTCCACAGTAACAAAAATGAAGCCAGCCCTGCTGCTGATGGTAGAAACTTTTAACATCTTTCCTTAGAAAAGAGCTTGCATATACATTACATTCTAGGCACAAAATAAACACAGAAATTGGATGGGAAACTGCTCAGGGAACCACCAGGAACTGATGCACAGAAAGTCCTCACCCAGCAGAGCCCCCCTCAAGGACCTGACCAGCAGTCTTCACACAGCAGTGGCTTGGAAACGCTGCCAAGCATCAGTAACTGCTCCTGACATCTTCACACAAAGTCTTCATCAACATGTCAGGACCTTTTAGTGAGTGTGCAGGAGCCAGGACAGGGAGCAGTCTCCACATCAGGTGGATGCAGTCTGCTCCTAAGGTGTCTGCAAGCTATATGCAAGGTGACCAAGGGACTGTCACAGTGAGATGCTCCATAAGGATCCTTGTGAGTAGGTCCTTCAGCAACAAGACCCTCCTCTGTCACACACCCCAAAAGCTATACTTTGCCAGCAGGTAGGGGAGAAGGACCTGCAGCTTGTCAGCCCCCTGGTTGCCAACCAAGGTTTGCAGGGTAAAAGTCACAAACAGGTATAGGTTAGATTTTGAGAAACTGCAACACTTCTGTCCAGGCATTGCAAAGGAGAACAAGCTGCCCAGGCTTGGCATTTGCAGAAACCACTAAGGTGAAGAGTTTAATCCTTACCCTATGAAGGCAATCAGCTAAGGAGTGACACACTGTTCCACCCCCTATGCCTCCTCCGTCTCTCTTCAGGATACTTTACTGAAGCTCTTTCCCAGATATACTGGTTCAAGAAAAGGGAGCCCCTACTTCAAGGATGAAGAAACCTGATCCTCTACATCCCACTCAACCAGAAAGTCATTCTGCCCAAGGGAAGTAAGAAACTGCCACCCAAAATGACTGAAACATTCTTCCAGATCACCTCCTCCAACCTTCATATCAATTGTTTCCCTTCTTCCCACAATTTATGCCTTAATTTTTCACATAATCTCAACCATGCTCACTAGGGATGCTCTAGCTCATGACTCTCATGGGAGTAGGAAACTCCACCTTAAACTTCTTCTGAAAAGAAGCCACCAACCCCCCGAGAGAAGTGTGGAGGCTGATGAAACAAGTGTCCAATGTCTCTCTGGTAGCAAATCCTGATGTGTGGTGGATCTCACCCTACTCTTCTCCAGAGTGGGTGGTTATGTGCTGCCTGACAAGATTCCTTGGCCTACAGAGACCTTCCTGGTCATCCTGTAGGACATGGATGGTTCATAGCCCAGCCTCCTTGAAATCCTGCATTTGAGCAAGGAGCAGAGTGGGGTAGAACTCTCTCCAGCTCTGGTCCAGATGGGAGGGCAAGGCAGCAATCCATCCACCGTGAAACTGTGCTCTCATCTTTTGCTGGCTGGAGATGAGAAGGAGGAACCACAACACAGTGCCTGTCTGACAGAGATCCTTCCCTTCCCCATCACATTGACACTGGCAATGATCTTCAGCCTCCCTTCCTCCTACTTAGTTAATTTTCCTTTCACTTTTGAAGATTTTTCAGCCCCCTACCCTTCTCTTCAGGCCCCAGGTTGCCTCCATGACTCATTGCTGGGTGGCAGAGGTGGCTTTTCTCTGCACGCAGATGATTTTGCAGACCAGCCCTCACACATGTTTCACAACAGGCAGACAGCCACTAGCAAATGGTGTAGTAAGTGCCTGCAATCCTGGCCCAGAGAACAAAACACAATCTGTTTGGCTGCAGAAAGATCACAGAATATATTAAAAGAGCTCATTAAACTCACTTTGGTTATGCTCCGAAGCATGTTGAACGTCAGGAGAGAATCCCCCGTTGACATGAACAGGTTTTGGACCAGGCTTAACACCACTAACCTGGGTGCTTGGTAGCTGCTGAGCCCAGCTGAGTCCTGGAGTAGTACATGTAAGCTGTCCCTAATAAAATAAAGACCAACAGGCCTCCCGTGTTTGATAATCTGTGATGACTTATGAATCATCCGTTTTTTTTAATATCCATCTCATACTCAGCCTTGTGTTTCTCTAGCTAGCACCCACCTTGTCCTTCCTTAACAAAGAACTATAGCCAGCTTTCCTGCAGAAGGTGAATTTCTTTCAGTTGCATTTAATTTGCTGCAAGCTACCCCTTTAAATCTGGACTTTCATATACAGTTACTCCAGAGAATATAAGGAATGCCTCTGCTGGTTTTTCACTGAGGTTATTTAGCCTTTTTTGGACAGAAGGAAGCATCTGAGAGGGAGAGCACATTTTTCCTGCTTTGAATCACAGAAGGAACACCACAGCTCATTCCTCATGTCCAGACTGCTTAACCCTTTCCATATCCAAATAGTCCTTAGCTGCTCTTCAGAGGCATTGGACCCTCTCACTATCACTTTGCCTCCTGGTCTGAATGCCTGGGACACATACAAGGTACCCTTGGAAACAAAAGCGTGGGGTTTTCTGTCCATTCAGGTCTACAGCCAAGACAGTTGTTCCCATCTTGATACTGCGATACAAACCACAGCCTGACACACAGTCCCACAGCTCTTTGCACAGCAGGGCCCCAGGCAGGGATTCTTCTCTCTGAAACAAGAAGAGTGTTTTTTCCCTTCCCACTCATTTATTTGCTGCCACAACAGCTGGTCTCCACAGGCTTACTGTACAGCCCTCCGGCTTAGCTTGGATTTCAAGTGCACTGAATCTGCATCCACACCACATGATCCATACTTTAAGCTGGCCCACACAGCTGGCAATGAGCTCCTTAGGATAAATTTTGCTGCAGGGACTGACTGTCTGATGACCATAACATCACTAAGAGATTCCCTTGCCTCCTTTTACTCATGCTCCTATGGGATGATGTAGCATGCCAGACCTCTGGGCAGGAGAGCACAGGGAAGGTCAGAGCACCAGTTATGGGACTTCAATTTCACGTATACACAGAAGGTGCCCTATATAATTTTTTCCCTAATGTTTGAATAGACATTAAATTATCCATATTTGCAAAGTCAAGGATGAAAACTAAGCAGATCACTTCGTCTTTTTGCCAGTGTCTGGAGAGTGATGAAAGCTGTCACATTTTACAATCATGATCCTGGGATTTTTATGCTGCCTTTAAGTTAAAACTTCCCAAAATGACTTCAGGTAAGCTGACCTTCAGGTGTACTTTTTTAACTGAGATAGTGATTGAGATGTTGTTTGGTTAAAAACCTACTTTCAATGAAAAGAAAATCCCACATGACAAAACACTGAAATCAAAGTCTGACAGATGTGCCTATTTGAAAGGCTGCAAAGTGAAATTATGTAGCAACAATTTTACAGTGAAAGAAACAATTGATTTCAGATGCTAAAACCTATGGGGACTTAAAATAATTACCGCATCTCAGCTAACCCACATCAGCATCTGCACCTGCACTCCCAGCAGTGGAAAAGACCTAATGATGGAGCAGCTCTGCCTACCCTGAGACATGATTACAACCACTCTCCTACCCCAGCAGGCTATGCCAAGACACAGGGAGAGCATCCAAGTGCTAGGGCTAAAGATCCACCATCAGGAATATAGCATCCGTGCACCAGACCACTCAACAGCATACATTTCACCTCAGTTTTGCATGAGCAGAACATCTAATTTCTACGCAATTAGCCATGATTGATGGAGTTTCTGGTGTCTGTGTGAAGGAAAACAGGCAGTATGTGGTCGAACACACAGTTAGAGGGACACAAAGACAGGCACAGGTCCTGATGTGGCACACAGCTCTCCCATCAGCCGGCCAAAAATTATTTAACGAATCATAACCAGAAAAGTGAGTTTGCACTAGTCATTAGTGCCCTGCGTAATGGGGCTGTGATACTTTTTGATGTTGTTACCAGGAGCTTAGAAACCACAGCTTGCAGGCCAGGGAATGAGCATCACTAAGGACAGGAGGAGGCACTGAACTCG
Organism: Pitta sordida; assembly: GCA_013390025.1. Classification (NCBI taxonomy): domain Eukaryota; kingdom Metazoa; phylum Chordata; class Aves; order Passeriformes; family Pittidae; genus Pitta; species Pitta sordida. The sequence goes on from WEKX01018801.1 coordinate 105,245, forward strand.
CCATGCAACAAGCAGCGCTGTTACCCTCGCTTTATTCTAGATAGCAGAGCCTTGAAATACAGTTATGTGAGGACCACATATATGAATAGACAAATCTCAGCTACTCCAAAGTGCTTCCAGAAGAGCCTAAGAAACTTAAAACATGACAGCAAAAAAACATCATGAAAAAGACCTACAGGGTTTAGTGGTACCCAAGATGGAAGAGCAGCTGTGCAAGGGAGAGCAAAACATTTCTAAACTGGCCACACATACTTGTGCAATTGCGATGGTTTCTGCAGGTGGCCAAAAGGACAAAAATAGTCTGTTTCCACTGATGGCTTCATCAGTCTACAGGAGCACTAGGACTCACAGACACTTCACTAGAAATTTATGCTCTCCTTGTCATCATGCCCAAGGCCAGGACCCCTTTCTGCAGCACTGCTCAAGCACACACCACAAAGACAGCCCCTATCTCAAATAGCTTAGAGACTGAAAACAGATGGTTTGTGTTGTAAGGAATTAACTGGTAGCCTTTGGAGGAGACCAAAGCACGGCAGCTGTTAACACAGCTTCTCTGCCCAGCAATGAAATACTTCTGCCTCCAGAGTGGAGCATGGCACAGACACAGCTGGGGCAGGTGGTGGCAGCTTCTAGCAAGATGCTATCACATCGCAATAAGCCAAGGACATCTCAGCCCAGAACATGTCTGTGTTTTCATTTGTCAAAGAACACTGTGAATCATAATCACTAAACATCTACTAGGGCAAGAAATGCACAGCAATTCTTCCTTACCTGTGACTGAGGACACATTTCTCGTGGATTACTGGCTACATGGAAGACCCACAAAGGTCAGAAGTGAATTTCCACCCATGCTACAGGGCTAGTTCTCACAATAGATCAAATGGAGGAGCTACAGAAATAGGTCAAAGGGAAGCAGACATTATGTCCCTGTTGGTCAGACTCAGGCAGCTAACTCCCCTCTAGCCCTCAGGAAAACACAGCTCCTCACCTCTGAAAAGACATGAAAGTGAGGTATACTGAGGAAGGAAGCTTTCCCAGCACTTTCAGGAGTTCCTATAAATAATGAAGCACTGATGCAAGAAGCAAGCAGCCATGAGATTTGTACCTCCCTAGTTTCCACCATTTTTCAAGGACGGACACAGAGCAACCAAGGAGAACAAGAGGAGGAAAGGTTACCTCCAGCACACCCTGGAATCTCCTCTGCAAGAGGATAACCTGCTAAAGAACAGCAATATCACTTCCAGCTCTTCCCAAGGATTTCTCCATTTCCTTTCTAAATAAAGAGAGGCTGAAGACCAACCTCTGGCTGAGGCAGAGATGTGGCTTAGCTCTGCTATGTTACAGCAGTCAGAATTTCCCCTGACCTCCACACTGTGCTACTGAGGATCTAATTACCCAATCCTTAAATTGTATGAAGGTGACAGCCCTTCTTGCAAGCAAGTTTTATTGCCCTGGTATGGGAGTGGTTGAAGGAGCCAACCTTGTGGTACATGGTACAATACACATACCACTCCCCTAAGCAGCATGGCACCACCTCCAGCCATGGCTCAGCTGTGGCTGGGAGGGCACTACTCAGCTTCAATGGGTTACAAACCAAGCCACATGTGTAACCAGGCTGGAGATGGACTGGCCTTGTCTCATTTAGCAGACCATGCAGACCAGACCTTCCTCACATAGGTCAGGTCCTCCCTACTCACATTCAGGCAAACAAGAAGAGACAGTTCCTCACCCAGACTGCCTCAAGCTGAACCCACAAAGAAGGTGAGAAATTAGGAGAATTGAAAGAAAAAAAATAAAAACCTTCCTTCCAGTGCTCTGAGACAGGCAAAAAGTTTGGACAGAACATGGCTGGTCTTGCCAAGACAAGGCCATCAGCTATTCTGCACTGAACAAAAAGAGCAACTGCCCATTTTTGAAAAAGCAAGTATCACTCCTTTCAACTCAGCAAAGCCATTAATAAAACTGCTATTACGCGCAAAAGAATGAGCACTTCCTGAGGAAGTGGGAATATACAGTGTGAAAACATGCAAATGGAGGAGGCAGAGACTTACCAGTAAAAACACCAGCCCCCTTGGCTGTTTGGGTGCTAATGCTGGCTAACACTTCTGCTGCTTTCTTCTCCTTCACTAGGTCAAAAAGAGTTTCTGACTTTGGGACAGTATTACACCCCTTTAACAAAGGCAAACATTTTCTCAACAAGACAATCAGAAAATGGAACAACATCAGACTCTGCCTGGTGCATCATTCACCCTAATTTGGGCCAATTCTAGGTGTAACTGGGGCTTCCTTGCCCTGAAATACACTGTCATTACTGTCAAAAGCTGACATACTAGCAGAAGCAGCTGCATATTTCTCAAAACCCTTCCGTGATAGTGGCCTTGCAGCTTTTCAGAAAAAAACATCAAGGAAAAGGCTGGAAATGAAATCTTGTCAAGCAGACCCTAGCAGACATTAGCACCCAGGGATGCTTCCCTTTGCTGCGGTAACAGCATCAGCATGGGAGCAGCCATTCTGCCTGGGATGTTTGACATGCTCCAGGACTGCTGCAAGGCTGGTGTTAATAGTCCACAAACCAGCTTCATCCAAGGACTGCAATGCAGATGTGCCCTAAAGGTGCAAGTTACATCTTCTACAGCGATTACAGCAGTTTAGAGATGAAGAAATTAAGCTAATGACTTTCACTGTGCCTGGCTTGTCTCCCCATCCTTCTCCCTCTCACCACCGCTGAGAGCGGGACCAAGACACCATGATGGTTTGGAAACTAATAAGCCACTTTTTGGTATAATGGAACAAGGTATGTCTGGGTTTGGGGAGGATGATGAAGGATTAGGAGGAAAGAGGGTTTCAAACTGGAGCAGATCCCTGGTCCAATCCATCATACAGTCACTGATGGGACAAGAGTGGGCAGAAATCACATGGGTGACAACTTTCACGTCATGTAATCAAAGCAGTGTTGATGAATCTATGCACATGGAAGAGAAGGTGGTATTCAGGCAGGAACTGCCAAGCTAGGCCCCCGGGAAGTTAAGGTTGCTGAGATTCCAGAAGGAGCCTCAAATCAGAGTCCCACACCTCCCTTTGCTCCATGTGGCAGCAGAAACCTGCCTGTTGTACTGGGAGCAGAATGTTGTCAATCCCAGAGGTGCCACATCTCTGCAGGAGTGCTGGCAAGAGATGCCTGCCCAGTTGCCCTGCTGCAGGGCACTTGAGCTACTGCAGACCCACAGTGAGTCTTAGAAAAACGAAACAGTAAATCTGTAACCACTGGAACTGGCTTGACTCAGGAAAGCATTCAAAGATGAGAGATTAGACACATCATTAGTTTACAAAGAGCCCTGTTCTTTACAGCTGCCTACAAACAGCAGTGCTCCAAGCCGAAAGCACCTTCTTATTTGCAGGCAGGTGCCAGGTAAGCTCAGTGACCCAAAAAATCCCAGAGGAATATTACTGAGACCATGCCCTTTGGCAGCATTACACAGCAGAATTAACACTGCTTTCTCTGCTTTGTTACACCATAGTCCCACCAAGAAGCCTTCCTGCACAGCTCCTGTGAATGGGCTGCACAGAACATTAATTCTTCAGACATCTGTTTACCTTCTCCCTGTGCAAATTCCAGGCTGCTGATCGACAAGGGAAGGATGCAAATATTTACAGACAAGGTGTAGGTGAGAGCTCTGCCAGACATTGTGCTTGTAGGTGCTGCTGGGCAGCAGATGGAGCTGCCAGGGCACCTGTGGTGTGTGCCTGCTCCAGATACAGACCTGGCAAATCCCAGATCCAGCAGCAAATCATTTTTTCTTGGACTGATTTCAAAACATTTGGTTTAAAGCTGAGACATTGATCTGAGCAAAGCTGAAGAGTGGGGGTGGGAAATCAACCTCATTAACCTGCCAAGCAATCACAGGCCCTAGTAATACATGAGGTTCTTCAGCATTCCAGCCTCACCACAACACCCCACATCAGGCCTTGCTGCCACAACAAGCCTGCTACTCAGTAGTCAAGGCTGGCAGTGCTGCAGGAAAGATGAGCAGCCATAGGAATCCACAACCACCATCTCCCAGACGTCACCAAATGCCCCAAAGAACCTCCTCTATGTAAATTCAGTCTTTTCCTTGTCCAGGTAGTCCCAAAGCTTGAATATTGCCCTGTCCTCACAGGATCAACTAGGACAAATCAGCCTCCCACTGGATCAAAGTAAGGAAGAAGCTGTTTCTGGGCTGGCTAGGAATTGGAACCATGACTGTTGGGATGGCCCCTGGTGTGGCTTCAGCCCATGCAAGGTAGCTTCATTCTGCAGGTATGGAAGATGCAGCACTGGCCAGAGAACACTTCCAGCAGCAGCACGACATGGCTACCATATTCTGGAGGTAATTTAATAACTTGGCCAAATGTGGCCACAAAACTCCTACGTACCTTTAACTTTGTAGCAATGTAGCTCCCTGCCTGCTCATTTCCCCACTTGGAAACCTAAGGACAAGCACCCTGGAGTGGGTGAACTCTCATTCCAGTTTTTGCAGGCTCATTTATTAATTCCTCTTTGATCTGACCTTTGCAGCCATCCAAAGCATGAGGCCATTTTCCTGGGGTTTATTCTTTTTCCTAGGCTGGAAAGCAAGCTGCACTTGTTGGCTACACAGGCAAGAGCCTGCCTTTGATGCTTAACAGGAAAAATTTCACTTAGCCTTGGCTTAGTAAAGGAGCATATTCCTCCCAAATTTACAGCAGGACCCATCACATTAAAAACACGCACATAATTTAAAAAATGCCGTCCCACCTGCTGCAGTATCCTTGTGACAGCTCATCACACCCCATTTTCTGCTTTTCATTCCCCAGCCTAATCCTATGCTACAAGAAGCGCCTCACTGAAACACGCCAAGTTATTTTTCCAATTCCTGTCCTTACTGGTTCCAGGAAATCAGCCGTGATATTGCTTTCATGTATCAGATTTCTGGACTCACTCATTCATGGCAACAAAAACCATACAGCAAGAACACATCCTGCACAGCCCAACCAGGAGGCACAGGAGGGCTAATCCTGCATCCAGGCCATGATGGAGCCCAGGGGGAGCAAAGGTTCTCTTTACCCTCTCCACCCACCAAGCAACACAAGCTTGTCTGCTGCATGGGAACCAGGTGGCTGGCACCTGTACTCTCCTAATTGGTGAACATGGCAGATACGGAGACATACTGCCCATGCACATACTATGTGCTTGGGTGAGAAAGCTTAAGACACTCTGTTCCTCCACTCAGGAGATCCTTGATTTATTCCAACATTGTGGGTGGCTCTAGCTGGCTCTCCCCTCCATTTCCCCCACTTCAATCTGTACTTGTTCACTGCAAGGTTATAACCCTTCAAGCCTTCCCACAATTCCAGGCCAAGGCAATAGACCTGCTTTCTCTGGTCCAGCTCTGCAAAAATCTCTTTCATAACTAGCACAGAGACTGTCTGCAGGCAGGTGAAACTGTGGCAGAGCCTACTATTTCCTCTACCACTCAGCACATATCTGGTTACAGAGTCCTGCTGAGCAAAGAGCCCAAAAAGTTCAGAGAGCTTGGAAAGTACCCGCACCCAAGATTATTGGTTAGAGTTGGGATTAGGACTCCTGTGTGTGAGGCATTACACAAACATCAGCAAAGGCCACTGCCTATCCTGAACAGCTTTGCAGCTGAGAATGCTGAGTGAGAAACAGAGCTTTTTGTGAAGTCAGCGTGCCCATGACATATCCATGCTATGCAGTGCATCCAGATTGATATTACAAGGACAGAAAATGCCTCTTCTATAGATCTTAGCAGGATTCAACCTGCTCCCAAACCCACTGTGCAGCCCAGAGAATTGATTGACTTGTTGACCACTTCCCCGTGAGATGCTCTGGGCAAAGTGGCTCAAACATGTGTCTATCCAACACAGCATCTTCGTCACCTCCTTGGGACGGCAAGGGAAGCCATCTCTCAGAATTGAAGCCACATACTGTGCTGCTGGAGAGTGCTGACACGTGGGGATACTGCCACACCTCTGGCCAAATTAGTGAGGAACCAGCACCCCATGTCATGCACTACCATGCTGACCCTCCCTCTGCAACCATCTGGGGGGCAGACACCAGCAAGCCTCTAGCCTGCCTGCTTTTTCATGCCATTGCAGAGCTGCAGCATGGCCTCTTAAACAAAGATTGTGTCATTTCAGCCCAGAGCTCAGAGTCGCTCACCAACCAAACACTCTTCTTGCAGGACTGCCTTATGTTGTAGCTTTGGTAGGTACAGGACACGCACACAGTGGCACACTGGGGCAGACAGAGGGCAGGAGGAGCCTTCAAGGCTCCTATTTCCTTCTGTTGTGGTTTCAAAAGAATTGGTCCCTTTTTTACACCTCTTGTAGTGTCCCCAGAAGTGCTCTAACTGTCCAGCCCATAGGTCCGCATGCCAGAAGATCCCAGATCCATTGCTCCAAGGCCAAGAAGATACCTGGGCTATCTGCTGCGCCTGCTCCCCAAGCCATGCTGCAGGCCCCTTCTCATCTGCACAACCACTCTACAGTGGGTTACTGAACATCAAGCAGGAGTATTCCATAGCACAATGCTCACATGCAATAACCATTCCCAGATCCTTCCTGCCATGAGTGAAGCTGGAGGAAGAAGGTGTTAGCACCTCCATGTTTCACCAAAGCAATCTATCTCTCACCAACCAGCTATCAGTCAGGACAGCTGTCCTCCCAGTGTCCTTCCTCCTGTTTTAGCTCTTCTGCAATCAGAGCCAGGTGGTTTATTTACAAAGATATCTCTACTAAGACACAGGGATGCTTGTCTCCCACAGAGCGCTCCCTGTTTGCATTGTACCTCCCTCCGGTTATTGTGTGCACCAAGGAAGCTTAGGCAGTTTAAGGCTTGTGCACTCACACACCACATGGCTTCTATGATTAACTAGTTTCTTTAGACTAAATTATCCTGCCCGAGGACAGTTTTTCAGTCAAGCATCATGTTTCTTCCTTCAGTGCACATTCTCCAGTACGCCATTTCACTTAAACAGACAAACATTATATGCACAGTTCCAAGGACAGTAAAACAATGTGCATTTTTCACCTCTTCTTCCTCTCTACTGAAGGCTGAGCATCCAGATGCTATATTACATTTTGCACTTGGTTTAATGCAGTCCAAAGGATTTTGTAAGTCACCCTCTCCAGAGCCCCTCAAAGTGCCTGACAGAGACAGTGCCTGCATCCATAATGCAAAAGGTGGGCAGACACACAATCATCCAGTCCTTTTTTTTGGGCATTGTCTCCATTGGTGTTGCACCTCCTGCATTTCTCCTACAAAACACCAAGCTCTGGATGTCCTTTTTCATAACCCTTGCCACAGAGGGGGACAATGCTGTCCTAGGGACTAATGCGAGAAATTTCTTTACCCCCAAGTCATGTTCCTTAGCCTCTTTTAATAAAGGGATGGCCTGGTCCTCTAAAAAGTAAAAGACAGGCTCCGGGAAACACACAGTTGCCCAAATGGTTGTCATTGACAACCAAATTGAAGATCAGCAAGACCATCTTTGTTTTCATTTATTGCCTTTAACTACTCTTTTTGCACACACAAGGGACAGGCAGGGGTTTTGTTTTTCATATTGTCTTGTTGACATCAGTAAGTGATTTCTGTGTCAGTTTGCATGTTTTATAGGCCACGGGACTAGAAACACTGTGAGAACCAGGCAGCCTTAAACCAACACAGACAGGCCCTGTGGGCCCAAAGGGCCAAGTGGTGCCAGTCCAGACCCAAAATACCAGACCCAGGGTTAAGCAGGCTTTCTGCAACAAATGGATGTGATGCCTGAAAAACCCAGCCCCACAGAGGCAGAGGAACTGCACCACATCAAAGTCAAGACATCTAAAACACTCACTATCAGCTACTAATAGGAAAATAAAGCAGTACAGAGGGTGGGACTAGACTTCTGCAAATATACCTAAGGAGGGCTGGTGGTAGAAAGGTGGTGGCACTTTGTGGTCAGTCATAAAAGGAAGACGTGGATCAGGCTGTTGTTGCCGCATGTTGACTCCAGACAGACGTCACAACGTGCTATATCCAGGGCAAGGCAAACAGAGCCAGAGAGCCCTGCCACTGTAAATCAGTCTTGGGCTTGTGCAAGTCAACACAGTGATGCCAGGTTATATCGCAAGGCAGCCTCCCAACGTGAGAAGAAACAATGCAAGAGAGTTGTTTGAACATTCTGTGCTGCATAAAAGCTAGGCTGCGGCAAGTCTGGGAACACCGGCAAGGGAAATCCTGGAATAGCTTCAGGAATGATCCAGGAGTTCTGGTATTTTGACACTGATCCCACCACGCTTTACATTCACCTACAACATCTCTATAAGCAGTTCCAAGAAGTATCTCCAGAGACCTTGCTGCCAGTTTAACAGCACACAGCTTTACGAACAACACAGTTCAGTTAAACATAAAGGAAATACGTACCACATCATGTTGAAAGCAATGACTGGTGTACAATGAGAAATTAAAGACCAGAGCTCCCTTTCCTCTCCAGCCAGAACACCATGGTCTACTTGCAGAAACATCCTCTGGAGCCTTGAAACAAGTTCAGATTCATGAGCATCAGCTCAAAAATTTGGCCCAGAAAACATGGCCAAGCAGAGGCTAAAGTTCACTGAGTCAGACATGGCTTTCTCTGTTTCCGTTCAAAACACAGCTCAAGGCTGTGTGGACAGACAAGACAGCAGTGGGACAGAACCAGACCTGAATTAAATAACTGACAAACCTGTCTCTGGAGGAAGGGAAAGTCCTAATCCAGTGGTGATCAATAATCACTGGTATACATCAGTGGTAATCTACTCATCTGGCCCCTGAAGCAGTCCATAGGAAGAATGACAAGTACTGGAGGATGGCTTGGGCATTGAACCCATGAATGCCCAAACCATCCAGGCAGCTTAGCCTTTATACAGCTTGATGTTAACAGAGATGGCTTAACAAAGCTGGTTAACCCACCACAGGCCTGTCTGGTCCCAGCTCCTGAGGGAAGTGGATCCTCTCACAGAGCATGAAGTAGAAAGATGGCACCAGCATGTCCTAAAAGATCTTCCTCAAGTCTCATCTCTTCCCCAACTCGGAAGGGCAAGCCAGCTCTATGCATCTAGGTATTTGCAGGAACAGTTTGCCAACTGCTAGATCTGCACACATGGCCTAAACTGGTGCTTCCACCTCCAGCAAGAGCAGCCAGAATATATTAAAGATTACCAGGTAAAGAACATAGAACCAGCACAGCAGAGGCCTGCTGCTCTAGGAGGCCTGAGGGAAGAAAAGGAGAAGTTCCTCTGCAAACAGAGGAAAACAGGAATGAGGTGCTGTAGAGTTAAAACGAGAGGCATATACTGAAAGTTTGCTAAGTATCTTACTTTCACTTGGAAGTCGTTCCTGCTTCTACATTAATCATGGCACTTTAACCAGCTGCTCCCACTTCCTTTGTCTAGCTCTTCTTAAACCCACAAGCAGCCCACTAAGAAACACAGCAAATATGTGCAAAGATTTGCAAAAACAGAGACCTTTGGAAAACACCCCACAGAAGCAAGCACGCCTCTCCCAGCACAGAGGCAGCTGTGCTTTACAGTAGGACAGTTTCCAATGTTTTCTTTCTCTGTGCAGACGAGGGATTTCCTGTCCTCCATGGCAACAACCTTGCATTTACTGAAGGAGGCTGTGCCAATAATCTCCAGAGCAGAATGAAAAATTTTAAAGTGGCACTGCCTGTTAGCTCCCAGCTTTAACTTGCTGATGTTTTCCACCACCCGTGGTCCAAATCAACTCCGCTACCCTCCTTAAAAGGTTTCCAAGTGGGGGTAAATCTCCAGTGCTGCACTGCCCACGCAAGGGAAGTTTCTCAAGCGTGAGCTTGTGATACAAGTCTTTCTGAAGAAGTAACCAAACAGCAGCACCTTCCAGCAAGAGCTGTCTATGTACCTTCCAAACAACAAGCTTTTTTGCTTTTTCCAGTAAGTGACGCTCCCCAGTTCAAAGATAGTCACGGTCACGCAGACAGCCCTGGATTAAGATGGCCCAGGTCCTCCCACTGCACGTTTAGAAGTAAAGAGTGCCTTTGTTCCTGAAGGGGAAGCACTTACTGGACCAGTGCTGGTCCAATAGTTCCAAAACACAGCTGAGTTAAATTAAGCATCCCCAGCACCATGTCCCCCTCTCCATCCCCTCTGAGTCACCCTTGCACAGGTCTATGTGCTTCTCAGCTCCAGGAACACAGATTCAGTGCACTGACTTGGCAAAAAGCCTTTTTCTTTTTGTTTTGGCCCATCTCATGCCATTTTATTGAGTTACATATGCATATCACCTTGGCATGAGGCCACATGAAGATCAGGACCAGTTCAAGGGATGCAATAAAAACAAAATAGGAGGGAAAGTGAGTCCATCCCCTTTCAGCAGGAGGTTTGTGATGAAACTAATAGCTCCAATTTTACTTTACTTGAACATTTCTGCTAACCTCTCCATTAACCTCTTATGCTTAATGAGGTTTTGTTTTGCAGGTTCTTCAAGGGGGAGCAGTTCAAAAAGAGTTGAAAGCCCTTGACTAAATCACACTAAACCTGACAAATTTTTGGGCTGAGCCACAGTTGCAATCTAAACCTCTGCTGTTTCAGAGTCAAGCTTTCTTCTTTCTACTTTTTCTTTTAAAATCCCTCAGAGAGGGAGCAGAACAAAGTTGATCCTAACTAAACCAGACATAATAAAGCAGTATGTTGTTTTCAAAGCAGGCAGCAGGCTAGCATTAAACAGGAACCTTAAAGTTCTTTTTTACTCTTACTTTGTATCAGTGAGTCAGACTCTCACAGGCTTAGGGAAGTTTTTGAGCAACAGTAAAGCAAGATAAAACAGAAGAAGCAAAAAGGGAATGAGAATCCTTCAACTGATAGGGAAGACTTCTACAGTCTTACCAAAAAGAATTTAAGAAGTTGCAAGCAGTAAGTGCACACGATCCAGCCACTGTGCTCTACCTTTGAGTGCTGACAAGAAGCCAAAGTACCAGCACAGCAGCTCGCACAATGCATTTCTACCTGCCTAGGACTTCACCACCCTCTCTTGCAGAAAGTGACCTTGCAATTCTACTGCCAAGGAAAATAGACCTGCTGGAAGTCATTTAAATCGACATGTTTTACAGCACTGGAGCAAAGGCAGAACAGTCACAGGGGCATTTACCACATCTCCACAGATCAGTAACCTGCAGCCAAGGGACAGCCAAACTAAAATTCACATGCGTTCATTCCACCGCTTCCAACAGCACCCGATTGAGACACCAGGAACCCTGGAGTGGAATTTCAGGTTAAAGCTGAATTCCTGGCTCTGTCAAAAACTCTGTGTGGAATGACAGGCAAGTCACCTTTTCCACACACTACCTACATTCCCTCGTCTGTGAAACAGGCACTGCTCCTGTTTTTCTATTTAAGTTACAAAGCCCATCTATCAGGGATTATTTTTAGCATGCAAGCACAAAAACCCAGCTGAGCTGGACTCTGATCTCAGCTGGGCCTTCTCATTTGCTTTGTAATATTAAAAGTAAACAAAAAGCAAGGCTGAGCTCTGGTGTGAGAAGACAAAAAACTAGACTCCAGACTTATCCTGTAGAGAAGGGAGCACTATCTATATCCTCTAATGCCCTATAGAGCCCAGCAGCTGCCTCTGGTGTGAGCTCAGCCACTGGATAGCATTTTGATAGCAGATGAACCATAATTTTCAGGAAACAGTGAGTTGCAGGTCCAAAGCTGGAGTCAGGCAACAAGCTGAAGGATTAAAATGGATCCCAAGTACCTGCACTTGGTCACTAGTGACCAGTGAGCTGCAAATGGAGAGATTTCAAATCCACTTCAATTCCACTGCCACCAAGAAATGACGCAGGTGTTTGGGAATACAAACTAAAATAACTCATAACTGTGGTTTCCAACCATAGCAGCAAGTGTTGAGAGAGCAGGAAAGTACTGAAAGCTATATCCAAGAATGGGAACTCTGCAGAGCTCTCTGTTTCACAGCATACACAAGCAGTTTCTCCCAATCTTGCAAAAGAGACAGCAAGTCAAACTATCAATACCTGCAGAGAAAATTTCCCCAACTCCATGTTTGGAGAAATTCACATTTGTTATCAGAAGTGTAGCACAAGGCAGGGCCTCAGATCAGAGCTCCCCTACAAAGTGTGCAGTCTAGAAGAAACAAGATAGAATGGATAGAAGAATAATAAATTGGGAGCACATTAAAAAGAAAAACAAATAAACCCACCCCAAACAACTTGTCTTGTGAATCTCTAATTAAAACATCATTATTCCAAGAAAATTTGGATGGCAGCTGAAGTTCTGCCCCCACTCAGGCCAGAGTGTTAGCAGAGTTTGTCAGGCTTCTAAAGCCAGTAGTCATAGCTGCAGAACCACTGTGGGAAGCACGGACCCAGCAACAACTAGCATAAAGAGTACATGCCCACAGCTCTTCCAGGCTTTCTGTATCCCAAAGGCACAAAAAATGTTCTCTTTTTGTGCCTTCCCAAAACCATGAATACTTGCATAAAGCAGGGTAAACCAGTTCTTTCTTGAAATACACTCAATCCTTAATCATTGCCTTTCCACAGCTACAAACTGGCATTATTGCACTACCTGGAATCCCAGACTTGTCCAACAGGATACATTTATGAGCCTCTTTTATGTGACTAGGTTGGTTCCCATCTGCAGTTTTTCAATATCCAGATACTGCCAACTCCCTAAATACAATCACCACCTGTTTCACCCACCCCCAAAATACTCTCATTTTAGTACACCTAACCAACTGCAAACATAATATCAAGACTGCAGCCTCCTGCATTCAGCTCTCTTGCTGCTACTCTCTCCTGGGTTTGCACTGTGATCCAGATCCACTGCTCTGTACCCATCTCAGCTGCTAGCTCTGCCCTGCTAGAGATAGCCAGATATCTGCAGCACCCAAGGACTTGGCTCTAGCCTGCCTTGCATGAACCATCACAACAGTCATCACTGCTGCTTTGTAAACAGGTACATGCAACTGCTGTCCAGAGACACGAATCATCTTTCTCTCTAATGCTAAGCACAGAAATGATTCCTCAAGATCCATGCTTCTGCTGGGAGGACAAAAAAAATATCTGCTCCTCCCCAAGACAGAACACAAAAACTAGACCTCTGACTTATCCTGTGGAGAAGAGAGCACTGTATTCCCTAATGCCCTATACAGCCCAGCAGCTGCATGCCAGCAGCAGCATTCTGCTCCAGGCCACAGCATGCTGACCTCTAGACAGTTGTAGCACCTGCCTTCATCACCAACACCAGAGCTGGATGTCTAACAAACCTTAGTAAAATTGACGAAACAGTCCTTCCTCATGAGCAGACTGCCTACACATGCATTGGTTCTCTTATAAACCAACATATGTCCAGCTACCGGTAAGGAACTGGGGTATGTAGCAGCCTTCACAGAATTTCAACTCAGTCTGAGGGCAAACATCACGAGAAGGTTGCCGGTGGCTGTTGCAGCCTGACACCCACTGGCCTCCAGAAGCACTATCCATGCAGACTGTGTACGTATTATTTTCCGAGTCAACACAACGAAACTGACTGCAACGCACTCTGCTGGCAATAGCTGAGACACAACGGCGGTATTGGCCCAGACTGCTTTATAGATAGTGTTTCTTGCAGTTATTGTAAATTAACTACAACCACAATAACCACATTATTATAGCGCCGTAATTACAGCCATTCAAAGTATTTTGCATACTGTCAATCTGTTCAAATTAATACATTAAGTCGAAGTATGTGAAAAATTTAGAGCGCAAACCGCACAAGAACAAGCATCTCATGACAAGGCTCTAAAAGGGTATTTGAAAAAGGGTGTCTCACTTAGCTTCAAACACACTGTTACTGGCAGTGCATGAAGCCCACCATAATCTGGACTGCTTCTGGAGTAGGGACAGAGTGTCGCTTCTCATGTCAAAACCAGCTGCAGCCTTTCTCTGGGGAAAATAAGAAAAGCCTTTGAACTAAGTTGAAGTAGCTTAGTATAAACTTAATCAGAGCTCAGCCTCTTCTGTTGAAGACAGGTGCACAGGCAAATAACAGTTCACAAAGACCACCCAGCTACTGGAGCTGGTTTAGAAAGATCCAGCACAGAACAATATTTTACTGAAACTGAGCTTAAGAAAGGTGCTACTTCTCCCTTGTCACAGGCAGTAAGTGCAAGAGGACATGAAGCAACCGTGGCTCCCCACAGCCACGGCACACTGGGATAAACTCACCCTGGCACAGCTGGCATACCATCAGAGGCGACAGTGAAGCAGCCAAAAGTGAGAGCATGAAACACAGTCTGCCTTGTTAGGAAAAACCAACACTTGTCCTAGTGCAAGTAGTAGTCCTAAACTGGCAAAGTGGTTAGGAGCTTATAAGACATATGTCAGGTATCAGCTATATACAGAGGCCACGTATGTATAAGCAATCATAAGCTTGCCCTAACTGTTCCTGTCAAACAAAGGTAAAAAGAGACAGTTCAGACATTTTTCAGCTAGACTGCTGCAGGATGGCGTGGCTAGTAAGAGCTACTCAGTGTTCATGGGCTACCAAGAAGAAAAAGCAATAGGTCACAGGAAAGTAAATTACTGGACAATCCTTAGATACTGACACTGACCTGTCCCTTCTCAGAGCTTCTCTGGTTGAAGTTGCTTCAGGCAGTTTGCCCAGAGCACAGGCACAGAACCTACTTGGAGCATGATTAGAAGTTTAACCTTGCTTAATTTCATGTGACTAAGACACTCATCCAACTTAAAAAGCACTGACCTATATCCACACATGGCAAATGACAGTAAAATGTCATAAATGACCCTGTGCTTATGAGGCTGAGTTGCCTCATCTATGGCGGTGTGCACCCACTTGGCTGTGCAAAGTTTTAAGAGGTTACCTTACGATGACTGTCTAGGGCTGTGTTTCCAGACGCCTTGAAGTTTTAAACACCCTCCTGGTGCTAGCAGGAGGCATAAAGATAACTTCACAATGTTTTCCTCAATGTGAAGGAGTTCAAGCCATCCACACATAACAGAAAGGCTCAGTTTCCCTCACATGCAGCATATTGGGAGTAAAACTTGCAGACAGCCACTCAAACAGCAACACAACTTGATGTCCACACATTTCATGTCAACACCCATTCTAAGAACAATCCTAATGAGTTAAATATTTCTGTAGTCCTCTGTAGGGCTCCAGGTGATAAGTACTTCATGGTAGTTCTGAGTCTGAAGCCTGTTTATCATTTTACATCCCACACAAATTCTTGCCATACAACAACAGCTTATTGTATCAGACATCTTTATTTGCTGTATTGCCCAAGTGTACAAATAGTGAATGTAGTTATAGAAATTCAAAATATATTGTAGTAGAAATCTGTCTGGGAAGTGGAATGTTAAGATATTTACTTTATAAAATTATTACACTTCAGTCACTCCCACTTGAAAGTTTTGAATATATCAGGGTCATGAAGAGGCAGATTATGACCCTGCAAAAAAGGAATTCACAGTAAACTTTTTCTGCTAGAGGAAGTCAGTCAACAGCAAATTAATTTCTTACATTTGACTCATTTTGAGTTATCAGCCAACAGGATGTTAGCTACATCCAGACAATTCATACACAATTCAGCTCTCATTTACACCAATAAAGTGAATGCATCACTACCAACACATTTAAGTATTAGTCAAACCAAATCTCAGTGACAGTATTTATTTTAAGCTAATGAAGTCAAGCCAATAAGTTGCCCCTGGCCATTGAGTGCAATTGATGCTTTTGTCACATTTTCAGAATAAGGCGCCTTAGTTCTTGAACAAGTCAATACAGCTTTGCAGGAGAGACACATTATTCTGGAAAGGAAGAGAATTAGTTTCAGATGAGTATAACTGATAATTTAAATCTTGCCTTTGACAATGAAGTAGCTTCCAAAATAGTGGGTCCATCCCAGGATTTTGTAGCCTGTACAAATGCTAAAGATTTTCTACTGCAAAAACAAGCAGTAAAAAGTCAAAAGTAGATGATCTGCTGCTTCCTGCAGGCCTGCAACCATGACTCAGCTTGTGGTAAGGAAAGGGGGCAAGAGACAGCAGCGAGCTTTTAAAGTGGGACAAACTGAACAGTATTGTCAAGTCATGTGCCACAGTTCAGCACTGAACTACCTGCAGTGAAGTCCAGT
Source organism: Pitta sordida (assembly GCA_013390025.1). Classification (NCBI taxonomy): domain Eukaryota; kingdom Metazoa; phylum Chordata; class Aves; order Passeriformes; family Pittidae; genus Pitta; species Pitta sordida. Next base: position 121,440 of record WEKX01018801.1, read on the forward strand.
ACACTTAGAGAGTGGGACATTAGACTTTCCTTCTTCAAAAGAAGCTGAGGATGCACAGTTACCTCTTCCTGATTTGTTCAAAGCTAACAGACCCTGTAACTTGCTTACGCTTTCCTAAATTAAGCTGGCAAGACATGGTGCGGTCACTGCAGCAATCTTAAGCCTGCTCAGTAAAGCTTGGCAGAGGCTGGTACAACGCTAGTGACTCCTTTCACTGACAAGCCAAGCGAGAAGGATTGACAGATGGATTACAAGCTGCAGGATGTGCTCTCACAGCACTCAGGAGCTCTGGAAGCAGCAGCTGCCTCTAGACACAGTAGGGGGTCAAACCACAGATTAGACTGCCTGATGGGAAGTTTGGTGACCTGTTTGTTACCTGCAAAACTGAGACCTCTCACTTGCTGCAGTAGGTTGAAGTCCTAGGAGTGACAGGTTGAAAGCAGACTTTCTGCATGGGACAGGTAAGACTGCCAGCATTTGTCCTTTCTATGCACTTTGTATGCACTGTGCTTACAGCTTCTCCTCTTAAGGACTCAGCTAAAGAGCCTGGCTGCTCTATTTCACACTTTGTGGTTTTAAAGGGAACCCAGCAAATAGTCCAAGTTACACAGTACTTGCTTCTCTCAGCCTGTTAAATTCTCAAAAGAACACACCTTTGCATGTTTTATTTCCAGCTCTGCCATTTCAATTAAGTTTTTGCGGAATGCTGCTATTCTCTTCTGTTTGAAGCTCATCAGTTCTGTAAAGAAAGAACAAAGACATATGAAGTGTGACAAGTTTCAGTAATGCTCCTTATGTTTCATGAGTTCTGTTGTGCAGCTCTAGTTACAGTATTTGACAAAAAAAAAAGGTTCAAGAGTTAGACTTGCTGTTTCTAGACAGATGCATCCATCACAAGACACTGACATATTTGTGAAGAAACAGGCAGTGTAAGGCAGAAAAGTTTTGTAGGAAGACAACCGGAGTAAAAAGCCAGTAATAAGCTACACAAGCTCTGTGAGGACACAGAGCATTGAAAACCCAGATATACTAAGGGAATAGCATATGTATGTACTATGAAAGCAAGTTTCCTCTGCTTTATATTATCCATACATATACTCTTGTACTAAGAACCCATGTTTGAAACTGGGTAAGTCACTCAGCTGTACTGGGACAGAGTAAAAGCCCATTTGCTCAGATCCAAGATAATTAGAAGCCTGAGTAGTTACCTTCAGGTGGAAGCTAAGAACAAGAGTCCAGGGGTTTGGATGTTGCTCTGCTACAGAGAATGGTTTCTTAAAATGTTTAGCTGCGTTAGTTTTACAGGTATCCATTTACACTGCCAGGCAAGTTACTACTCGCTTCAGGAGAGTGCTCAGAAGCCTTTGGTAGTTGAAGGTCAGATGGAGACCTTGACTGCATATCTCCTGTAAGCATGAATATAGCAAAGCCTGTTTTACCTTGTTTTGCAGATTCTGAAATCTTTTCAAACTTCTGACAGCAATCCTGTTGATGTGCCTCAGCCAGCCTGACATCCTTGCTCTTTAGTCTGGCTTTATCTAGAGCTTTGTTTGAGTTCTCATAGTCGACAAGAGCCCTTGTTCGTCTGTACAGAAGGTCCTGAATGCAGACAGAAATAGCACACCAAAACCTTAAAGACCACTTCCCAACTGAGATTACAACTACCTTCACAGCAGGAGGTTTCACTTCTTTCAGCACCAGATTCTGCTTCTTACAATAAACTGTTATAGCCTGCCACACTCTTGGCATAGCAATAGGAGCCTTTCACAGTGCAGCACTAAATTTTCAGGACAGCCACTTATGCCTTAGTCAAGGAAGTCTGAGGGCTACTGTGGACAAGTATTTTCCGTAAAGTAGTTTAACCTGCTACAAGGTGGGTCTCTCCACTAAGGAGGAATAGCACTTTCTCAATTCAGTCTACTTCCAGTAGACATTTCATTTGTTGGAGATGTGGCAGTATGAAGCACTCTACTAACCTAAACATGAGAAGTAGCACAGGTTTGAGTCAAATCCTTTCTAATCTAGCAGCAGTGTAATCTTGGTATCTAAATAACAGTGCAACACACAGGGGGAGCCTGTAGTGCATGTTCTAGGCTACCTGACATTACAGGTAAGACACTAGATGAAGATGCCCAATAGGTTTTACCTAGATTCCTTTTGCAGTATAGACAGCCCCTTGTCAAATCAAGTATTGATCAGAAAAGAGCTGCTGGCAAGGTTTCTGCAGTCAATCAATACACCCAAGCCCTCTTGTTCAGTACCTGAGCATATTTGTGCTCAGGTACTCTAAAAATCCTGAAGCAAATCGCAACTACTACTTAATCATCACTGATTTTATTGAAAATCCATTAGTACTCAGGCAGGGGATGTGAAAGAACACTACTGGAGACTTAAATTCAATTTGTTCTAACTTACAGAAATTTCAAAAGTTCTTCCACTCTACATGCCAAAGGACAACTGGTCCAGAATCTTCTGCAAGTGGCTGGACTCCAGCTAGCTAATATATAGCTTCTGTATTATTTTGTGTTGTTTCAGAGAGTGTCAGGTTTCTTAAGCAAAAGAAGGGTTCACCTTCTTGTCTTCTTAAAGCACAAAAAAGTGTGTGAGCCATGATGCCCCTAACAAAACTAAGCTTCAAAAAGAAAACTGTTATCACCTTAGCAGCTTCTATATTGAGCATGTAGTATCTCAACAGTTCAGAGAGCTTTAAGTCTTCATCAGACGAAACTCTACTCTCTACCTTCTGCAGAAGGAAAAAACATAGTTTATACATAACAGGTAACAGCAACATACAGATTCTTTCCCCGCACCCCATGTCAAAGCCTCTCTTACCCTGAGTTTCTCAAAGAGCTCTGCAACTTTCAATAAGTACCTAGGGAGGAAAAATACATAAGTAAGTTTTAGATACTTCTTAACCTGACAAATGCCAGGAAATCAAAAAGGTGAAGGCTGGAGTTTTTTCCTGCATACTGATCCAGACAAGGGCTTGAAAAGAACACAGGTCTGTGCAAAATGTGCTGGATATTCCTCCCTAACAGACCAGCACAGCTGAGCAGCTAGACACCACTCAAAGGAACGATGCTGACCTTCAGAGCATAAAGGTCTTGTGGAGGATTCCCTGCTCCTATCCTCTAAGAGGGATGAACCTGCTTGTTTATTCAGCTACAGACTCTGTTTTAACAAGGTCTTGGTAAACTGACAGCAAAGTTGAGAAGTGAAAGAAATCACCTCAAAAAAGGTGACTAGGTTTCTACAGCTTAACCCCCCCTACTATTCTGGAACTGCAAAGGTACAGAAGACAGTACAGCCCTAGTGTATGCTGTGGTCACACTTAACAGCACATTACACTACTCATGCATAAACCCTTTCTCCAGTAGTCTCTGGGATCCTGTGGTCTGAAAAACTCAATGAAATTTCTGTTGAGAAGGAGCTTTGACAACTAGCAAAAGTTCAGCTCCAAGGCATAGCTGTCAAGAGATCAACTAGTTAAGAGTCAGATGCAATTGATAACATTAGGTCTGCCACACCAGGAGTGCCAGAGGAAATAAAGTTTTAACGCAATTCTTGCACTTCAAGAAACTCAAGCCAGTTACGACTCAATCCTCTGGCTTTTACAGAACAAACTTGGTATTCCCAGACTCGGGATATGTTTATGAACAGATAGAATGGCTTACTTTTTGATAACTGTAGGTTCTTCTAATGCCAGGCTGTTCAAGCAAGCTGAAGTATAAATATAGTCATCTGCAACATCTGCAAGAACAAGACAAGTTTTTCAGGCTGAAATCAGCAAAACTGCATAATTTCTCAAAATATTTTTGTAAAGATTCACTTTTATGAGATCTTGTCATCTTATCTGCTTTTGCACATGCATCCTTGATTCTGTTGTAGTAGTTCACAAGAAAAGTCTTCTCTTGCTCAAAAAAATCTTCTACTTCCTGAAAAAGAATATGACCTGTTAAGTCAGTTACTGCAGAATACAAGCTCTTCCCTAGTTTGTGAAGGGCCAAAGAAACAACCAGAGCACGGACTTGAGCGTTAGGCCCATCAATCTCTATTGAAAAACAGAGTTAAAGACAAGACTCTGAGTTTTGACAAACCAGGCTATTTGGCAAGATTTTTTTTCACTATGCAGTGAAAATGAAGCTGACACTCAAGTACTCACTGATGCAGGTTGCCTGAAGCAATCAATAAGTTGGTATCAGACAGCCCTCAGGGCTACCAACGGCTGGGATTTTATTTCCTAGGCCTGCTGCAACACAGCAGGTAAGAGTAAGCAGTTTACAAACTTGCTTTGCATCCACATCAAACGCGACACATATTGCAAAGTTTCATGACACTGTGTTTAGATTAGCAAGCCTATTGGGAAGGGCAACCATGGCAACATGACACAAAGGCTGAAGCTGAACCAGTTACAGGAGTCTTTAGTATTTGAGCTTGTCTAGTGTAAGCAGAAACCCATAAATTCAGAGCTCAAAGGTAGACAAAAGCCACAAACACATTTTCTGAAGGTGTAATTCCTTCCTCCCCATCAGTGTTGGGGGTTAAGGCAACTCCTTTGCATCCACCGGAGTCTTTAACTATATACCCAAATTTAGCAGTCTATAGCTCTAATGTCTTGTTTTTTACACAAGTCAATATTAATAGAGGCTACTCCACCTAACTTAGGACAGCAGTAACAAGGCAGGTTGACACTAGTAACTGAGCTTTATGCTTGGAGCAGACATGAGTAACTTCCCTGGAGCAGGAAGGAAGAGACCAGGGTAAGTAAGAGGTAAACCAACCATCCTACCTTGACTCCAGAGAATAGGACCTCATCAGCACTCTTTACCACGCTTTTTAAAAAGCCACCAAACATCTCTTTAGTGTTTTTCCTACGAACACTCAGCTGAAAGAGAGAGGCCAAAACAGATTTAAAGTTATCCCCAGGAGGGGAAAAAAGTGACTATTTGACACTTGCAATGTAGTAACATCATTTATACCTAGCATATGCCAGAGCAGGTTGATTTCCAAGCCCTCCCTAACAGCTGTGTAACAAGCGTAACATGTAACAAATACCTTGGCCACTAGTTCACAAATATTTTCCCATTCCCTGAAACAGCTCAGTTCCTCCTTATATATGCCAGTTCTAAAAACCAGATGGAAAATTAAATCCCAGGCAAGCTGCTCCCTGTCTGCCCCCCACAACCCTCTCCTGGTGAGAGGGAGACTAAAAGTGGGTATTTTTGAGTTAAGAACAATTTATTTGAAAAGCAGCAATGAAATAAAAAATTAATAGCAATAGTAACAATAGTAATAACAAAAGTTATACCAAAAAAAGGGTGATTTACATACAAGCAACACACTGACCAAGGCCCTGCACAGCCCAAGACAGAAACAAAAATGGCTACGGACCCTCCACGTGACGCGCTTTTTCCACCAACACTGAGCCAAAGCCCCCTTTCTTCACTGAGAATCCCTTACTTCCATCGCCCAGCAAAGATGTGGGTGCTGTGGAATACAATCCAGGTGATTTCCCTCAACCTAACCACTTCTCCCTCACTGCTACCATGAGAAAATTAACTCTGTCTTAGCCAAAACCAGGCCATTATCTACCCCATTTATGCCCAGATCTGACACCTTCCAACTGTATACATATATAAAAATATACACAAGTTCAGGTATCGTTTCCTTAGCCAAAGGCCATCCCTCCAAGACATCTTTTAGCTCATTTAGTCCATGACTGCAGGTTCTATCTGTCCTATGTGTCCTCTGAGTCAAGACAGCTGGTGTGTTGTCAGCTGGTTGCAAGCTGCCTCAGGAGCTTTGGTGTATTGGAGGCAGCCCCTCCTCATTGTCCATCATAGTTATGGCACAGAGTGGCACTGTCATTCAGCAACGCAGCATGGGTAGACCTGAATCATACTTGTTCCCAAGACAAAGACATACATACAAAGTCACCTTTCTAACCAATTTGACAAGGATTTAGAAATTTAGAGATGTATAACAGACAAGGATAAAAAGTGACCTTTAGACCCTAGTCATCTCACAGAAGTACTCACAATCCTACTTGTTGGTTCACGTAACAGTTTGACTGTGTCCAGAAAAAAGCAACAGCACTCCTAACAATTTGCCTCACTTGCAAAGCAGAGGGGGAAGAAGGAAAAGAAGACTTACATCCTGGTCATACTCCAGGAAAACATGAAAATTGCGATCTTTGCTGAGCACAGGATGGGAAGAAATCCGCTGAAGGAAAATTTCATGTGACGATACAGTCTTCTTGAAGACAGCGAGGTATTCACTGAAAAGAAAGAACAGATTCATATCCTCTCCTGTACTGCCTTTTTCAAAGAATTGCTTTAAGTTTACTTGGTGAAAATATTCAACAGCAGGCTTCTGAAATATAGCTAGCTAGTGATAGTGAAGCTATTTTCCATCTTTTTACCTAATAAGTTTTTCAGTTTGAAACAAACCTGCGGCAATTCCCCAGCTCCAGGATTTTCAAGACACCCCTCAAAACAGTCCCACTCGAAATCAGTCATTAACAAATAAAGTTGCTCTCCTAGGAGACTTCTCTAAGTGCAGCCTTCGGCAGTAGATTCATTTTACTCACGCTTCTAGCTCTTGCTTCATTTTGGCAAACTCTTCTTTTGTCATAGACACTTCTCCTTCCCCTAGCTTCTGCATCTTCTCTCTGGGACCATCAAAGTCAGGCTTTGAAGGTGCTGGAGGTATCTAGCCAAAGAATTGGTTAGTGACAGATACCAGCAAATAAAGTTTTCCAAAATTACTTCCAGCCTCCTCTGGAAGGAGGCTCTTTTGCCTCCTAATGGAAAAGTGTGGCAAAGAGCGCACAAATCAGCAATTCTAGAGGCATGGTGACATCTAGGTCCCCGTTTGCCCCTCCCACGTCTGTGTTACTGCTGTCCCAGGAGGGAAACCAACCTAGAAGAACAGCCCTTACAACCCATCCCATAGCCAGCCAGCCATCTTCTGTCGCCCACAGGGCCTCCTAAAGAATCATGACAGGAAGGAAAGACCATATTTAATAGATTATATATTTCACTGTGTCATCATCAGGTAGGTATTAATACCACCATGGAGTCAAGGACTCCCAGAGCATCAATTCTTTGTTGCTGCTCCAAGCTATATGGAAAGTTAACATAAATGCCATACCACTCAAGTTGTTTGGGAACTCAGGCAACAGGAAGCATAGGGAATAGCCAAGTCATGACACACCAGTAACATTTATAAAACATATGTCATTCCTTTACTACCATGCACTTCATATTGCTATAGTTTTTCAGTTAGAATTTTTTAGGCAGTACTTACAATGAGACCTGCATACTCTTCAGTTTCAGTGAGCGTATCATGCAACCACACAAAGTCTTCATGCTGCCTTGTAACTGAAAACTCAGGGCTTTGAAAAGCTGGCAATGTAGTCTGGAAGAGAAGATACAGAAGCCCTACTGTTTTGTAAATCAGCGCTTTTAGAAACAGTTCTGTCCATTTCCAAAGGAAGCTATTCTGTCTAGTAAGAGCCTTGCTCACTGCCTTCTAGCTGAGCTGGCACTCGTTTGAGCGCCATACCACTAAGTAGACTGTTAGAAAAAAAGGCACTGTTGTGGAATAGCATTAATGAAATTTATTTTGTGATGTTTCCCAGTAGCTGGTTTCCTACCCTCCAGCTTTCTGGTGTCTAGCTAGGATTCCTTAGCAAAGCCAACTTAATGATCAACTACCTTGTCTCTGTTTAGAGTGTTCAAGTCTTAGGGAATCTGAAGTTTCTGCACACTCTCAGGCCACCTTTAAGTGCCAAGCCCATCTTTACTGATAATGCAAATACATGTATTAGTTGCATAACATCATCTTCCATCCATGATCTTACCTTCGTATGCACAGTAAACTTCACTTTGTCCTTTTCACTTAGGGCATCAGGTATATCAATTTGGAGAGAAGGATCAACATTCAGGTCTACAGATACAGACCTCACCTGAAACAGAATTCACAGGGTAAGCCTTGGTCAAGCATCAAGCAGGCTTGTTGACAGCTGATGATCAGTCTAGCTTCATTAAGAACCACACTGCACTACACCACTGCCTTCAAGAACAGCTCATATGGCTAAGCATGACAGACTTGACACTGCCTGCACATCACTGTGACAGGCCTTTCCTTCCAAGTACAGGAATGAAAAAGACTTGTTAGCTTAAAGTCTGAAGAAATTATTATTAGAGTTCACACTAGAGGCATTTGGAAAGTTTTCTCTTGAAAGAAGCATCCTCCTTTCAGTACTTCTCCAACTTGTTTAACTTGGAGCCCATCAAGTCAAAGTCTACTACATCATTCAGAAAGCGGCAACAACTCTGATAGTTTTCTCTTCATGATCCTGTGCCTTCGCAGGATTGTGGGACAATAGTTCTTAAGTGTCTAGCCTTGCAATCTGGAGCTCTCACTCTTGGAGAGCTGTTGAGGTTTCTGAGCATGCCACGGGAGACACCATTCACAGGAGAACCCAGAGGCCGCCTGGTTCAATAAAGACCAGACTTGCCTTCCCAGTGCTTCAAACAGGCCTTAAGCAGAGCCAGCATCTTTCTCTGGGGGCTTATTTCTTCATTCCATTAGCCTAGACACAGAATATCATTTCAACTATACAACTTTTCCAGAGCAGAGGAATAGCCTTCACAGTTAAAGATCCTTTAGCTCACATATGAAGTCTGGCTTCTAAGAGCCCCTCCCTTGAGTGCTGCAGCCTAAAAAATCAGTCTTATTTTCTGCATAAGGGAGAAAACACCAGAGATCAAGGTCACAAAACAGGAAGTTTACTGAAGAGGGACCATCAGTACCAGAATGAATCCTGAGGTTATGCTTTGGAGATAATCCTGAAGGCCTTCCCAGAAAAGCAAACTGGAGAACTGGACCACGACTGATATTGTTTCACCCCTCTGCAGCACACCAGTGCATAGACCCCTACCACCTGCTCCATACACAGTTTCAGCACCAAAGCCCACAAACAAACATTGTCAGACATCATCTGAGCAATCCTGTCGTATTGCAGGCAGAGGCCTTAAGCCTCTGTAAAGCTTCCTAAGAACTGTTGATAGATTGTCCCTTATAAGGTGAAGCTTTGCTTCCAAAAGGCTCTGAAAACTCCCTCTGACCATGTGCATCCCAGACCTGGTAGATAACAATTCTCTCTGGCTGCCTGCAGAGGACACAGCTGCTAGGCCAGTGTGCAATTGCCTTTATCCAGCCTGCCCCTGAAGGATACTGCTATCCCCTAGGATCAGACTGCCATGCCTAAGTGAGGGATAGCCCAGTCACTGCACTCCTCCAGCCATGTTCATAAGACTTCTATCTGCTGCATCCTTGCTGTCAGCTAGGATTAAAAAGAGATAAATAAAATTCTTTAAGCCTTATGATTATGGAATGACCTTGTATGCAGCACATTAAGCTTCTCATTTCGACTTCTGCAGGACAGAAAACTCTTAGCCCATTCCAGTTATTACTGTGGCAACAAACATGCTGACAGGGTGTGCCCTGGAACACAGTTCCCAGAAGTCCCAGGGCACTGCTCACATCCAAACCAATATAATAGGACTCCAAACTCTACAGGGTTTTTAAGAGTACAATCACTTCCCTCTAGTCACCCCTTGGGACAAGACTTCGTATTATGCTCCAATACAGGCATGCAACTCCAAAACTTTCTAGGAAGGCGCAGGCCAAACAGCACACTGATTTGGGCAGAAGCTGCCCCATTCAAGTACTGCAGGAAAGATAGATACAAGGCCACCAGTCAGGCTTTAATTTCACTGGGAGCACAGTTCACTGTCTGCTGCCAAATGAATGAAAGGCCAGTTGGTCAGTGCTTCCTAGCCAGATAACACCAGCAGGCAAAGCAGGGAGATACAGACCCCAGTGTTTTACATCCTGCTTACTTATCTTTACTGTCCAAACAGGATCAGCAGTGCTAACAATATGAACTGCTGAGTCTGGAAAATATGATAAGCTGAAGGAAACTGTTTCCTCTCAGCTACACTAAGGAAAGGATTACACAAATCAGCCAGTCCTGAATTTGTGAACTTTTTAATTGAGACTTGCAGAGAAAGTAATCTGTGATTAGATGTTCTCTGCACACCTTTGCATGCCTAGTAGCTGCCTACACAAGAGATGGACATGTATGGACACAAGAGGCACTGCTTTGTCAGATTAAAGCAGCCCACATGTCACTCTGCACAAACAGTGGGGCAAGAACATGTAATCTACAGCTTCAACAATTCCCAGGAATAACACTGCATGCGAGTTTAAGGGCCCTATTTACACAGAAGCAACTGGGAGTCAGCAGCAGTGTTCAGCTGCGCACTCTAGGGCAGCATGCATGACACATGGGGCCTAAAGAGAGAGACCAGCCCAAAACCAGGACAAGGGTCAAGACATCCCTGAATATGTTGGTGGGATTCTGCTCCTCAGGACCGCATGAAGACATCTGCTAAAAACATCTTGTACTTCTGCTGCCCTAAACATCTGATGTAAATGTGCATGACCCAGCCTATACTTAAGGCCACTACAGTCTCAAACATACTAAGACTGACCTCCACCCTTCAGGAGTTGGTCTTCCGTGAAAGGCCTGGAGCTATATGAAACTGAGGATCATAAGACCACTGGTGTGCTCTCATCCTGTGAAGATCACTGTGGGCTTCTAACTCCAGGCCAGAAACCTTTAGGATTACACAATCAGGGCATCAAGGCTCAAACTACAAAGGCAGCATTCACACTGTTGGACTTCAGGAGGAGGAAGGAGTGCTTTGTTTCCCTACAAAAACTGCTGGAGTAGCATTTATCCACTGAGCAGAAAGCAATACGCCCCACTCCTGTCACCACAGCTCTGTAAGGCAATAACTAACTCAGTGAGCGCCTAAAGCACGTGTTCCGCACCAACCGTGATCAACACAAGCATCTGACTCTACAGCATTAACAGCTTCAAGACCTTTCCTGTCACCACCTCTCCTACACCCATCCTACAACTAGGAACAAGGACTAACTTGCCTATGGTCAGAGGAAAAAACTTTTCTCTCCAGACCCCAGACTTGTTCTTTTACTAAAGCAGACATCCAACCCAAGGCCTTCCCAGGATACCACTCCATCTTAGCCCTCTGGCCTTCATCTCTGGAAGCTCCTTCACATCCAGAGGAATTCTCTGCTAGGACATCATTGCTTCTTCCCAGCACTCCAGGCAGAAGGCAAGAGAACTGAACTTTCCCCATCCCCATTACCAGAAACTAGTCTGTCAGTCCACATTCTCGAGGGGATATAATCCAAGATCAGCAGCTGGGAAGGGATTATTCCTTCCTTGCTGCATATGCCCAAATAGGTACAGAGGACACATAGGGGAAATAGCTGAGTTGGGCTGCAAACTGAAACATTCACCCAAAGCAAGCACAATACTCCCACTTTCATTTCTCTTTCTCAGAGGCCACTTCTGTTTTGCAAGGCCTACAGAAACTGATGCCTCCCACTTCTAAGCTCAGGCCTAGTTTGCAACTTGTTTCAGGATCCCTGGGGTTTCTTGAGGGTTCAGAAGAAACTTCGCCCTGCTCCATATGGATACTGTCTAACCTGGAAATCAGAACAAGACCTCAAGCAGAGCCCTCCAGAATAACACACAATCATCATATTGATTAACATTTTTAGGTTTCAGGATCAGAAGACTAAAAATAGATATTATGGTTCTAATTAGGACACCCTGATAAACACCTGATCAAGAAGCCCAGGAAACAGCAGAGAGCATTACTGTGCTCAATCCAGGTAGTTTTACAGCACTTTTTTTTTCCTATTGGTTAGAGATGCTAGGAAGGGGAAAACAACAACAACAAAGCTGCATCACCTAAGTACAACCCAGTAACAACCATCAGTTACCCAGGCTTCTGCCTGACAGACATTACATTTCTGATCACCCACATGGAAATGCATCTTGATGCTTGCAGGCATCCACTGGAAGGAAATGCTCTCAGCAACTGAAGCCACTTAGTTCTGTTGAGTGTCCTGAACTGTTGCTTTTCAAAGTTACACCCTTTGCAGTTTTAACATCAGCTCTGGATGACTCGACAGCACTTCTGCATTTTAACAAAAGAATCTGCCAGTGCAAGCAACTGTGCACAACGTCCAACTGCTAGTGAAATAAGAATATGTATTTGTTCCCAAAGACAGATTAATCCAGGGATTTTCCACACAGCCCAGCTCCTGGAAAGAGCATAAAAGCCCTTCCACAAGGGGTCACACATCAGAGCCTTCTGCATATTGTCAGCTACATACTTTATAAAAACCTCCTTCCTTACTGACCACTTCCCTGCTGTCATTTAAGCAACAGCTCACAAACAAGACTTCAAGAGTAATTACACCTACCACTACCCACAATCCATTACTTTTTACTGAGCAGTCTTTTTAATTAAACCTGTTCAAGGGCTCTCCAGAGACCAACAAAAGATCATGATGTTTTCCAACAGTTTATACAGAGCAATCAGTTTCAGAGGGCCTTTTTTGACACTCGGGAGTTATCCAGCAGATTCACAGATTATCTGGCCAGCAAATATTAGTGACATTAGTTGCTGGAATGATATTTCAGTCACATTCAGCACAACCAGCTTAAGTTTCCTTTTAATCAAGATACTAAAGACACCTGAAAGTACACTGCACACAGGCAGCAGTAAAGAGCCAATACAGCATAAGTTAAGCTTTGATTTTGCCTTCATGACAGGCTTGCTCTTATCTTTGACTTCGAGCTGAACAGTCCTGAAGCAGTCTGGCTTACAAACAACAAGAAAAACTGAAACAGTCTTCATGTTGCTGCTTATGCTATTGAAAATGCTTTCCCAAATTTGTGGCTTTGGACTGTAGAACTCCAGTGATGTAAGGGTTTTAAATATTTTGCTTAAAGCATCAATAAGGAGGGAATAACAGTTCATTTTAGTCACATTGAAATGGCATTTCTCACCAAGTGCAAGGCTTGCCAAGTAAGCAGAAGGCAGCCTCTATAGCCAGAGCACCTGTTGCCTCTGGCTGTGCAATAAACTGGCCTGATCATCTGGCTCTCCTGTCAGAGGGATCCCTCCATCACTACATCTATAGAAACCAGGCAGTTACAGGGGGAAGGACACAGAGGGAAGAATGTTTATAAACATCCAAGGATCACATATTCTAAGCAAAACCCTTGCTAGCTCACCCAGCAGCACACTGGACACCTCCACCCAACCCACTGCTTCCTCATCTTGAAGGGTCAAGCAACAGCTTTGGCCATGCAGAGAGAATGCACCCGCTGCAGAAGTGTGCCTGCAGAGCACAGCCTGTGCCTAAGCACTCGTAGTCCATACCTGTAACATGAGGCACACACAGCTAAAATGGAAACTGGGCAACAGCAGGAAACCGCTGAGCCACGGTCAGCATTGCTGCCCTCCAGCAGTGAAGCTGGAGCTGGTGGTAGGGAATCTCAGAAATGCTGCTTCACCTTCCATGCGCTTGAAATTGTGTCATTAGCCCAAGCTGCTGGGCCAGCTTCGAGGATGCTGCATGCCCTTGACGATACATTATGCTTATCCAGTATCTTTCACTTTTCTAGCAGTTCATCTCCCTACTTAAATTCGGGCCCAGCAGCACGCAGAAGCAGTTTTTTGCTAAGCATAGGCAAGGTCTAGTATACTCTCATTCCTTTCGGAACATGCAGCAGAATTTGTCCAGTACAGAGAATCACCATTTGTGAGTTACATGTCCCAGGCTTTGACAGAACACTTTGTCTTCCACTGACTGTTTTGAGAAAGAAGAGCTACAATACTCCTTCTCAGTATTTTGATCTAGAGCATTTTAACTGCACACTGAAGCCTTAAAATACTACCAAGCCACTGACATTAGGAAACACCAGGGTATTCACTCAAGCTCAGCTTGGCAGTCCCACGACTCAGTTTACATTCTGAAGTACCTTTTCCTCCCCCATGACAGATTACACCTTCTTTCTCACTGCACTTCCAACCACCATTATCCTAGCCTCCCTTCCTCTTCCTCCATATCCTGATCCTCTCCTGCCTTGCCACCTCAGGGTCAGTTTTTACTTTATAATTACCAGCAGTTTCTATTCAAGGCTAATACCTAATGAAGCTTCCTTTACAGGCATAGGCTTTATCTACTGGCCACACACCAGTTCCATGTTGCTGTTTCTTTACCTAAACAGGAACAGATAAGAGAGAAGCACTCCTATCCTCCCTCGTCCTGCTGGAATCCCAAGACAGCCCTACAACCTGAAACAAACTAGTTAATCTTTGTCCATCGAGCATCAGAGTTTAAAGCAACTCCAGTCCTCACTGTTTGAGCATTTTCCCCTCCCCCCAATATTCCTGTCTGCTAAGTTAAAAAGCCACATAAACACTCAAAAGTTACCAATTGCTGCAAGAGAGTTGATATTTGACCTTCCCCTCTGCCCATCACCTGCAGATCCTGCAAGCCTATGAAGACTCTCAGACAGTATTCTCAAAGGGCAGGCACTTTAATACAAATAGTTTCACACACAGCAGAAATCAGTTAAACCTCTGGCCGGCTCACAGCTCAAAGCAAACTACTAGAAAACGCTCAACCTATAAACTTTAGCCTGTTCTACTGCATCAGGATTGTTTCAAAACAAGATTCACATGAAAGAGTGACAGATGAAGGGAAACTGGTAAATAAGCTGGTGTATTTCTAGCGCTCAAATCAGCCAATACATACAGTCCAAAAGCTGGAGAAAACACAGACAGAAGAGGCTTAAGCACCTCTAACATCTTCCTGCAAGTGAATTAAGCTTAGTCACAATGCAAGATCACATTAAGATGCAACAATATGAAAGGCGAGCAGGCAGCTCACTGAACATTACAGGGCTGCCTTGCCTTCTATTCAAGGTGTGTTGAGGATAGTTATTAAACCACGTAGCTAGGTAGAATAAGCCAGACAGTTTGTCCAGTAGGAGAAATAACTCTAATCACTGTCTACATTACATACACGTTAATTCACAAAGATCCTCTTTTAGCATTTAACTTGAATTTCCTCTGAGAAGTTGAGCCGTACATTAGGTAACTCCCCCGTGCTGCTTTAAAGAGAAGACACGAGGCTCCTTAGCACTTAAAGCTTCAACGCTACTACAGAAAAAGGAAAATCAAGTCAGCTGCGGATGTGAGAGCCAAGGGAAAGAGGCACCGCAGCTGAAGTGACAGCTAACAGGCTAATTAACCCAGAGCACACAGCCAGGAAGGCTGGGCTCAGACACAGGAGGCAGCTCACCCACCGAGGAAGAGCGAGCTTAAGCCCCTGCGGCACTTCGCCGCCGGTGCCCAGAGACAGACCCCAACAAGCAGGTCCTGCTCCTCCGTCCCTTGCCAGGCCCAGCTCCTGCAGCTCCAGCGCCCTGGTTGTCACCCTGCTCCCGCCAGCCCTCACAGCAGAGTCCCTCCTTCTCCTTCCCACTCCGACTCCAACCCTGCCCCACCCCCTGACTCTGCCTTGGGCCTCTTCCCTCGGGGGCTGCACCCCGCGCTCACCCGGGACACCCTGACCGCCCAACCTCAGGAGACCTCAGCAACCAACACTTCAAAACAACAAGCCCCAAACGGAGCAGAAATAAAAACCTGTCCCGGCGCTGCCGTGGGCAGAGGGAGCAGAGAGCTCGGTCGCAACCCGTGGGGCCAGCCCGGCTGCACCCTCCCTGCCCCACCGCACCCGGGCCGCCACCCCCACCTTGTCCTGCGCGTCCCCGTGGAGCAGATCCATGTCTCCGGACACACACAACCACTCTCCGTCCTCCTCCTCCCCGCCGCCTCCTCATATACCCCGGGGCGGAGCCGCCGCTGCCACACCCCCCGCGGGGCACTCGCCATCTTGGGTGAGGGCAGGATGCTGCTTGCCTTCATCCAAGATGGAGACACAACGCTTTATGTATTGTTCCTCCCCTTGCTTTAAAAAAATCGTGTCGTTTTCCGTGGATTCTTTCAAGTAGCGCCCAAACGGGGCGATACAGAGCAGACCCACCCCTCTTGCAGCTTTCGGGGCGCCCTAGAGTAGGGGAAGGGGCAAGGGGAACCGCAAGACTACAACTCCCATGAGGCAGAGGGGCGCGCGGTGTGCGCCTGCGTGCTGCTGGCGGCGGCGGGAAGCGCGGCTGAGGTAACGCGGGGCCGCGGGTCGTCAGGGAGAAGAGGAGGGAAGCGGGAGAGATGAGGAATGGGAAAGGGGGAGAGAGGTGGGACCCTGCACCCCCGGCAGGTGAGTCCTGCCCGCGGGTCCGTCACCGAGCATGGCCAGGCTACGGCGGGCGGCCGGGAATGCCCGCGGGCAGCGGAGCTTCCTGTGCAGGGTGGCTTATCCCGGAGGGAAGCCCGGCCCAAGAATGGGTTATCCGGCACTGGGGGGATTCCGGGCTGTCTGTCTGTCTGTCTGTCTGCCAGAGAGCGCTTGGTGGTGACCGGTGTTAACCCAGCGCTTTCGCACATCGCCAGAAACGCTGATCTCGTGTTACAACCCTGCTTTTTCCCCACTAATTCCATTCCCGGTGCTGAGGTGGGAATGAAGCTTGAACTGGGAACTGAAGCCTCTTGTCCGTTTGGTTCAGGGTAGGTCTGTGGGCTTGTGCTGGAAACCGGGTTGCTCACTCTTCTCTCTCTGCGCTCTGAACTTCCCGAAGGAGAGCGGTGTGTTTCTAACCCGGACAGGTTCAATAATTTAGTTTAAAAACTGCAGGGAACCAAGGAGGAGAGATCGCGGGCAGGGAATGGGCAAATGTGTAAGGTTCTAAAAGTGGTACAGCTGTCAAAACACTGCTTTGTTAAGTTGTAACCAGAAAAAAAAAAATATAAAGAGAAGACAATACTGTTGCCTTTCTATATCCAGTAGTAACACGTACTTCTTCAAGAAAAAAGCCTGGGATGTTCATTTGATGTTATGTCAGCGGTTTTGTTCTCCTCGGGTTAGGGACACAGGACAACAGATCTGTGTCTCTGTTTGGTGGTGCTATTTCTCATTATCTCTGAAGTAAGCTCCTGCTTTTGTTGGGATAGGTGGCTGTGGAGAAAAAGCCCTACTGGTTATTGCTCAAAACCGTACTTAAGAGGTAGGTCTTTAGGAATGTGAACTTTTCCTTAAGTAATCCTTTTGATTTCCTTCTGTTAAGCCACTCATTCCTATCCTGTAAAAAAACTTCCTCAGTTTTGTTAGCTGAGTTATTGTTGGAGCCGTGAAGTCAACTTGCTTGGGAAAGTTAAATCCTCCTTTTCTTCCTCCTTTTTTTCCCCTCCAGGTTATTTTGTGTTCAGTTCTCCAGTGTGGCTCATCAAGCAACACTTAAAGCAATTCACAGAATCACTAAATATTCCAAATTGGAAGGGACCACAAACCCTTTCAGAGAGAAGGGAGAGACTTACTCTGTGGGAAATATCAATTAATCCTGTTCTTTGTGGGCAAGAATAAATCCGGGCCCCTCCAGCTCCACTTCTTTCTTGTAAATGTAAGTTATTTGCACAGTAAACCACTGTGAATTATTGAAAAACACAACTCTTTATTCAGCTGGACAAAAGTGTTCCTTATTTCTCAGCAATCCTAGAACGTCTTTCCTTTTATGAAACGGGATAGCAGCTGACAAACTCTCCTTTTCCTGGTGGTTCAATTTCACCCAGTGCACAAACATTTCCAGTATGGGAAACAGCATAAAATAGGCTGTCAAATCAAAATTCAATAGCTCCATGATTCCAAACACCAGTCTGGTATAAATTCATTCCTTAAAAAACGTTGAGGGGGCAGCTCACTACAAATGAACTTTATGCTGACTCTGGTATCATCTTGCTTCCTGCAGCTAACAAAAAGCCAGAATACACTGTGCTTTTGTGCTGTGGCTGATGTAACAAATGCACAGTCACTGTCCCAGCATTTATTCTGTTCTGATCAGTGCATGTACACAGTGACCACTGATGAGCATATTTATGGTCTTCAAACGGTAGCCCAAGAAACTACAAGCTTGGACACTATTCCATTGGAATAAGAGTATATTTTTCCTGGTTTGTATTAAATCACAGCTTTATTGAGAGGTAAATCCCAATAGAGGAGAGATTTTTTTTTTGGTCTTCTTTTTATAACAAAAAAATGCAGTGAAGCCATTTTCTCATGAGAGCTTCTTATGTATTTATTGGGATATTTGACAGTAATAATGAAGACATAAAAGTCACTGACTGAAAACCCAAGGTGAACATAAAAACTGCCTCTTCATGCTGTTACAAATGTCGAGCAAGCTGAGCTGTAGAACTAGCTTATGACATCATTTGGGAAATGAGTGGTAACATAAAATTTGGTTATGTTCCACAAAAATATGTAAAATTTCCTCACAGGTCCATGCAATGAGGCAGGGCAGGACTTCTGTTAGAGAACACAAATGTTCCCATTTATTGCTGCTGTGTAAGCTGTCTAAAGCAGCTTGTTCTATTTTTGGGTTTTTGGCAGAACTTGCATGCTTTTGTGGCGATAAAATTGTTTTAATTGTCTGGTTTGTCCTTTTGTAACACACCTGACTCTGCTTCTCTCGTGTGCAGGCAGGAGAGTAGCTTTGACAGGAATCTGAAGGTCAGGGGACTCTCAGAGGATCATGTCCATCCATTCTTGCTGCTGAATGTTGGAAAGTGAGATCACAAGTGCAGCTCCACCCACCCCAGTTTTGCAGGATAAGGAAAGAAGTTTTAGAATTGCTTTGATGTTAACTTTAGTGTAATGATTAAAGAAGGAAGTGACACATTCAAAGTATCTTAAATGGTAAGGTTTCACTTGCAGAGTGAGTTGCTTTATGTCTAATCAGACTGTAAAAAATCAGCAGCAAAACTAACCAGTTGGTATTTCCATTATTTTCCTCTGATTTTCTTTTGGACCTGAAAGCAGTTTTAAAATCATTAACTGTTTTGATTGATATGCACTGTAATTAGAGAAAACCCTTACTAAAGACTGAGACCATCTAACAAAAGGATGGCAAATCTGGCTATGGGGCACCTAGTGCTACAGAACACGAAGTTCTAGTTGTGTTTACCTGGTTTGGATTTGCTTTGGAAAAGTTACTTTTGTATCAGGGTACAGAATGGTGTTTATTTGCCCAAGCCATACAAAGTCAGTTGGAAAGTGTAAATCCAGTAAAGAAAAAAGCAGTGTATCTGCCCACTCCTGATTAAATTGTGCAGCTGGATGGTTTTGTCCTTCACAGAGGAAGAACAATATTTATGGAGCCCAAGTTCAAGGTCTCAGCCTCTTGCTACAAGGTGCCTTGATCTAATCAGGTGTAGCCAGTACAGCCACATTTTTTGGAACTGGTGTCTGTGACAGTTTCCTGCACCCCCACAGCAGTTGTGTGTGAGCACAGGATCTGTCCATACAAAGTAAGTCCCCAGACCATGTTTTTGCTTCCCGTGGCAGTGCGTGAAGTGCTGTGTAAGGAGTGTGGGGAAGGAAAAGAATAATGTGGAAGTATTGTCTGGAACAGAATGCTGATGTTAGCTGGCAGTGAACATGGATTCTTTCTTTGCAGTGGATAGAGGGAACTTTTCAGTGGTAGGCAGATAACTTCCAGCAGGAGAGTAGGGCCCAAATTCTGCATGTATTTAATGTTGAGTGAAACGCCAATATGCAGGTGTTAGATTTTAACTATATGCCAAAGCTTTCCTAGGACTTAACGCTGCAGTTATAATGCAGTGTAGTATTGCTGGTTTACTGTTCTTGCTTTTAAGTTTCCTGAGTGTTTTAGAACCGAGCTCTGTTTGAAACTCAGTTTAGAAAAATATACTTCATGTTTTATTCTGAACTCTAAAAGATTTATATGAATCTGACGACATTTGTAGTACATCTCTGTTCTCTTTGGCTTTACTAGCCTTAGCTCTCATAATTGTATGTACTGCTGCTTCCTCCCAGGTATGCAAAAGAAAAACATGGTTTTATTTTTCATAAGGTACCTTGTCCCCACAATCCCATTAAGTTGGACATTCACTGTACACTTAAAAGTTTTAATACCTCATAGCAGTGAATTTGTTTCATCCTTTTCATAGCTTTTTTTTTTTTTTATATCCCACTCCCTCTTTTGAGTTGTTTGTGGCAGATGTGGTTTTTTGTGTCAACTTTCGTGGCAGTTCTGATACTGTTCCTGTAGGAATGTCCTCTACTGTAGCATTTGCTACTTGTAACATCCTTATGTAGTTGCCCTGATTCAGATTTTTGCAGACCATCACCTGTTCTTTTCAGGACCATTTCCCCTTTTCATTGCTTTTAGTTCTTTCTCTTATTTATTTAAAGAAGTTTTGGTGGCACAAATTATAGGAAGACACTTTGACCATAGAAATTCTTTGCTTGGCCAAGGGCAAAAATAAGATGGTGTTAAAGTTTTATGACTCTGCAAATAACAAATTTCTTTTTCCACAGAGAGAAAATATGGTAACCTCCAGATGTTCCTAACAGAAGAAAGAAAAATCTAAAAAGTATTCACAAACACTTCTTGTCAGAATGCAGTTCCTACGGATACTGTCCGGGAAGCCAGGGAAACTGGAAATGCTTTTTCAAATACCATTTTGTCAAAAGCAGTTCCCATATAAATGTCTGGCTACCTCTGCATGTACTTATGGTAAAAAGAAAAAAGAAAACGGTTATGAACAAGTTGACCAAGAAAAATACAAGAACTTGGTCTACTCTGTTACATCTTACAAAACCAGCGCCCAAACACCAGAGACAATTCTTGAAGAAGACAATTTGTTATATGGGCCACCGGATAAACAGAGACCTCCAGTTAAAGCTGGGACAAAAGCTCCCAAGAACTGGATTCCTTTAACAAACCCCAAGAAGAGAGTTTCCCCTGTCAACAGTGATTCAAACCTCCCCAGGAAAATCGAGTTACAGAAAACAAAAATGCCCAGTGTGACCCGTATTCTCCAGCAAACTCTCTCCCCACAGCAAGTCTTTTATCTAGAAAGGTGGAAGCAGAAGATGATAGCAGAACTTGGAAAGGATGGTTTTGAAGAGTACACCAGAAGTAAGTAACGTCAGTGCAGTGGCAAAGTAGAAGCAGTAAAATACAGCTGGCAGCTGTATTCTAACATAGCAGCAGTTTTGGGCCCCACAGGTCAAGAATCATGGAAATCCTTTAAGTTGTTTCCATTTCATGAGAGGAGTGAGTGTACCTGCCATCAATGAGCCTAAGCTCTGGGCTTTGCTCCAGGACCACTAAAACGGATTTAGGAATCTGTGGGAAATGAGAATTAGACTGTAGACATCCTTTGCTCAATCCTGTCTGCCTCTGTTTCTCTATTTGCCAGTATCTGTTTACAGATAGATACAGTCAGGTTTCCTATACGATGGAACCGCAGTCTTATTCGGGTCCTGCGAAGCCTGACTTCCGCGTTGAACGGCAGCTCATTAATATGCAAATTTGCCCTGCACCCTCACATGGCCCCCCAGCGCTGTTTCGGCACTGTGTTGCTGTGTATTGGTTGCCACGGCGGCTGTGCCAGGGTAGGGGGGAAGCGGCAGTGCCGCCATCATCCTGGGGCCAGGTGGAAGCGGTGGTGCCACTGCTGCGGTTGTGTGGGTTGATTTGCATATTCATGCTGCCTTTCTGAATATTCATGCGTGCCAGGTCACGCATGCACAGTTGCAAAAAGGGGCCTCCTTCATTGCTGAAAAATCATGCTGCTAAGATGTGAAGCCGCAATATGGGGGGGCACGAAGTGCAAGAGGGCATTATTGAGCCTCTTTGCAGAGAGGCTTCTTTGTAACGAGATGAGAAATCATATAATCTTGAGTGTTTTAAAACAAGTATGTCCTGCTGTTTATGGTGAAGTTTTTCAGTAACTTTAGATTATTCAGTGTCTGCAGCCTCTTCCCTGAAATTGCCATGCATTTAGAGATTTCCATTTCATAAGACATACAAAGGCAACTTCCTCCAAGATGCAGGACTGAAAGGGATGTGGGAGGACCTGCGTGGCATAGTAAATACCCAGGCTGATGAATACCCAAGTGCTCTTTACAGGAGTTATGCTTTTCAAAACTAATGTCCTGTGATTATGCTTTTTGAATTACTAAGCACTTCAGTGAATAAGGTGGCATAAATCCCCTATGAAACAGTTTAAAATTTATCTTTCTTGGAATCATTTCTGAGACAAGCCCTTACTCCTAGAATTTTGCCCGCTCATTTCAGGAGGAGATTACGTAGTTCCATTCAAATGAACCAATAGAGCAGAATAAGCAAAAGCAGCCACAAATCAACAATAAACTATAAACAATATATATAAACAATAAACTAAAACTCATAGTTTGTTTCTGAATAATTAGACTAAAAAAGTGAAGTAACATGTATTAATATAAGAGATACTAATTTCACTGTTGACAATACATTTTCTGTCTCTTTCCCTTCTTCCCACATCTCCAAGCTTTCAGTACAAAAAGACTGGTTTAAGAGACAGGTTGTTTAATATGTAGAATAGCAATCTAAAGTAGTGTCTAAAATGTGAGTGGGTTTTCCCATTTTTCTTAGATCTTTTCCTCCAGGGAGAGCTGTTTCATTCAGCTTTGGAATCTATATTCCTGTCTGAAGAAGTGGCAACCAAGAAGAGTGAAGATGATGTTATTTCTGGCTACTTAGCAAGTGTGGAGCATGTCTTAGAAGATATCAGCGAGGTGAAAGCTCTGGAGAGTGGAGTTCGTCATGAGAGCCTTCAGTATCTGGGCCTGGTAGACTGCGTGGCCAAGTACCGGTGAGGTGCCTCTTCCCCAGGACACCTGGAATGCCCGTGGTGTTTGGGAGGCTGTGTCCCAGGCTGCAGCTGGGATGTTCTTGGGGGATTGGGGGCAAGCTGGACAGATCTCTAGGACCAGCAAAATGGAAGAACTCCCCTGGATGAACCTGGTGACACAAGTGCTAGTTTTGACTTGTGGAGCAGGGTGTGAGTGGGACAGGGTTAAGTGATCAGCAGCGTTTGCCAGGAGCTGCACCAGGTACTGGTGAAGTCTGGGTGTTTGAGATCTAAGTCACCAGTGTGAAAGAGACTTGTTCAGACACAATGATGAACAATGTGACATGAGGATGAAAGAGGCCGAGAGTGATAAGTCTGTATGTGCCGTCTCATCCCTTATTTCTTGCTTGTGACTAAAAATAAGTTTAAAACATTGTCCTATCTTATTCTCTTCCGCAGAGGTCAATTGTGTGTGATTGACTGGAAAACTTCAGAGAAACCAAAGCCATTTCTGAAGGATACTTATGACAACCCACTACAAGTTGCAGCATATATTGGAGCCATAAATCATGATGCCAACTATGACTTCCAGGTCAGTAGGCCTGTTACCTGCCAAGACAAGCAGCAGCACCTGCATTATCTTCATTTCTCCCCGCCTACTGCCTTTAGAACCTACTGTCCATCATGGAACTGTAGGATTTGTAACAAAGGAGCACAGTCTTAGATCAGGTTAAGATGACATACTGTGAAATAATTCTGCTACTCCTGCTAAGCCTGCTGCCTTTAGCTGTCAGCAGTATATTTTCAGTGGTTTTAAGGACCTCAGTGGGACCAAGGGAAGCTCAGAGTCTTAGGAGGTCAGATGAACTTGCAGTCACTTGGCATCTGGGCAATCCTGTTCTGTGTGGCTTTTCCTTGTGTCAAGAGTAGGAAGAGGCTGGAGAAGTAATAAAGCAAAAGAGCCTATGAACAGGAAAATAGTGTGGGAGGGCCTTGCTTGCATCATGTGTTGCTAGATCCCACTAGCAAATTATGTACGTGGTGTTTGGAAGCTGTACTGTTTTTCCTCAGGGGAAAGCTGTGTGCTGTGAATCACTTAATCAGAAGACAGTGCAATAATGTTTTTTAAGACTTCAAATGCAACTCTAGCCTGCCTGCTTGGCCTGAAGGATTTTTACTTCAATACAAACATTGAAGAGGGAAATTATGAAGCAAAAGAGAGCAGGTTAATTCATAGACTGTGCGGAGAACTTTCTAGAATACTGTAGAGGTCAGTGAACACAAGCACTTAACAGACATGATCCTTACAGAATGAAATATGGGCAGTAATTCTGGAATTCTGCTTCTAACCTCCTGCTTCCCACTGGTTGTTTGGGATTTCGGATTTGTCAGGTATGAAGGATGTTAGGACATACCTAGGTATACTGTTTCCACTCAGACTGATCATGGAGAGTGGCATCAGCCTGGTTATACGGCCTCAGGCAAAACCTCATCAGTCACTGGGAATTTTACCACCATCTGCAAGGTTTGAATATCACTCACACCTGGGGTTCATGTCCTCTGGTTTTACCGAAGTGAGTCAGAGCTTTGTACTCTGGGTTTTTGAAGCATGAGACTGTTCGTCTCCAAGTATTCTATGGTGAATTACTGCCCTCTTTTATTGTATATTTGTATATGTTAAGATGATGTTTTCCTTTGCATATGAATGTCCAAATTCTGACAGCCCTCTGTTTGACTGTAGGTTCACTGTGGACTCATTGTGGTTGCCTACAAGAACGGTTCCCCGGCACATCCTCACTTCATGGATCCTGATCTGTGCTCCCAGTACTGGAATAAGTGGCTTTTGCGCCTCGAGGAGTACATGGACAGAAACTGACCCAAACTAAGCAGAAGCAAGTGGTCAAGAAGCACAGAGACAAAGCCACCAGAGTATTTTGTTTAAATACACCACTTTGATACATATTCTTTCTTTAGTTACCTTGGCTAAAAAAAGAAAAGGCAAGTAAATTTCTAATGGGGAATATGTATTTGTTTATATTGTAGGTGACTTCAGTTGTCCAGGCACAACAGATTCAACTTATTGGCCTCTGTTTTTTCCCCAAACAGTTTATACATCCAGAGACTGATAGAAAAGTTTCTATTATCAAGTAAAACAGTTCAATCAAATCATCCTTCTTTGGTAATTTTTGAGGAAAAAAACCTGTTGCAGAACTGAGATTTTGAAAATGAAGTTGGTGAACTAAAGCAAAACAACATCTGCATTGTCTGAGCTGAGAGAAATGCAAATGATAAATTGATACAGTAGACCGGGTTTCAGTCAGCTGAGGTCTTGCTTGTGTCAAGATCTCTACTAAGAGGCTTGTTACTCTTTGTGGTTTTTCTTACACCAACAACTGGAAAACCTGTGCTAAGAATTAGAATGAAAGTTCTCATTAGCTCTTATTTAAAATATTACAGCAACGTAAGTGGCTTAGCAAGAGATCATCAGAATTGTACGTGATTACTCATAGAGATTTCCGCAAGTTTTCTGAAAGGTGGGAAGTTTGCCTACTGCCAGTGGCTCCTCCTGCTGTTTTTTTAACACACAGCCTGTGCAGCCAACAGAAACCAGCTCTGTCCCTTGGGTTGTGAGCTCTGAGCAGGCCAAAGGCAGCGACTGCTTGAGCTCTCCTGGCTTTCCTACGGGTCCGAGCCGACAAGAAACCCCACCCACGTGGAATGACCTCCAGTGCCAAGTGAGTGTTTCAGTGTAAAAGCAGGCTTGGGGCTGAGGAATGAAGTGCTGCTGGTTGGTTTTGTGGGGATGTTTTTTGCTGGGTTTTGTGTTGAGTTTTTTTCATATAAGTTTGTGAATAAATGTTTTGAAACAGAAGTTACTTTTTAAGATAATAAAATTAAGTATAAGAGAGAATGATGTCAAGCAGTATTTACTTTGGGTGTGGCACACCTGGAAAGCTTTTTTTCCTCAATTCTCTTTGTTTTCTCTGAATTGTATGTGTGAGTTTTCACAATACCCCTACAGATTACAAACAAAAATATGACCAATCCATAAAGTTCCAGAGAATCAGCTAGAACCACACCTAAAAAAAACAGTGGTCAGGCTTGCTGCTGAAGAAAATTAAACCTCTATAGTGCTTAATCATCTGCTCCTCCAGATTACTGATCCATGTCAATGAAGCTTAGTTACTATGATACTTATTCAAACTCGGTCTAGTAATGTTATGATTAGTCTTTGCTTAATTAGTTTCTCTCTGAAAAAATCAAAACATAGGGACTGAAAAACTGGGTTCAGAGGTGACCAACCATGAAGACACAGCACAGGCTTCCAGAAGTTCTGCCTGTTTCACAAGTACCCTGTCACATCACATAATTTTAGCAAGTGGGTGTTTCACTGTCACTGAACACTGTCAGATTTTGTGAAATATACCTCTGTGAATGCAAAGAGGGTGGGTATAAGCAAGAAGTAAGATGCCCTGGGCAGAAGCAAGCGGGGATAAAGTGTGCTGAAATCCTTACGTTGATTTGCATTGGATAGATCAGGATAGTGGGGGACAGTTGGGCAATGTTTGGGTAGCATTGCTCTCTTCATCAGTGCATTATCTTGAGTACTGTGTCCAGGTCTGGTCTCCCCAGTTTAAGAAAGATGTTGAACTGCTTGAGAGGGTCCAGAGGAGGGCGACAAGGATGGTGAATGGTATTTTTACTGATGATATTGATGATGGGACTGAGTCCATCATGAGTAAATTTTCAGATGACACCAAGCTCGGAGCATGTGTTGGTCTGTTAGAGGGTAGGAGGGCCCTGCAGAGGGATTTGGATAGATTGGAAAGATGGGCAGATTCCAATGGGATGAGTTTTAACAAGTCNGGGTTAAAAAAAAAAAGGGACCCTGAAATTAGCTCAGATGGTTAAAGCATGGTGCTCAGAACACCAGGGTTATGGGTTCAATCCCTGTATGGACATTCACTTAAGAGTTCGACTAGGTGATCCTTGTGGGTCCCTTCCAGCTCGGAATATTCTGTGATTCTGTGTGACTGTGATTGTACAGCCATTAGACATCTCTGAACTACATAAATTTACAACCTCATCCTGTCCTCATTAGGACAGGGCTGGAGCCTGGGCAGTGTGGGCACCTGTTGGCTTCATCTGTGTTCATTTGTTTAACAAAAGCCTTGTGTCTGAAGAAGGCTGCCAGCAATATTGGTTTGTATATCTGTCAAGTCTTGGCTGAGTCTGTACCCTCAGAGAGCCCAGAGAAGGCAGACAGCCTTCAAAGACAGCAGCGGTGGAAGTGTCTGGCACTTCCAAAAGCAGGCTGCCTTGGGCATCCCTAGGGTACCCTGTGTGGCACTTCTGTGGCAGCACAAGCTACCGCTGTGTCACACTGTCAGAACTGGCAAGTGGTCATTTAAATTGACTTGCCAGACTGTAAATTGATGTGCGCAGGGCACTATCTACGCTCTGGAGAAAAACCTGCCAGGCAATCCGTAGTTACATCAGCTATGACATCCAGCTTCTCAGAGCCTTGCTCTCCACCCACAGTAGTTTTTTTACTGTGCACTGTCACTTGCTCCCTTTTTCTGTTGCTGCAAGTGCTTTCTGTGACCACCCCAATGCGCCTATAATTCTTGCAGCAGGGAGATGTGCTTTGGCAGTGAAACTAGAGGGAGATCAAAAGCAGTATGTGCTACAGGAGGGGGGATAAAAACAACCCACGCACCCATGTACACACACAAAATGTGTCTCTGGCCAGAGAGGGAGGATTTCAGCCTCGACTTTACCAGTGTAGGGGCTGAGGCTTCAGCAAAGCTGAGCACACTGTGCATTTTGGTGAACACTAGTCTCTTTGCTCAGATGGACTGTACTGAACAGTCCCTACCCTGGAGCAGAGCTCAGCAGTTTCATGACTGATGCCTCACTGAGCGGGTTATGGAGGAGTCTCACCAGAACAACTGGCTGAACCAGCTCTTGACACTTTTCCTCAGCCCAGCAGCTTTGTGACTGCATTTGCTTCACTCAGATCAAGTGCCCTTCCCTTTTACACTGTTCACTTGTAACGGCATGATCTCCAAAGAACTGGTGATCAGTGGGTAAGACTCAGCTCTTCTTGCAAAGTCAGGATCTTCTAATTTCCTTCAGATGATTTTTCCCAGCAACTTCCCATTTATGATTCTGTGAACTTTCCTGTTACATAGGATGACAAGTTTGCATTCTTAACATGGTAGCATCACTTTATTTTCCTTCTTCTCAAGGTTCTGACCATCGACAGCTGTGCTGAATAAAGTATTACTAATATCATTAGGAATGCTTTAAAACCCCTGGAAGCTTTTCCCCACAAAACCCCAAGCAGATGCCTGTAGAAAACTGAAGCAAATTGAAGGGGTTTTTTACAATTCTTGTGAAGTTGCTCAGGATCTCTCATTTAGCAGTAATGACTAGGAAAGTCCTGGCTATGCTGGACTCTGTGGTTTGGGTGGCTTAATTTCAGCTGTTGTTTCAACATATATAGAATATGTTTCAATATATATAGAATACAGCGTATCCTCCCCAAATGTACAGCTTTATTTTGCGCATGAAATGGTCTTTTTGAATTTACAAATGGAATTCATTAATTGGTATACATTTAAATTGATATAAAACCCGTTTCGTATCTGTGTCCATTAAGAGAGACATGAGTAACATGCATGGACCAGAGCACCTTGTGGTTGCTGAGGAAGTTACCACCCCTCCCAGACACTTCCAATAGACACACCCAAGGGCCCAGTAAATGCTGCAGCAGCTTGGGTACAGTCTTAGAATGCCAGGAGGTTTCAGCAACACGAGTCATAGGGGCATCCCTCTGCCCTTATTTTTTAAATCTCTAAATTCACACTTAACAGTCCCCACAGGCTCCCTCCCCTCTTGATTGTCCTGGTCAATAGCAGCTGGAGCAAGATGACAGAAGTTCAGAAGCACAGAGATGTAGTGCCAGTTGCTCATCATCATCACCTTCTCCAGTAGCACCAGTCTCCTTAGGAGCTTTCTAAACTGACAGTGGATATTGATGAGTAGCCAGATTCGTGCCTGCAGTTTTGCACTGATCTCCTGAAGCAGGGACAGGCTCTTACTGCATTGCACTGCTCTGTTGTATTAGTGAATAGGCACTTGATTATAAAACAGGAAAAAAAACCCTAAACACACGCACACATACACACACCATGAAATCCACACAAAATTGCATCTCATCATGACAGAAAATACTTATCTTCAAGTCATTAAAGTGTTTTCTTTGGATTTGTGTTGATATTGACGTGTCTTAAAAGGAAGTGGTACTAGTCCTCAAAGTGAGCATGAAAAGTCCGAGAACATCAGAGTTAAGGTTTCACTTGCATCTAAACATAAGAGTAAGTTTATAGCTTAGAGGACCTAAAACACGACTGAAAGTCTGACTTAAAGCAATGTCATTTGCCAGTAGAGAAGGTTTAGGAGGAAAAAGTTCTGCATCCTTTCAGAAGTTTCAACTCACCTTGGATCACAGTTCCATAAATTGTCAGTGTACTGCACAGGTAATTGTTAGTGTATGCACAGAGTTAAGGTTATTTTCACATTTTAACTTATTTACTGCCATAATGTACTCCTGTTCTTAAGATACTTTAATTAGTCATGGGTAGAACAATGCACAAGTAGATGCTCTTACCTGGCACTTCTCACCCAAACCTCCCAATAGTAATTTGTACGGGAGGTAACAGTTATTAACTTTACAAAATACACTGGGGAAAGGTGAACTTATTTGTCAGAGACAATTGATGTGTGGTAGAGCTGAAACAGAAAATGACGTTGCCCAAATGTCAGTTCAGTAAATACTCCATGTGAGAGGTGACAGCCTCCTCCAGGCTTTCCATTTTTATTGGCCAGATTAAAAAAGTCTGATGTTTCCATCATAAATGGGAATATTTCTTTCAAGTTGAGGTTCTACCAACAACAAGAGAGTCCCATTAACAAAAGCATCCCTTTAATTTCATTTATTTCTTTCAAAATTGTTTTTAAAAAAAATAATACATATATATATATAGTCCTACATGTAAACTTAATTCCTGCAGATCACTGTGATCCACTGCATTACTCATCTTTCTCATCATCTTTGGAGTTCCTCTGCAGGACAGGGCTCAGTTTGTTTTGCAAAACCGCGGCAAGTTTTTTTGAGGTTTTTTTCAGGAAAGCGCTTCCAGGATGAATGTTACTAACGTGCAGGTACAGGTCCTCTTGTGTAGGGCCTGTGTAGCCGCAGTCTTCGCACACGTAAAGTTTGTCTCGCCTCTGTTTGTAGGCATATTGCTGCTGCACGCCATGGATCTTCTTGAGGTGGGACTCCAGAGAACAGCGCTGGGTGAAGGCTTTGTTGCAAACCTCACATTTGTAAGGACGAATTCCTGCAACATTAAAAGGCCATTCCCAATTATGTTTCTTGCAGCCAGCTAAGGGCAAGGCTCTGGCAGGTACTGAGCACGTATCTAGCAGCAGGGATCTACTAGCCCAAGGAACTACCCGTCCTACTTTCAGGCTAAGATTTTAATGAATGGGTTGACATATTTAGGCATAGAAAACCCAGAAATAATTTGAGAAGGTCTAGGCAGATGATGAGGACAACAGGGGCCCAACTGTGCTTTGGTCCTAAGGAAGCCAATATCAACTCTTGAAAAACTTACTCTTTCAGACCCCTGACTTTTTGAAGTCCTGTGATATCGATTTCAGCTAACCTGTCATTTTGGCTTTTATAATGTACAAAAACGTCTATCTCGGAAAGATTTGGATTTTTATCTTCTACTGAGAAAAACTTAATGAGGCTTTGGTGAACGGCAGCCCAGTATGAGTGTCCAGTGACTGCAGTGCTTCAAAGGAGCAAGAGGACTTCAGAACAATATAGACTCGATGACTGAGATTACAAGTTCAAACGCTAGAAGTGCAGTAAAATGAAAGAAGGGTTGAACTCAAGGATCCTTGTGCATTCCTTACAACTCAACATACTCTGTGATTCTGTGATATGAGTCTGTGAGTCTCCAGAGGAAGGAGAAGGAGTTTGCTTGTAATTTGAATGCCCAGGCAATTTTGTTCAGTATAAACAACCACCATCACAAAAATATTGAGCAGTAAAGAGTATTCATTCTCCTACCAGTCAACAGTGACTTAACAACAACCTCCCAGTACTTAAATAGCTGAGGATTAAGCGACACTTGAAAGAACCCCAACCAGCTGAAATTTTACTTACTAGACTAGACCAGTATGTCTTCAAGCAAAGACCCGCCTTAAAACTGATATAAGGAGCTACCTAACAACCCCTCTTCACTGCAGAAGGTGAAACACGAGGGTCTGGAAGATCAGACCTACGGTGAGCCAGGCAGGAATGTGCAAAGCATGCATGTCCATTCAGACAGACGTAACTTTGGGATTGCATTGTGTGAAGTTACTGCTCAGACAATGATCTTTCTACGAAAAATCCAGGCTAATTAAAAGTTCCAATAAGCAGCACCTCACCTGCATTTTCGCAAGTCTAAAAAGATGTTATCCCAGCACACTGGATTAAACTATCAAGACTAAAGTTTTCTAATGTCCACTGCTGTGAGACTGCCTCAGTTCCATTAAACCGCAATTGGAGACAAACTCCAAACCTTCATTAGAATTCACACATAAAAACGCATTTTTTATAAATAGTATTTTAGGTGCAATTTTATCCTCATCTGAAGTTAATTCAACCCTTCCCCATCCTTGGTGACTGCTTCAGGGCTCTACAGGCATGTATACAAGCACAAAAGAGTAGTGCCAGGATGGCACAGCCCATCAGAGCTGTGGGAACTTCTTCATCCCTCAGGAAACATTTTGAAATTTTCTTTTACTGTGTACCTCAGATACTTTTTAATGCTTAAGTCTGCTCATACCCTGAAGCTAAACTGGGATGCTTTCACTCTCTCTGACACTACTGTTGCACAGTCTTGTTTCAAGCACTGCACTACACTTTCCACTGAAACACCCAATAGAGCACATGTAGATAACAACCTATAGGTACAAAATAAATAAATAAATAAAAATAACTACAACACTATCACTTCCAGCCCATTTGTCTTCTTTTTAACATTCAAATATGACCCACCTTTCCTGAACAACAACCAATTTCCATACGAAAAAGGTCACTGCTTTCAAAGATGCTTGGAAAAGATATACACCAATACAGTACTGGTACCACTGCTGCAGCCAGCCTTCACCCCTGCCATGACACAAGGCACCAGGCAAATACACTGTATGTGCACTTTCATCCTGGTTTTATGCTGGAGAGGAGAAATAGTGACAGCAGATTTCTTCTAGTAAATTTGTGGGCAATCTAACTGTAAGATTCACATTTCCAGGGCGATGGGTTTTCACTCCTGTTCAGTGAACAGATCCTTCTTCCTTTCCAGAGTTTTGCAGTCCTGCAAAGCATTTTCAACCCTACCTGCCACAGTGTGTACATATATGTGTCTGTCTATCTATCTATCTATCTATCTATCTATCTATCTATCTATCTATCTATCTATCTATTTTTCTATCTGAAACAGCTTCTGAACAGACACTGTCTTGGATTTAGTTTTTTACTCCCAAAGGATGAGGGGACAGGTTGAAAAATCACTTCTTTTAGAAGCACTGACTCCCCACTTCAGCCATATCCCAGTGGCAGCCCTCTGCTCACAGCCAGCAGTTTTCCTTTCCACATGACAGCTTTACAAACAAGCCAAAACAGCCCCAAACATTGGCTCCAGCCAATGCAATCCAATTAAAATGGGCATCATTGTTTTTGGCTAAGAAACAGCTCCTGCCTACTAATAATTTGTGTCACCTCTAGCAGTTTGCCTGGTTAATGGTGCCTACACCAAAGAAAGGGCACTGCAGAGCAAGCCCAAGTAGTCTACAGCTCCAACTGGTTAACCACAAACCTGGAAAGATGGAACGTGCCTGTGAGATGTGGTAGATGCATCTTCTGGGTGCCCAACAGTGCAAAGTCAACATCTGCTGAGCACAGCCAACCTGACCTGCATCACTCTTGGTGAGGGTGGAGGCTGATATTTATTTAAGCCATTGCTTCCACCAAGAAAAAGAAAGCAAATCAAAATGGCAGCCTTCTTCCTGCTCCAGGCTGGGATAAGCACTTCTGCAACCAGTGAGCTGGATTTGAGGCAACAGATCTGGTTCAAAGAAACACAACCACCACTATTTGGATGGAACTTGGGAAGTGACCTCACTTTAGAGTGGCTACAGTAAGCACATCCCTCCAGCCTAAGGGAGCAATATGGGAGCAAGAGCAGGAACTACTGTCAGGTGATTTTCAACCCATGCTGTGATGGGCATGACAAGTGAGTAGAAATAGTTTAGGCCAGTGGACAAAGTCTGAATGGTTGGATGTGCAGAGGGAAGCAGCTGCAAAAGGCGACTGGAGGAGCTGGTAGCCCGAATCAGGAAGGGATGCAGCATGCAGGGTTGGCAGAAGTCAGGTGAGTTGCCTGGTTTCCCTAAAGAAGCTGGAAGCACACCATGAAAAACACTGGTTTCTCCAGACAGAGTCAAAATCAAGCCATAACTCCATACTGTGGAACTGTCCCTCAACAAGGTTCACAAGAGAAAAAAAAAAAACAAAAACAAAAAAACCAACCCAGGAAACTGCTGCTCATTGCCTCTAGAGGGCAAAGCACTTTCATCCACCTCTTGCCTCCACTCGTCCTTATGCACAGATCTCTCAAATACGTGCGTGAATTGCCATCCCGGGTGGATTATCCCACGCAGGTTATCCTGGGTAGATTATCCCAGTATCACAGACCCAGGTATTGCTGCATGTGGCAGTGTCCCCGTTGAATCTGTATTGGCAGGTCATGCACCCACACTGCTTCACACAATTTCATTAGTTCTTCTCAGATTTCTCCATTCACAGGATGTTTCTCTGTACACACTCATCTCTTCCCCTTTTCTCCACTGCAATCCCACTATTTTTCCCAAATATTGTTAACTTGGGCTTTGCCAGATTACCCTCACCTTCTGCTTGTCCTTGTCCAGTCTCACGCCCTTCTCCCACTTCTTACTACCCAGAGCCTCCCATGAGTCCCCAGGGAACGCATTCTCACCAGTATGGGTCCGGACATGCCTTTTCAGATCAAAGGTGTCATTGAAGCCTTTTCCACAGAAGGTGCACAAGTGTCTCTTCACTTGGCTGTGGCACTTGATGTGACGGTTGAGCATCCGCTGCAAGCGAAAGCCTTTGCCACACAGCTCACAGCTATGCAACGCAACATCATTACAGGTGCCCGTGGTGAACTGGGGAATGGAATGGAAGATGACTGGGTCAGTGGGCAGCAAGATGAACAAGAGAAAACCAACAGAAGGGAAAATATTAAAAATAAATAAGGAGGAATGGCTTATTGTGGCATTAAAAAATTATTGAGATACATTAAAAGTGAAAAGTGAAAGCATTTGCAGGATTCCTGCTGGGTGAAACATTGGCATTTTCCTTGCAGTCAGGTAGGGGACTTAATGTGCATGGTTTGGAAGTGATGCAACTCTGGCCAGCCTGGATTCAGCAGTTAAAACAACGCCTGTGTAGTGGATACCTTCCAGGGGCAATGAGCCTTGTCCAGCTACATCCATAAGCACAAGGGCTTAGGCTATGGACACCTTTCTGTGGGGCTGCCTGTGTGTTTGCTCCTGCACTCAGCTAGTACGGTATCACTCTTGGATGGAGATGGGAAGCACAAGAAAGCTGGTTTATGTGGTCCTTCATTAATCACACTGCCAGCTGCTTCAGGTCCCTCAGTGATAAAAACGTGGGTTAGGAGAAAGAAAGCTAAGGCACACTTTGCTGACTCAACAAAGACTGAAACAATGGCACTAATCTTCTCCCCTTGGTCTCCCTGGTTTGTTAATTAACAGCAGAGTGACATTAAGGGGTAATCTCATTCCCACTCCTAGCACCAAAAGTATTGTGCCAACACCAAGACCTAACTTGACTAAGGGAGACACTGATGATTCAGCTCTCGGGAAGACCATTCCTCAGAGGGAAGGTTTAATGTCTGGAAGTTGCAAATACGGGGGGAACATGACATGCTCTTTGACAGACATTTGGGATGCAGGAAAGCCAGTGGAGCAGGTAGCACCATACACACACATCCATTGGCTCTCTTGGTGGTTTTGGGGAGTTTCTGTGGCACGCTGAGAAAACTCAGCTCTGCTGAAATTAGGTTCGGCTGTGACAGCTGCTAATAGCCCAGGTTAGATTATACAAAGTCGGTTAAAATCAAGCAGCAGCAGGGCAAGCTTTTCACAAAGAAGGAATGCATTTGGGTTTCTTTTTCTTGAAGAGACAGTTATTTTTCCTGGCCCTCCTCCTTCACTTACTACTGAAGCAATACTACTTGAAATGGTAAAGAAAGATTAAAAAAACTCGGCAGCTGTGAAACCACGAGGTGTGAAACTAGAGGAGGAACCATCCGGGGAGAATCTATTGGGCAACAGCGGTATGACTCCTCCTCAAGCAGCTGCATATAACCAGGGTGAAAACTTAATGTTAACCACGAGACTAAGAACATGATGGCCCAAAGGCTGTTATCTCGGCAGACACAATGGGAATTTTTACAGCTCCATCCAGCAAAGCAACAGCCAGGATTTAACGAGGTGTTAACTACCAGCGGTAAACACATCTCCTCCCTCCTTGCACTGGGGTGGTGTGACTACTCTTCTGGTGAGGGGACCTTGGATGTTCAGCCCTGTTTGGAAGCTCGATGTTGAGTTCTCAAGGTACCATGGGGACCTAAGGCACCATCAGCAATCTGCCTTCTCGGCTTCGGGAGGGAAATCACTGTGCTACTCATCTGGTTCTGCCCGGAGGATGCCAAGACAGCCAGAGCTCCTGCCCTTGCAGAAGGGAGGTTCTTCAAAAAAGACAGTGGAAAAATAATTGCTTCATTTCACCAAAGCCTGGGGGCGCCTACCTCAAGGTGGCAATTGCATTTCACAGCTTCCAGGAGAACCTTAACTAGCTGCTATCTTGGTAAGTCAAGAGGGTAGCGGTGCAGCCCTACCAGGCTTACACCAGCCCCCCTTGGTGAAGGCTTGACTATAACTTTTAGAAGGCAGGTTTTCAGGAGGCCCTACGTTAAGGTGCGAGAGCCACCCACGCACCATGGGGCACGACTCCTAACTGCCAGGGCTGGTCCTTCCTGGCTGGGTTCAGAAGCTCCTACGGGACCCAAGCCAAGCAGGTCAGGGGCAGCACGTCCCAGGCAAGCATAAGAGAAGGCAAAGGGCACTGGAAGATTACGGTACATTGCTTATGAAGCTTTCCCTGCTGCCGCCATCCTATAGCCAGCTGCTCCAGCCGGTCCCCATCTTAGTGTGTGGGATAGGTGCGGTCACCTCTAGCAGAGAGAGTGCAACAAACTGCTGCCACCCGGCGTCCCCGGCCAAAACCAGGCCTTGACCTTGAACTGGGGTCACCCATCACCAGAGAAGAGATGGTTGGGGTGCGGGCGATTACCTTGATTTTCGACCTGACCACGGGGCGCTTGACGGCCAGGTCCAGCAGCATCCCCCCGGCCATGCCCAGGTCGCCAGGAGCAGGTTGAGGCGTCGGGGGGTCGCTAGGCTCGGCATCCCGGGTCCCGCTGCTAGCACTGCTCTCCAGGCTGCAGCTGTCTTCATAGCCCAGCAGCACGCAGCCGATCCCGCCTGCAGCGGGGTGGGGATGCGATAAAGAGGGGGGACCAGGGGAGACTATGGGAGTGGAGGCGGCGGGGGCCGCTGTTTAACCTGCGGGCGGGCCGCGGGCGGCGGGGGAGTATCCCCGGCTCACGCTGCAATCGGAAACTCAAACACGAACGGTCCCAAAGTTCAAACAAGCCAGCTCCGCCGCCTTCCCGTTATACCCCGGACAAGGGCAGAAGGAGGAGGCCAGGAGTACATCACCCCCAGTCTTGGGTCCTTCCTTCTCCTTCCCCCCGCCCCCCCCGCCACCTTTATCACGCAAACGAGGTTTCCCACCTCCCCGGACATACACACGTTCCCCCCCGCCATAGCCGGGGGCTCCCCGGAGTGGAGATGGTGCTAGGCATGGAGGCGGCATCTCCCGGCAGGGCCGGCACCCCTGCCGCTGGGCGGGGAGTTTTCCCCCCAGTACTGCCCGTGTCCCTAGCCTCGCGTTTAGCACAGCTCTCTCCAAGCCGCCGNCCCCCTCGAGGCTCCCTCGGGGCTCCCTCGGCTCGGCAAAGCCGTCTCCCCAGCTCTCCCCGTCCGCAGACCGCGGGCACTGGGGTCTGGCAGGGACCTCGCTCCCTTCGTCCCTCCCGGCGGCGCTCGGTGAGGGGAGGCGGCCCGCCGGCGCCGTACCTGGGATGTAGGTGTCGGCTCTCTCCTCGTCGNGCACCAGGAAACTTGGGAAGGAGCATGCGTGCTGCAAACATAACGGTGTCAACAAGTCTGCTTACCTGTCCGACCGGTTGGAGCAGCTGAGCTTTGTTCCAGCCCTTCCTAAGGCATGAATGTTTGCAAAAGAATTTAACGTCTGAAAATTAAAGAAAAAAAAAAAAAGAAGCAAAAACCGAGGAGGGGAGCCCCGCCGCTGCCGCCTGCCCGCCGGCGGGGACCCCGTGGGACTGGACCCGCTGCCAGCCCCCCGCTGCCCCGGGATGCTCCCCACTCTGGGGTGCGGGTCCTGCCGCCCACGGGGGGCTGCGTTGAGAGCGCTCCGGGACAGCCCGTCGAGGGGAAGGCTCTTCAGGGCGCCGAGGAAGAGGCCCTTGGGGAAGCAGGAGGCAAAGAAAACTGTTACTATTTTTCTTAATGACAAGCCTTTCTTCTGTTAAAAAAAAAAAAGAAAGTTGTATTCTTTTTCAGTCATTGATTTAAAATGTGTCACGACCTCTTCTCTGCCTTCCCCCCTTCCTTTTTTTAATTTTTTTTTAATTTGCCTCTTGCCCTCTCCCCCTTTCCCGAAGTGGAAATGAAATAAAGACAAGAGGTTGGGCTGTTAGGGAAGGAAGCAAAAGAAACAGAAGAAAACCCACAAAACTGCACTGAAAAGTCTGTGAGAACCGCAAAGCCTGTGCCTGGCCTCGGGTATTTAACAAGGGTACCTTCTCCCACCTACTATTCAATCTGCTTTTTAAATGCTGTGGAAGCACACTGGGTGCCTTCCTTCCTGAGCTCATCCTTGCAGCAGAGCTGGCACCCTGCTGGAGCAGTTGGGGCTGGTGGGACTGAGCTCTGAGAGCTGTTCCCCCACATGAAGGAAGAGGCTTTTCAAACTGCACCACTCTAAGGTTGCTACTCTCCTCCCTAAGGGCAAAGCGCAAACTGGGGGGAATTGATGGGCGTTTCACCGTTTGTTTCACCGAGACAAAGGTTTAACTTCAGGGGCTGGACTTGGAGACCTTCAAATGTCCTGGTCAAATGAAAAAGCTCTGCTTGACACATGTCTCCATTACCCTTGTGNCCCATCCCAGCTGCGCACCGCCGGCTGCGGGCTCCGGCGCTTCACCAGGAAGGCTCTGGGCATGGCGAGGGCAGGGGGCACGGCTGGGAACGGAGCGGAGCGGCGGCTTCACACAGCTCCCCCCCGGGCTGCCCGCCCGCAGCNCTGTTAAAAAAAAAAAAGAAAGTTGTATTCTTTTTCAGTCATTGATTTAAAATGTGTCACGACCTCTTCTCTGCCTTCCCCCCTTCCTTTTTTTAATTTTTTTTTAATTTGCCTCTTGCCCTCTCCCCCTTTCCCGAAGTGGAAATGAAATAAAGACAAGAGGTTGGGCTGTTAGGGAAGGAAGCAAAAGAAACAGAAGAAAACCCACAAAACTGCACTGAAAAGTCTGTGAGAACCGCAAAGCCTGTGCCTGGCCTCGGGTATTTAACAAGGGTACCTTCTCCCACCTACTATTCAATCTGCTTTTTAAATGCTGTGGAAGCACACTGGGTGCCTTCCTTCCTGAGCTCATCCTTGCAGCAGAGCTGGCACCCTGCTGGAGCAGTTGGGGCTGGTGGGACTGAGCTCTGAGAGCTGTTCCCCCACATGAAGGAAGAGGCTTTTCAAACTGCACCACTCTAAGGTTGCTACTCTCCTCCCTAAGGGCAAAGCGCAAACTGGGGGGAATTGATGGGCGTTTCACCGTTTGTTTCACCGAGACAAAGGTTTAACTTCAGGGGCTGGACTTGGAGACCTTCAAATGTCCTGGTCAAATGAAAAAGCTCTGCTTGACACATGTCTCCATTACCGTTGTGGGCTGAGGACTCTGAGGTCTTCATCCAGGGACAAAGAGGTGGGAACTCTTGTGTGGATCTGAGACCCGAGAGTGTGGGACTGGCTGGAGCCCCAGGGATGGAGGAGCCTAACTAAGGTGACACACTGTCAGAGAGCTCCTTCAACAATCGGTATTTCCAGCCAGGAAATCCCAGCCATGAGCCACAGCAGCCCTACCCACCGTTTCAATAAGGTCTAATGGAGCAACAGACAGGCATAGACATCTTCATCACAACAGATGAGTTACCTCACCGCCAGCACTTTGTCCTCCAGAAAGGCTTTAAGTCTTGAATGCTGATCCACGGGATAGAACCCAGGAGTGATGGCAAGGGCTGGGGGCACCTACTTCCTCCCTCTACTCCTGCAGGGGGTTTACAGTCTGTGCAGGTACTGGGTAAGAAGCCACCTCAGTATGCCTTTGGGAAATACCTCAGAAATACCACTTGTAAAACCTTCTTTCTTTCTTTCTCTTTAAGGCTATGTAATTTCTCTGTTATGTCTGAGATTTTGCTCCAAGACAAAATGCAGCTACGTGGTGTTTAGTGGATTTTTTTGCAATGCTTTCAATTTGAGGTTTGTTTTATTTTAACAACTCCTTGTCTTTTAAGCCAAAAGAGGTAGTAAATGACATTAATCAAAATGCTCCCAAACCAAGAGCTTGCTGTGACATTTTCACTGACATCTGGGTTTTCTCAAATCCTGCTTTGAGGTTCCCATTTAGTGAGGTCCTAGAGCACACATTAGAATTACATTGGATGCTCCAAGTCAGATATGTACTCACAAGTACGGCTGAATCAGAAATAATTATTATTATCAGCTCTGGAGCCTTGCTCGACATGGGTAGTCAGGGCTGAGGTGTGCCCAGCACCATTGGAGACACAGAGTAGAAAGAAAATTCTGCAGCTTCCAGTAAGGCAAGAGGAGCTGGACAGAGAGGCAACAGCTACGTGAAGTAGAACATCTCAGCAGAGGTGGGCTGCCTTCCCCCTGCGCCATGGTGGAAATAGATTGTTGGTGTTGCTCCTTATGGGACAGATCCCATAAGAAAACCATACTGCCTTTCCTAAAAACACCATTCCTTGATATTTTTTAACCTGGAGGTGCATGCTCACAGCATTGCAGGGAGCCACATGCAGCACCATGAAGCGGGATCTTTGAGGCCATGCTGTCTTCAGCAAGGCAGCCCATGGACACAGCACTGGGCAAGCATGTCCTTCTCAGTACACCCACTGCAGCAATGTTGCACCTACAGCCTGAGCACTGTAATTACTCAATAAATAATAATACTAACAAGATAATGGCATACAAACATTTCTGTAGGATCTTGTTTAATTTTCAGCATTACTTGGGTGTGGGACAAAATCTAGTACATTAAATTAACATTTTGTGTGTAAATCAAATCAAATACAAAATGCCCTGTAGGCACAATTTGTCCCACCCTTACAGACTTGATTACTAAAATGTACTTCATGTCACTAAAATCACTTGCAAGTGAGGAGGGAGAGATGGGATCAAACAACAAATCAGCCATGTGTCACTGTCACAATCACACCCTGCTCCTACCCAAACTAACCCTGTGTGTGGGTTGGATCCACAGCCATGTGTGAGGGGCAGGGGGACTTGTTCCTTCTGGAGGGCCCCATCTCACTGCTAGCCTCACCCCTGTTGATATGAGGAAAGCATGCTTACAGGCAAGGACCCAGGTGTAGGGAGCAAGGGAAGGAGCTGGGATTAAGGACACCAGAGGAGAGATGCTTTGTAAAAGAGGTGTAAGGAAGGCATATGCTCAGGGGACAACAACTCATTTTTGTCTGTGAACAAGGAATGTTTTTGCCATGATCCCCCAGAGCTCTGTCCTCTCTTCTTTCCTTGGCTACTTTTCACTGTAATCAGCATAATGCAACTGCAGAGGAACATGGCTGGAGCAGGGATGAGGGTTTGACTGCATAGCCCAGCAGAGATGAACACTGTTGAAAGGCACAGTCTCCCAGCAATGCCATGCTAACGTCTTAGAGCTGGGCCTTTAGCATGGATTCCAGCAAACGGACCTTCGCACTCAGCCCCCAGTGGAATCTTGCCCCTGACCATCACTTCTCCTGTGCAGAAGAGGAGAGACTCAGACAGGTACACCTGCAGGGACTAGGAGCATTCTGCCCACGAGGCTGAGAGCAGTAACTCAGAACCGCTTCTGGTGATTTCTCACAATTTTGAGACAAACCAGGCTGGACAGAGACGAGATACTGGCTGATACAGGAGCCTAGTAACGCAATAGTGCAACCTTTGGTTTCTGGCTCCCAGCAGAACTCAGGTGGGGGCTTTTTACAAGTTTACTGACCAAGCAAGAAAAATCATAGCTTCATATCCTTGCAAAGACAAACCTTCATCTTGTGAGTCATGTGGTGTTCTTGAAACACTAGGGCTGACACTTCTGGGCTGCTGCAAGTCACCCAAACACCCAGCTGACACCCCCTTGGCTGATGACCTCCCGTGCTGCTCTCGAGGGGCATTTTGTGAGAGATGGGGAGAATGCTGCGTGTCAAAATTTTGCCCGGACCTCTGCAAGAAACACCCTGGTGTGACACCCCTTCCTCAAAATGCTCCACATTTCTC
The DNA here is from genome assembly GCA_013390025.1 of Pitta sordida. Classification (NCBI taxonomy): domain Eukaryota; kingdom Metazoa; phylum Chordata; class Aves; order Passeriformes; family Pittidae; genus Pitta; species Pitta sordida. The sequence goes on from WEKX01018801.1 coordinate 163,050, forward strand.
TGTCCGAGGTAGGATGTTGAGCCCATTGCAGCACCCAGGAATGGCCATTGCAAGGTCACCAGGAGCCCTGAGTTTGCATCCCATCCATGGTACAGAAGAGGGTTCACAGAAGGAAGATGCTCCCATTGCAGCCAAGGCAAGATCAGAGCAAGGGAGAGCATCTCCTCTGGGGCTTTTCCCAACTTGCTGCCTCCCTGGATTATCCTGTCTAGCATGTCATAAGGTCTTTCGAACAGAATTGTGGGAATGTCTGAGCACCATGTCCTAAAAGCCCGCAAAAAAGCACAGAGTCCCCCTACTCTAGAAGAAACCTTTGCCTGGAGCATGAGCTGTTTCCAGTCCCAGCTTTCCTTCCACCTGGATGTCTGCCTTCAGTGCTGCAGCTCAGCACCTGTCTATGAAGAGCCAATGTGCTCTTGGAGACGCTCCTGTCCAGCCTGCCCTGCACCCCATCACACACCTGCAGCACCAGGGGTGACTCAGCTGGGTTTCAGCAGATGCCTGCACACACGCACCATGCCTTGCTGGAGGGGTTGCTTCTATCTTGTGGCAAGTTCCCACCCCAAGCCCAGGAGGTCCAGGAATGTGAGCATTGCTTGGGGTGGTACAGGCTGACAGAGCAAAGCTATTGCTTTGCTCACACGGGTCACCCTCTGTGCTGCTGTCATGGGACAAAGCCTGACCACTGGAAAGGTCTGCTTCTGAGCCAAGTTTTGGCAGCTCTCCTACTTATATGAGGAACCACTTTACCGCAGTGGAGGGAGCCAGAGTGGCTCCACGCCAGCATTATCTTGGAAGGCAAGAGCAGCGGCTCCACAAGCTGCCCCAGTTTAGAGAGTGAACTGCTTTCCTTGACTGAACAAAGAGAGATGGAGAAGGTGCCAGCTGGGGGAAGATGGCTCCTCAGGCTGCGGCAGAACCTGCCCTGCCTGTGCTCCCCTGCCGGGTTTCAAAGCGCTCCACCGGGCTGACTCACCCGGCTCCCGTTTTGCTGCCTCCCACGGCCCCTGCCACTCCCAGCGTCTCCTTGTCTTTCTCCACCTATACCTCCGCTTCCTTCCCACTCCCTGCCGCCGGCTCGGCTAGGCGCTGTCTCTCTGGCCGCCCACTCACTGTGGCTCTGCTCCCTCAGGGCACCCAGCATCACCCCAGGTTGCCTGGTTGCTCCCTAAGGACCCTTTGACTCCTGCTCCCTGTGGAAATGGCAGCCAACCACCCCTGTGAAGTCCGTGTTGGGTGTCAGACCCCAGCAGCATCCCCTGAGCACCCTCCCTATAGTATCCATAGCCTTGATGCTTGGGGAAAGAGGCTGCTGGAGGGCCTTATGTGCCCCACATCCCCCACACATAATCCATTACAACTCTGGAAGGATGGAGTGATCCCCTTGGAGATGTCCATTCTCACAAGATAGTCAGCAGAACCCTGATCTCTCAGACTGACACAGAAACGTGCCTAAGTGAGCGTCTGTCTCCAGGGGTCTCTGAAGCCCCTTCCCAGCTTTGGCTGAACTATGTAATTTTTTCTTTGTTGTTTGGTTTCCTACAATCTCACTGCCCAGTGTTCCCTCCCTAAGAACTTCAGTGAGTTCCTACCAAGCCTAATATAGCAGCAAAGGTTGCAAAGGTAGTGAAATCCTAGGATTTTTCTGCAAATCAGTAGCTAAACAGAGGACAGAAAGCTACTCCCTCCAAATGTTTCTGCTGTACACAAAAATACATCACCTAATGACTAATGACACCAGCAATTCCACATGGGTTCTAACTTCCATGCAAGTTAAAGCCCCTCCAGGTTTTGCATTAACCAATCACTGCTGGTGGTGGCCCTCAATCCCTCAATTCTCTGTTGTTTTCACAAGAGACATCCCTCTGTGCACCAAACCCAACAGCTGTATGAACAGCGAAAAAGTGCTGCAGCAGCCTCTCACCCTTTTTGACTAGTGGTCTGGATTTTGGATTCTCTCTGGCAGGTCAGAGAAAGATGCAGCCAGATGGGTTCAGCCAAATGACCAACCTCCCCATTAGAGCCCAATTCCATCTCTGGAGGGGGGCACAGCTGCTGCTCAAAAGCAGTGGAAAGGCTACCACAGGTGGTCTGCTGACACCCCACTCCCTGAATTTATCCTTGAGGGAGGTATTTTCCCTCTTTGCATACCTTCAACTCATCATCACCACATCTCCATGCTCCCATTTTGCTGGCCAGTTGGAGTCTGCTTCAGCAGGGTGACCCACACAGATGGGAGGCATTGCCCCAGAAAAGACACATTTTCACTGATACTGGGACGTGCTGCTTTCAGGATGCACTGCCGCCAAGATGCACTTGACACACGTCGAGATGTGCTGCTGTTGGTATATACTGCTGCCAGGAAACGCTGTTGGGATGTCCTGCTGTTGAGATGCACGGCACATCACGATGCACTGCCATAGGGATGCATTGTTGTTGGGATGCACTGCACACCAGGATGTGCCCACAGAGGCTGAGAGCTCAAGCAAGGAATGCAAAGTCTGGCTGCTGGATCAGCAGCCTGTCCCACGAACTGACGGGGATTTACTGGGTGTTAGGGAGCCACCAGTCACCTGGGTCACTTGGGAAAACTCTCCCTGAAAAAGCAGGTGTCAGCAGGTACTGGTGGAAAAAAAGCTGGAGCCACAACTGGGGTCTGACCCAATCAGTCCCTTTCCAAGTTCCTAAAAATAATGAATGTGCTTTGGGAAGGCCATTAAACCCCCACTTTCCACAGCTGGCATAGGCTGATAAGCTGCTGCAACAACTAGGGGGCTGCAGGGGCCTGCACTTCCCCCTTCCCACAAGCCCTGCCAGCTCTGCCATCCCCCTCCAAGTTCCAGCCTAGGTGGTAGAAAGTCCCTTGTTCCCTTCTCCCCTCCCCAAGGACAAATGGCACCTCTGGGGCCCCCCAAGGCTTCCTCATTCCTGCCAGATGAGGGCTGCCATAAACCCCATTGTATGCATATGGAGTTCAGGCATTTCTTTGCCATTTCAAAAACCACCAAGAGGGACCAGCTGCATGGTAGGTGCTGTTCCTGCTATCCCCCTCCTTCTGAGGGAGAACAGAAAAGTTAATAGAGTGAGAGAACTGTGATCAGGGCAGAGAGGGTCAGTGATGAGCTGGAGGCAGGAATAACTTTCTCCAATTAGGTGCTCGGGACATTTCTGTCGCTGTCACCTCTGGCCAAGAACCCTGGTAACGCAGCTCCATGGGGATTTTGGCAGCAGCAGAAAGAGAGGATGAGGTTCCTCTGGGCTCTCCTCATCTCCTCTCTGACAAGTGCTGACGCCAGCCCAAGCACAAAACTTTTCCAGGCCCCAGGGAGTCGTATAGGATGTCCCAACCCTTGTTCAGAGGTTGCCATGTTAGAGACAGACCTTTTCTGCTACTCATCCTGCTGCCACGCACGGAGAGGGGCTGGATCCTAGTGGGGATCCAGGTCTTCTGCCAGGGAGTCTCTGCCTGTCCTGCCCAGCTACAGCAGAGTATATGCTCTAACACGCCCAGGATGAGTTAAGCACCAGGATACACACCCATTACCTATGAAATCAGCCAGACAGCTCAGTGATGCTGCTTCTTAGCCGGGCTCCTTTCCCCATAGCTGTGGTTTGACAGCTGGGGGGCTCAGTGTTTGCCAGGGACCCCCACACTTCCCTGCTTTGCACTGGCCCTGGCACTGGGGCAGGGTTACCTTTGCCAGGCAAGCTACGAGTGACTGCAGAATTACTCTGCTGATGCTTTGGAGTTCTGTGCACAAGGGGTTTTATCTCCCAGTGCCTTTTACAATGATTTACAGGAAAAAAAAACCAAAACAACAAACCAGCCCCATGCCTGTAAGAATCTCTGCCCTCAATTCCCAGCAGCACTGCTGCAATGCCTTCCTCCTGCCATCTGCGGGCAAGGGTCTATGCAATTGCCACCAATATAATTATAAAGTGCTGGGTTTACACCCTCTCCTTGCTGCTGAGCAGGTAGACTTTGGCCTCTGCTGCATTCCAACTGCCTGTCCCCCCTCAGGGGAAGAACATGCAGGAAGAATGGAGCCAGAGTGCACTCCCCAAGTTGAGTACCCTCTGCATTGTCCCAAAATGAAGGGCACAAACAAGCCATGCCATGGGGAATGCAGGGAGAGATGGGTGGGGAGGCAGCATCCAGACTGCCCTCATCCCTTCTCCCATCTTGGTGGTGCTTGGAGTGTCTGGGACCACAGGGGATCCCTTGACACCCTCCAGGTGATCCAGGGCAATATGAGGTGTTGGCAGCAGTGGCAGAGCACAGATCTTAGTTTATTTAACTGGAGGTGACCCGCTGTCATCCCCAGAGCTGGCTGGCTAACATGTAACCACAAACGCATGGCTATAAAACCATCAAGACTCCAGGAGCAGCTGCCCCAGGTTTGTGCTCTCACCACTGGAAGCAGGAACTGCACAGGGCTTTTAAAATCAAAAGTAACTGTTGTTGAATTGGCAGGCTGCTCTGCAAATGGAAGGAAAGTTTCAATGCTCCCTTGCTTGTAATGTTGCTCGTAATTGTGGTGTCATCTTCACCCCTAGCTTTCTCTTTTCTCCATCATTAAAATCTCAGGACAAACAGACTTTCTTCCCCTCAGCTCCCTGGGAAGAACTATCAGGGCCCTTGGGGCTTGTCTGCATGGGAGCAGCAACAAAATTCATCCAAATTGCTGGTGAGAACAGGTCAGATGCTCCTGGAGCTTCTGTACAAGTGTCGAGGGAATGAGTTCAGATGGCTTTCACTTCATTCATGCCCAACAAAAAAAAAAACTTGCCCAAGCCAGGGCATACCTCCACCTGCCTGGGAAGGAGGCTAACCTGGTCAAAATACGGCATTTTAAACACATACATTTCATTAAACTATTTTTTGAATTTCTGTATGCAGAGAAGCTCCCAGAGACCCTGCCTCTGACTTACAGAGGAGTGACACAAAAATTAACACATCCAAATTTTTTCCCCTGAATTATGCACTTTTGAATACCAACTACATGACACCCTCCCAGCAAATCTGACAGAAACATTTGCAGGGCCAGAGCGGCTGCAGCTGGACGATCAATGTCTACACTGCCATAACTGGCTCTGCTACTGTTGTGGTGGGACAGCAATAATTCTGCATCTTGAAGTGGAAAAGGCATCATAGCAAGATAAAAGAGAAAATGGAAACTTGCTTTAGGTCGAATTTGGGGTTTGTTTTTTTGTCTTCTTTGTCCCTGAGGTAGCCCCAGCCTCCGTGTCCCGGTGGAGTGCTCTGTGTGTGTGCAAAGTCTCACATGTGCATGCCCTCACAGAAGAGAGGGAGGGCTGCCTCTGCAAAGAGGGAAGGACAGCTAGCTCACCAGAACTCTGGGGGAAAATCTTGAAAGACCTGTGAAAATATACCTTTAGAATTATTTTTATTATTATTTTTTGTTGTTCGGAGTTTGATAAGAGAGATTGATTCCTCACACTACATGTGAGAAATGGAGCAGGACAAAGCTGTGGTTCAGGACATGAACATGGAAATGGACTCTGTTCAAACTTTATCTCACTCTGCTGCCATATCTTGCAGGGTTTTCCTTAGGCTTTTTTTTTTTTTTTTTTTAACCACTACAGGAAGCCACAACTGAGCATCCTGTTTTCTGGATTCTCTGGTGGCTGATATAGGGTTGAGTTGACACTGCCACCCCTTCCCTTCATGGAATGCTACTCTGCTCAGCACAACCATCCATTACACAAAGCTTAGCCTGAACCCCACCACATCCATTAAAACAGCGGGAACAAGGAAATGAACATGGAAGTCTTACCGAGACAGGACCTGCAATGCAGCCTTATCAAGGAGAGTGGCAGCTGCCCATACAAGAGCACAGATGGGAGGGGTGGTAGATGAGGTACAGCGGTTGCACAAGCTTAATTTTCTTTGAAATCCAGGATAAAAATTATGGATTGCAAGCATGTTATCCAAAACCACTATAGAGGTTTGAGCTTTTTGCCCAGGGGAAAAATGGCCTTCAGCTTTTCTGAGTCTCCTTTGGGTGTGACTCAACCTTTTCCTGACTGGTGCTCAGCCCCGCGTCCATGAGCCGACCTGTGCCGCTAACCCCAGGCCAGAGGAGGAGCCAAGGCACAGGAGAGAGGGTATCAAGGAAAGCTATGGACATAACACACCAGGAACCAGCTATTGGCAGCCAAGGCATTTGTTTGAGGAAGCTGCACGTGTTGGTTTCGCCAGAAGAGCCAGCAAAGAAACGCTCCTGATCCATGTTTCCCTCATTTCTGTTTGGAAGCACCATGGACACAGCTTGTCCCTTCACAAGGCATTACTGTAGCTTTGCCAGTCAAACACACACCATCAGACCCATGAGATGTCTCTGCAACAGGCTGGGGTCAGCAAGCTTGTGTTCATTGGGGTAACTCTGAAATCTTCTCTCTTGTCCTTCTGATGATCACCAGCTATAACAGTTGGTAGCATCACTCTCTCTCTCCTCCAACACCCCCACTGTCTGGCCTCTGCAGTGTGCCTCTGGCTGGGCTCACCCAATCCAGCCGGAAAAGTGTCTCAGAAAATGGAAAATGGGCTTTTCCACATTGTTGCTACTGCAGGGTTTTAAACCAGACTGTCTGGTTTGTAGCTGGGCTTTGGAGAAGGTTCCCTCCCTGAACGAGCTCACTCCAAGCATGGAAAAGGAGTAATCAACCCCCTAAAACAAGGAAGGTGGCCCCTCAGGAAGGACCAGCCACTGGGAGGAAGGGATGAGAGTGGGAATACCTGAAGTACCACGGCAGAAACTCAGACTGTGAAAGCACAGCCTGAGCGCTCCCTGCCTGGGGATTTTAGCCGCTCAAGTGATTAATGACAGGGTTGGGTAGAGGCACTCGGCTTCCAGCCAGGGGTAACTGTGCCCTTCCATGGTGCCAAGGGCGCTGTGCTGGCTCACATCCGCTGTGCTTCTGGCTCGACCCTGCTCTTGGCACTCCAGTGGCCTTGGACATGTTACAAGCACTTATGCATAAATATTAATAACAGTAAACACACCAATGTGAGCAAAACTATTAGACTCAAATGAAATATTATAATTCCCACTAATTTTGCTTTTCATTTTAATCACTTTCATTCAGGAAACAGATGAAAAAGATTAAAATGAGGAGGGATCAGCTTCACATGTTTGGTTTTCCTCTTCCACTCTGGATGGGCAGGGGATGAGACCCAGCCATCCCCTGGGAGCAACTGCTCTGTAACTCTAAGCTCTGCCTGGAAATACCTGAGTCTGGTTTTTGAGACAGGGATTTTGGCACCTGCTGACACTGAGATTCCTTGTGCCTCACCATCCCTCCCACCTGTGAGCCATGGTGGATGCTTGGCGGAAAAAAGCACAGGAAGGAGTCAGGAATAATCCTACACCTTTCACAACAAATCTCCCACCTTCTTATTCATTTGTGGATTAACAAGCTCATGAGAAAAAAAACAGCATTCAGACAACAAGGGTGCACCAGGAATGTGTCCAGTTCCCTTCTGAATTCATAGGTAAGTTCAATTTCTGGAGTACCAAGGAGTGGGGGGTTGACTTTGGCTGGACACCAGGTGCCCACCAAGCTGCTCTATCCCCAGCTGGACAGGGAGGGGAGAAGATGGAAAACAACTCATGCATTGGAGTAAGTTTACTAAAGCAAAAGCAAATTTGCATGTGCACAAATGAGGTGGAAAATAACAAAGTTTATTCTCTACTTCCCATCAACAAGTGATGTCCAGCCATTTCCTGGGAAGCAGGACTTCAGCACACTTAGTGGTTTCTTAGCAGGTAGCCACTGGAAACCAGGAATGCTCCCCCCTTCCTCTTCTTCCCCTTAGTTTTATACCTGAACTGACATCAGGTGGTATGGAATATCCCTTTGGTCAGTCTGGGCCAGCTGGCCTACTTGTGTCCCCTCCCAGGATCTTGGCCTTGGTTGGAGAAGGAATGTTGCAGTCCCGATGCTGTGCTCAGCAGTAGTCAAAACACTGGTGTGTTTTCAACACTCTTCTGGCTACCAATGCCAGCACAGCACTGTGAGGGCTGCTGTGGGGAAATGGACTCCATCTCAGCCAGACCCAACACATGGGGCACTGACTCCCACAACTCATTCCCACCTGGTACAACCTCCTTCTGCTTGGTTTAAGCTTGTTACCCACTGCCTGTGGAAAGTGGTGAATGGCTGCTCCCTGACCTACAGTAAGATTTTAGAGACTTCATGGGGTATCCTACCTCCTTACCAGACACCTTTTTGCTGGATACATTCCCGAGAGTCACTCTCGTGCACTTCAACTGTCCTCGTCTGGGGGACAAGGCAGCAGATAGTGACTGCTGACAGATTCTGCTTCTCAGGAGCGTGACTGAGCCTCAGGCTGCTCCACAGAAGCCAGGAAGTGATCTGCTTTAATGTATTATGGGATGAAAGTGCACTGGAAGGCTGAAGTCACCCAGCTGTGGAGCACCTCTGAACACGCTGCTCAGTGCCACCCGGGACAGCCAGCTGGTACCCTCATACGGGAGCACTGGAAACAATTTTTTCTCTGTCTTCGGAGCACTCAGAGACTACAGTAATGAGGTGCCAGCAAAAACACCCAGGGAGAGGAATAATTCAGTCTTCGGAGCAGAAAAAGTGCCAAACACGAGGCCTCAAGGCCACACACTCAACAATGAGAAGAAACCAAACAATTGAAGACCGTCTTTCTCCAGCAGCTTGTCCCATGCAATTCGGGTTTTCTGGGCATGCAAAGTGCGGAACTGGAGGTCTCCACGCCATAAAACCCAAACGCTTTCTCGCACTCAGAAGAAATCTCCTTTGTGTTTCAGAGCTGCGACCACACAGCCAACACAGGCGCAGGCTGGCAGGACGCCCAGTTTTAGCTCCCCGGGTCGCAGCTTCTGTCCAGAAGGGTGCGAGTGCCCAGCCCCAGCAGAGACGACAACCCTCCCGCGTTCCCGAGGAGCCCAGGGACCGCACCAAGGGCGGCTCCAAGGGCCAATCCCAGGGCTGCTCCCGCGTCCCTCCCGCCCGCGCTCAGCCCCGCCCCGCATCGGCGCTCCGCTGCTTCGGCCTGGCTCGACGCGCTCGGCGCTCGGCGGGGGG
>WEKX01018801.1:172814-257787 GCA_013390025.1 Pitta sordida
CCATCCATCCATCCCATCCATCCATCCATCCATCCATCCATCCATCCATCCATCCATCCATCCCATCCATCCATCCGTCCATCCATCCCCTCGCCTGAGGGCAGCCCAGGCCCCTCGTTCCCGGCGGGGAGCCACTGTCCCCTCTGTGCCCTGCACGGGGCTGCAGTGCCCTACCACTGCTGCCTCCCCTCTCCACGAGCTACCCCTTCCCTGTGTTTGTACCTCTGGCAAAACGTGTCTGCTCTGCTTTTCCTCAGCTCCACAGATGCATCCTGCTATAGGGTCAGCAGCAGTGTGCTATGCCATGCAGCCTGTGCTCGCTCCCTTGTTCTGGCGGGACAGGCATTGTTCAAGCTCTCAGAAACACCATATGGTAATTAAATAGGGAAGTTTTCTCTGCTACATTTACAAAATTCAGGTTAATTACTGAGAGGAGCCCTGTGTGTGAGAGCCCACAGCCAAAAGTGTCAGTGTCTGACAATGGTGAGCCCCAGTACAGAGAAATCCTGCCTGGAACTAAAAGTTGTGTAGTGGATGTGTTGCAAGTGACAGATGTTTGGGCCCAAGGAGGTACTAAAATGAGGGCACACATCTGATTTCCCCCCACCCTTATTTAAAAAAAATTAGAAAAGGCACACAGAAAAAGTTTATGCTTAAAAATCCACTGTAGTATAGTGGTGAGTGTCCCTGCCTGTCACGCGAGAGACTGGGGTTCTATTCCCACCAAGGAGGCAGTGGTGCTGTTTAAGAGTTGGACTCTATGGTCTTTGTGGGACCCTTCCAACTCAAAATGTTCTGTGTGATTCTGTAAATGACACTGAAGCAGTCAGAAGATACAAAACACCAGAGTTGAAGTTCGTGGTCCATAGCCCAGCTTGGTTGGCTGTTGCATGGTCATTACAATGCAGTAATTACAGGACTATATTTTTCCTCTCAGGAGGTTGTCTCTGTCAGTGCTTGAGAGCGGTGGATCTTGGAGGGTCAGATTGATCTGGGTAAGGAAAGAAGCAGGTTTGTTTGTGCAGGAGTTGGAAAACACATTGAATGACGTAGGAGGGAAAGGAAGGTTGGTCTCTTGGAGCGGCAGTGGGTAATGGCTCGACACTGACTGCGTAGATCACTTAAGCTCACATTTTTGTAGGTGAAGGCTTGCAAGTTTAGTGTTCCTGCCTTGAGCCACTGAGGACCTGACAGGAATATGTGCTCATAAACGAGACTACAGGTGAAATTTGGAGCTGTACATTGCGCATGTGCTGCAGGACTACACATGCTCTGCTGGACATAACCTGTGGGTGTTTTCAGTGAGACACCTAAACTTAATGGATGTTTTTGACCTTAATCCTTGGCTAAGATCTTTCCCTGGTCTATTAGAGAGTGAAAATAAATGAGAGTTTACAAAATGTTCCTATTCTGTAGGAATAACTTAAAATAGTCTACAGGTAAATAAGTGATGCCACCACCAGGGCAGTAAGTGATGAGTCGAGCAACAGGCTGAACGAGGAATGTGAAAATAAACACAAGTACCTGTTAAGGATCCGTGCTGAGCAAGACAGCAGTGGTATGAGACAGCATTGTGACTCACGTGCAAAACACAGGTAAACTGAGGGCACAACTGCGAGTTTATGTTCTACTACTGTGTGAAATACACCTCTAGTAAAGGAGTGGTGGGTCAGCCACTGAGCTGACATGCTACTGCCCTCTGGTTAGCTCATACGTTTGTGATACCAGGAAGAAAGGAGAAACTTGTTGCCCTTTGCCTGTTCCTGCTGCTCTGTGCTGTAGTTATTGCTTGGTTTGCAAAATCACATTAAATTGCTGTGGTTGTTACAGTCTGCTGCAAGCTTCTATCTGGGGAGATCGTCTGCTTCCCAAACAAATGGGCAGCTTTCTCCCAAAGGGTCGGGTTTAACTTACTTTTTGACATCTGGAAGCAGCCATTGCTGTGCAGGGTATCAGTGTCACTGCTCCCAGGCTGCCAGCAGATAGGCAGTTTTGCTGAGTGTCCTAGAGATGGAGGGGTCAAAGGATCCATTTGATGAGTGACAAAACATTTTTGAGAACATATCCAGTGTCTATTCTTAGCCATTCTTCCGTACATCCAGGCATGGCACAGCCTGTGAACTGTGTGGAGAGCTCATGACTTCAGAAGCACCTGGCCTGTGCATGAGGGCTTGTGTTCACAAACTGATTCTCTAAAATTGGAAATGATCTCCCCAAAAGCTGAATATGGTGCTAAACTATATGTATTTGCAGGATTCTGACATTTCTTAGTATGCTGCTGCTGCAGAAGTGAATCCAAAATGCTCAATTCTTTTTTCTATTCAGAAGTGTCACGGCTCAAAGCTTATCCTTTATAAATTAAATCTGAGTTTTTCTTTTGATAATTTTTCATGGTTAAGTCAGACAAGAATGGCTTCATGTTTCAGAGATTCAGTTATTTGTATAATGTAATGGAATTAAATAATGTGGATATTTTACAGTCCTGATGTAGGAATCATTTCAGATTTATCTTTATGCAGATTAATAAACTTTTGACTTTTATAAATTTATGGGCCAGGCCCAAAGTGATTTGAACTTTCACACTTTTCTAAGCTGGTGCAGAAGACAAACAGGGCTACCTTCCAAGAATAGGAGAAAGAGAGATTAACTTTTTCACAGCTCTTTTTCACTTGTGACACTCAAATTATGCAGGTGTCTTTTGCAAACCCTACGTTTTCAAAGTACGAATACACTTACCATCTGAAAGATTGCAGAATAGCCATGTTTTGGGAGGGAAAAAGGATTATATTCTTGATGTCATTGTTCAATTACATTGTATCGCTCCACCTGTTTAGTGTTACTAATAGTAATGTAACAATTAGTTGATGAACGTGTGTTGAGCAATTACTAATTTGTAACCTGAGTGTAGTTGATGGAAGCTGAGGGGAAGGAACTGGTTTTATTAGATTGGTTTCCAGAGAGAATTTTGGTTATTGGCAGACATATAAAATTACTTCTTAAACAAAGCCTGTCTATTTTGATCTGGACAGCCTTTGAAGTGTGCAGTTATTAGCATGCTAGATGAGGAATACTAAAACTCTGTGAGAACTTGTCAAATCATAATCACCAACATCTTCTAAAGTGATTTCAGGGTCTGCTTTCAAATAAATTATTTGTGGGTGCATTTTGGCATCATTCAAATGGGTTAAAGAAGTTATTAATCTTTTTTTCCCATTAGGCGAAATAATTTATTCAGCTAGTCCCTCCCCTCCTTTACCCCATCCCCATCTATCTCCAGTTTTGTTTTCATTTATTTAACATTCCCTTGGTGAGATATAAAGGTCAAACATTTCACCTAGTTGTCAAAATATCAATATGAATAAAAATGTCCAGGTAGCAAAGAGAGAGAAGCACAGAGAGATAAAAAAGAGCAGCTAGGACTTTCTTAGGGCTTTTTTTACACTTGTTGGGGGGCCCAAACACCAGTTTAAAAGCTGCTGATGTGTATTGCACGTTATGTATATATGTATATATTTATATATGATATATGCTTATATGATTTATATATGTGAACATTTTAGGCAAAAGGGATATTTTTTGGATGAAGTGTTGGCTTATCGATATTGAATATAGGCTTCTCGAGATTCAAACCACATTAAGTGGCTGTGGCAGTGGTGAATCGCAGTGCAGGAGGGATTGGAGCCTGGGTGGGGGTTAATCACATTCAGCATCACAGGGCTGCGATAAACTCTGAACCTTGTGTTTGCAGAGGCTGCGAAGTGGTGTTCTCAGAGATCTTGAGCGTCAAAATCAGAAAAAGGAGAATATTCGCCTGTTAGAAGAGCAGATTGCTTTGACAAAGCACCTTATGGAAGAAAGAGACAAGGCGCTAATGGAGAAAGGTTCCCAGCAGTCCTAGGCACAGGCCTGGGTTCTTAGAGGCTTTGATTAAGCATTCTTGCAGATCTTTTGTTTCCAGCAATGTGCGAGTGTTTAAGAAAACAGAGGTAATCTGTGAAAGACTGTTTATTTTGTTTAGGTTATAATCCAATCCCTAAAGGTATAGGGAGGACAAAAAACATTTCTTCTGTCATTGGTACTTTGACTGTGGAGACTTGGCCGGCGCATTCACTGAGAATGGACTTGTCAACGTGAGAACAGCTCACTGTTATACAAACACCGTCTGGGATGGCTAATAACGTTCACATGAGTGGGCTGCTCAGCCGCCACGATGATGAAGCCACCAGGACCTCCACCTCAGAGGGCCTGGAAGAGGGTGAGGTGGAAGGGGAGACTCTCCTGATTGTCGAATCTGAGGACCAGGCTTCCGTGGATTTGTCGCATGACCAGAGCGGGGACTCTCTGAACAGCGATGAAGGTGAAGCATCCTGGATGGAGGAGATGTCCTATTACTGCGAGAAATGCCAGAAGTGGATCCCAGCAAGTAAGCCTGCCAGTTGTGTTGTGCATCACTTGCATTGCTGTGGTTGTTGTCTGCAGGGTGTTTATGCTGTCCTGCATACCTGTTTTATGGGGCAGCCCTTGCTTACCTGTATCACATCCTGTTGTTGGAGAAAGGCTGTCTTGGCATTGCATGGAGCCCCACAGCCCGGTGGCACTGGTGTGTGTTGGATACTTCATACTTGAGCTCTGTGTGTGTCCAAAGCTGGTGCTCTCTGTAAGGAAGTCAGACCAGCTTCTTTAATTAGTAGAGGACAAGGGTATGACTTCAGAAACACACACCCCCTCCTGAGCCTTAAAGCTGTTTAGGGGACTTTGGCCAAATGACTTGGCCTGTCTGCTCACTCGGATGAAAATAATGACCCTTGCTGTAAAGCTCTGTGGAGGAAGAGGACTTTGTGATGGTGTTGCCTTTTTTTCGCCCCTGTCACATCTGTGGAGCATATGGTTAAATCTCAACCTTCATTTGTTTCTGATTAATGTGACTTTAAGTTTGCTTTCATAGAAACGTGTCCAGCCTACAGCAGCCAGCTCTCAGCCAGGGAGGTGTTTGGAGCAAGCTGCAGAACTTGATCCTTCTGCTTTGGCCCTTGACATCAGATATATGCTGTTAGCACTGTAACAGATGACTTTGCTTACTAGATGAGATAATTCAGAATTTAGTATTAGATCCAAAAGCCAGATATTGCTCAGCACTGGTTGTTTTTTTGTTTTGATTTGGATTTTTTGTTTGTTTGTGGCTAGAAATGATGAACTCTAAAGGTGGCATCTGCTGCCCTTTTTGCCTTCTTAGAATTTGCCAAAAGTTACAGTGTAGAAATCTCCTCTTAAGGCATGTTAGTGAGTGTTTAGATGTTAATGTAACAGAACCAGCATCGTACTATTAAGTTACCATGTAGTAAATGGAAATATTAACTTGGAATGTATCAATATAAAAAAAAAAAAGAGCAGAGTTAAAGGTAGCATGAGTTATGTTGAAGCATTTGATTTATCACTCAGTTTGCTTTAATTTACAAAGATGTCCCTCTCTCCAGTTGCTGTGGAAAGAATCCAAAGAGCAGAAGAAGCCAATTGCAAAGCAACAGTAACTATATACAAATGTGCAAAATTAACGAGCTGTAAAACGGAAATACTGTGCTCTTTCCTAAGCATTTGGCTATATGAAGTTCAGTTGTCACTTGTGAAAATTGCCAACATGCTCAGACAGATACATAATCACTTTTTTACATTAAATTGCGATTTAGAAATTAAGCTTCTAAGTGTAGGGAGTTTTCTCCCTATCTGACATAGGTGCAACTTTAGCAGTTGAATTCTGCAACTCATTATGGAAGCAGAACATGCATATATTAAAAATGCTTGATCTTATGTCTTTATATAGTAAAAGAGATGCCATACTTGCAGAGAAATACCTTTTGTATGTGAGTTTTCAGAAACACTAGTCTTAACTGTTTTCCCTGTTTTGTGATGTTATTTTTCAATATTTCATACTTGTGTAAATTAACTCCTGGTGAGTTTAAAAGCCTGATTAATATGATTAGTTGTTTTTTTTTTCTTTTGTGCAGAAACATAGAATTAGAACCTGTAACATTGAATGCATGAGGTTTTATTGGTGGCCCTATTGCTTTTGTTCAGACAAACATTTATGCAGGCTTAGCCTTACAGAGCAAAGCATATGCTGAAGTACTTTGCTGATTTGGGATCTGATGTGTCAGCTACACAAAGGAAAAGTTTTTCCTGATACTGTAGTGCTGGGCTGTTCTTTGGACCCTCAGTTGCAAGGAAAGAAGGTGTTCCCCTGATAGGAGAAATAAACACCTTGAAGCTTTATGCCATGGAGGCTGCTGGAAACAGGGGCTGGCAGTCTGGTTTCAGCAGCAGTTTGTGGACAGGGATAAAGAGAGCTGTAAAGGCACGTAGCAGTGAATGAAAAATGACATGGAAGAGAACTGAAGTATATACTGAAAGCCTTTGCAGTGGAATACTTTTTTAACAAGTCAGGTTTGTTGCTTTGTTTGGTTTTTTTTGTTTTTTTTTTAATTGGGAAAACATTTACTGAAATCTATAGGTTATCCTGGGAAGAAAGGAGGAATGAGAAATGCTGCAGAAACAAGGGAATTCTTGGCTTTGTACCTAAATTCAGATGTTATGTAAAATGCCCCTTTTTGGTGCCGGTGCTTTTCAGTTGGTTACCACTGGCTGCTACAACAGTGAAATGAATCTGTGCCTTCCATGACAGAAAGGTCTGATGCTTCCTGGGAGCTGCCTGGGTCTTTAGACTCTGGGGAGAAGGCAAAAAAGTACTTTTCTGCCTGATATTGGAGGAAATCCAAATTTTCTTTTGAAGCACTTTTTCCTATAAAAGGACTAAGAAATTGATTTTTGCCTTCTCATTTTAGGTCAAGTGAGAGAACAGCTCAGCTACCTCAAAGGAGATAACTTTTTCAGATTTACTTGCTCTGATTGCTCAGAGGATGGAAAGGAGCAATTTGAACGTTTGAGATTAACGTGGCAACAAGTAAGTAAAACGTTTGTGCCAGCAGAACAACCATAGGACTTTCTAAAATTGTTGTTTGTTGTGTATGTGCTACCTCGAAAAGGCAGATCAAGTACAGATAAGAAAGAAGCATATGCGTGAATTTCAAAAATTAATTACCTAAGGATTGCCTGCATATGAGAACTTGGGCATTTTGCAGGTAAATAATCATACAAACCATTCTCCTTTTTTTCCTTTTTTTTTCCCTTTATGTTGCTCATGAATTCCTGGCTTCAGGCAGATTTTGGCTGCTGGGCATGAACATTTTTTTTTGTAAGAAAAATGTAAAACTACTGAGGTGGCAACATAGAAACAGAAGCTTGCCAGCTCCCTGAATACAAAGCTCCAACCTGGCTGCTTATGCACTAGCAACAAGTCCTTGCTGAAATTCACTATTTCAATGCCTTGCACACCTGAGCAGTCAAAATAATCTGCATTACACAGCAATGAGCAGGTACTAGACTGATGCATATCAGGGTGCTGGTGGGACAGGCAGGCAGTGCCAGCTGCCTCTGCTCAAAATGCATTTCATGAGGCAGGGGTTGGTGTGGCTGTGGCTGGCAGACCAACAGAATTTCACCAAGTTTCAGGTTTGGACAACAAAGGCTGCTAGCATTATGCACAGGTCTCTTCGGAATGGCATGGGAGTGGGGCAGACAAAATCAAAGTGGGTGGGGAAGAAAGCTGACTAGGCTTCCAGCAGCCAAAGCTGCTGCTGCTTCTGGGTAAGTTGGATTAAGGGATGGGGCCAAATTAACTTATCTGAAGCAGGAAGAAAATGAGGACAGTGACTTCTTTGTGGCTTTGGGTTTGTTTTTGTTTTGGGTTTTTTTTTGGAATATGTGGTCTCAACAGAGCCTTCTCTTTAGCCAGTTGAAGAGAGAATTGTCCTGAGACACTGTCCCACATGTTTTAAAACACACAAACTGAGGGGGTGTGAGGCAGAATAGAGTACAGGAGACATTAAAGCTGTCCGTATTTCCTCATTTTGACATCTCCAGCAATACATCCCAGAAAGCCAGGGTCCACTGTGAGGAGACCCATCTCCCTGAGAAATATTTCACCTTCAGAGGAGTCTGAAAGGTGTCTTAAGTCCCTTTTGGAAGTACAAGTGCCAAACCTGGGCTGTGTGATTATTGAAAGATGATCCCAGCCCAGCTATTTTTAGTTGTACGTATTCAAATGAATTAAGTAAATGTAGTCAACAGTTGATCACCTAGGATTTACTTAAAATGCAATAGTTTTCACACCTGCCCTTTAGTTTAGGTATGTAACAGGTCAGAATGAAGTTGGTTGGGAGTGTGTGAATGAGCTGTAAATGGCTTCTGTTTAATGAAGATCACCTGGAGACAAACGTGATTAGGAACGATTAGTAAACAAGTAGTTTTACAGAGGGTTTACAGTATGTTCAGTTTGAAAGGTAGTAGCGTGTAGAAAGACGATTATCACTATATTTCTGATTGATTAAATAGTGGGATTATTTGCAACCATTTTTTAAAAACTATTTCTCTACATTACATTCAGACCCCAGTTGTACTTTGGTTCATTTATACAACAACTGTGAAATTCGTGTCTCAGCATAAACCTGCATAACTAGGCAGTTTGTTATTCCCCTGGGATGGAGAAATCTCTGGGCAAATGTGCATCTAACAATGGAAGGACAAGAATGAACAGCATGTAACCAGGAAGATGGATTGCAGAAATTGCTTGAGATGTTGCAAAAATAGGAGGATATTTATGAGGGGAGCAAAGATTTTGTGTGTGTGGCAGCTGTGGAGGGGCAGTTCAGCAGAGAAAGTCACAAAGATTCACTTGTGTATCCAAATCTTTTTATTCCAGGTTGTCATGTTGGCAATGTACAATTTGTCTCTGGAAGGAACAGGCCGTCAAGGGTACTTCAGATGGAAAGAAGATATTTGTGCTTTTATTGAGAAACACTGGACTTTCTTACTAGGGAACAGGTAAAGACGTGATATTTCCCTGAAGGTCTGGTTGTTGAGCCAAAGGAATTAGAACTTGTTATACAGATGGGCAAGAGTCCTGGTTAATTTGGCAACATCTCCGTTGAGCTTCACTGGTGAGAAAATCAGAGGATTGAATATTGAGAATGTGAATGTAGGGATGAGGGGTACACTTGAGAAAGAATAAGCATTTCTCACTGGGGAGAAACAGTTTAAAAAAAAAAGAGTATAAAAGCAATACAAATGCATGTATTTTGGATTACTTCTTGTATGTAGGTAGCATATGAACTTGCAAAGCCTGCGAGTTTTTCTAAGTCACAATGGATGGGCTAGTCCTGGAATCATGAGGCTTTAAGGGCAAAAATGTGGTCCAGCAAAGTACCACAATACTTCACTATAAGACTTGCAAGGACCACGTTCTTCAAGAAGAACTGAGTCTCACCTTTTAGATTGTTCTGGATCTTAATAAACTGGCTTTTACATAGTAGTGGAACGTTTTTCATTGCATGTAAAGAGGCTGTCAGAGGAGCAGCCCCCCTCATGAAGGGCAGCCTTCACTGTGTAGGCAAAGGCATATTTTTTCTGAGTGTGCTGAAGCTATCAAACCCAAGCCTCACTGTTAATACATGTGCTGTGAAATCAGGAAAGGAACTGAGCAAGCCTTCGAAGTTGTAAATTTGATTGACTTCACAGGCTTTTTTCTTCCCCAGGGATTTCTCTGTTGTAAAGATCTGGCCCTTCTCCCTAACCAGATTTGCTCTTTGGCTTTGCTTTCATTGCTTGTTTGTGCCTTCTTGCTTTATTCTCAGCAATGTCAGCATTTGTGCTCTCTGGAAATCACGGAGCCCCTGACAGGAAGGCAGCTGATGGCCCATTGTCCCTCCTTCAGAGAGCCATCGCCTCCCAGGGTTTGCTGCTGCCTTTTGAGACTTGCCTTGGAAACTGGGCACTCCTTGCTCTGACTGAAATTCAGACGAGTGATTACTAGCCTCAGACATAGTCTCCCCACTTGCCTGGACAAGCCATTGGTGGAACAGAGACAGCTGGATCGTATGTGTAGCGGTTCAAGGCGTGCAATGCTTTTCTTCCTTGGCATGTTAAAGTACAGCTTATCCAGATTTACTGTAACTCTACAGACTTTGAACTGAGTTTAATCCTCTACCTTTGAGATTCAGTACCCCAAGGTGTGCAAGTGTAATGCTTGGACAGCAGCGAATACCTTCAGCCGAGCCCTGCCCGAGTATGGAAGTTTTTGGCAGTGGAGGTATGCAAAGGCAAGAAGGAATCCTGAGATCCTGTTGCAACTATGAGTTTAGACTCTGCACCATGTACCACATGCTCCAGTGTCCAAAAGAGTACCTCAGTTATGTGCTACAGGGGCAGGTCTTTAATATTTCTTCTCACTTCTTCCCCAAGTGACATCTTAGCCCCATGGCCAGTTCTTAAAGGAAAAAAAAAGTGCTCAGATGTCCAGTAGAGTACACTGCCCATAAGAGTGAAAGGCTTAAATGCAGCTCCCTCCAAGTGGCCAAAAATGTGCTTCAAAAGTAGTTCAGTGTGTGTACATCCTTGCCAGTGGAAGAAGCACTCTGGCCTTTCTGTCTAGGGGGAAGCTCCAGGATGAAACCATGGCTGGCAAGTGGGGACCTAACACTTGTTTTCCTCTCTCCCACCATAGGAAAAAGACCTCAACATGGTGGAGTACAGTTGCTGGCTGTCTCTCTGTGGGGAGCCCCTTATTTTTCCGCTCAGGGGCACAGGAATTTGGAGAACCAGGATGGTGGAAACTGGTTCATAACAAGCCCCCAACAATGAAACCCGAAGGAGAGAAGCTGTCTGCATCTGCCCTGAAGGCAAAAGGTAACTCTGACCCTGATGGCGTGTAGGTTCCTACCTGGTTCAGAGCTGGAAGACATGAAAAAAGTTTAGTTAAAACCATGTGCTTGTGTCGATGGACAGTTTCTTAGGTTGGTTCTGCTGTAAAGGTTGACTTAAGAGAACTATATTGCATATAGTGTAGTGTGAGAAGCCTATTATATTTTATTACCTTTTGGCATTGTGCTAACTGACTTAAAGGGTTTTGAGTTTTGTGCAGAGTGTTTTGGGTTCTTTTTTAGCTGAAGCCCTGAATTTCTTTACTTCCCTTTACCTGGGGGAATGTCTTTTATCTTTTTTCAATAGATGCAAGTTCTCTGTGTAGAGGAACAAGATTGGGGCTTTAATGAGAATTTATTTGTGCATTGGCTTAATGCTATGTGTCCCAGAGTGAATTCCTTGTACATATTGAAAATACGTACATCTTTTAAGATTTGTAGTCAGTGTGTTTTTCTGACCATGTAATATGTATCCAGTGACTGGAGGAGCTCAATATCAGTTAGAATAAGCAAACTACTTCTTTAGCAGCTTCAAAGCCTCCCCTGGATCCCATCATTACTGTGGAAGGACTCCGAAAGCGAGTAAGCCGCAATCCAGTTGAATCAGCCATGGAGCTGAAGGAGAAGAGGTCTCGCACGCAGGAAGCCAAGGATATTCGGAGAGCCCAGAAGGAGGCAGCTGGCTTCCTGGACCGGAGTACTTCTTCCACTCCTGTTAAATTCACCAGTCGGTGCCGCCGTCCCGATATCGTCCTTGAGAAAGGAGAGGTGATTGACTTCTCCTCCTTGAGCTCATCCGATCGCACACCTCTGACAAGCCCTTCTCCTTCCCCGTCACTGGACTTTTCTGCTCCTGGCACTCCAGCCTCACATTCAGCTACTCCCAGTCTTCTCTCAGAAGCAGATCTCATCCCAGATGTCATGCCCCCACAGGCTCTGTTTCATGGTAAGAGACACCATGTTTTTTGTTTAGTAATGAACCACGTGTTGTTTTCTAGGAAGATACTCCCAGTGAACTGCAGGATCTTTTCAAGATAAGATGGAAAGTAACTGGTAATTCTCTGTTTGTCTTAGTTGGGTGTAAGAATTCCCTAGTTTTCCGTAGTTGTATCAGCAGCTTTTAAAGCCTGAATAAAAAACCGTTATCATTTTCTGAGGGATCCTGGATAAACAGTGGATAGATTTTACATAGCAAATGCTGCACCACTCAGCATAAGCATTTCACTGCAACACAGGTTACTCTGTTAGATAGCAATTCTGGTTTTGTCTCAGATGTTTTTAAAGGGAGAAATTCTGTTCTTATGCTAATGTCCCAGTAGCATAAGTTTGAACATCCTGATTAACAGATGCTGAATTTGGGTCAGATTGCAAAGCAGTGATGTAGTGATGTAGCCTGAATGCTGTTAGTTCCTTAAGGAGACAGACCAAAGCAGTTCTGGATGGTAGGAAGAATAGTCAGGTTCTCCAGAGGAACAGAACTATGCTAGCTGAGCATTCTGCTCACCAGCTTGACCATTGATCCCTAGTCTTCAGGAATTTTCAGCAACTTAAGTTCTGAAATAAAAGAGCGTGAGCTTGCAGCTTATGAAGGGGCTCTGTTTTCAGATGCCAAACTACAAGACATTTGAGGAACAGAGTTGAGGCTGTGTCCTGAAATTGGACTCTTTAAAGTGTCTCCTGTCCAAAATCAGGAGATCCTGAAGTATATAGAAAATGAAGTGTCTTGGGTAAAGCCACATTATTTTTCTTTGGCAGAAGAGTGCTGTGACAACTTTTTTTGAAATGGGGCTTTGATGTTTAAATTTTCCCTCCCTGGATTATTTTGATCTGTTCAACAGATGATGAGGAGCTGGAAGGAGATGGAGTCATAGATCCAGGAATAGAGTATGTGCCCCCTTCCAGTGGGACAGCTGGTGCTGGCACCATGATAGCAAGCAGAAAAAAAGTGAAAACAGCTGAGCAGATCAAGCAGGAGGTGGAGAGTGAAGAAGAAAAAACAGAACGGATGGAAGGTGACAGTGAAGATCCTGAGGAGTCAAACCCATCATTGCAGGTGAGGGGACGAGACAAAAGAAAGCCACATCTGGAGAAGGATGCTAAACATAGAGCTCCCAAGCATACCTCTGTTAGCATCTATGAGGAAAAGCTGCTGCTGAAGAGACTGGAAGCCTGTCCCAATGCTGTGAGCATGACCCCAGAGGCCCGAAGGCTGAGGCGCAAGCTGTTAGTCAGGCAGGCCAAGAGGGAAAGAGGACTGCCGCTCTTTGACTTGGACCAAGTTGTGAATGCTGCACTGCTTTTGGTTGATGGGATTTATGGAGCCAAAGAAGGAAGTGTTTCCAGGTCCCCAGTAGGGCAAGCAACCTACAGAACTACTAGCCAGGACTTCAGGATCTTGGACAGATACCAGGTAGGTGTTTCCAAATCTAAGTGAGCTTTTGGCACTGGTTATTCTAAAGCTTTTGCTACAGGCAGCAGTGTCATGTTGAAGTTATCTGATTCCTAGAGTGAAAAGGATTATGTGAACAAACTCATTTTGACTTGGGGCTGTGTCCTCAGTAATGCTGTCCTAAATCCCTTTCTTCTTGGGATGTGCTCATACAGCATAGCTGTCTATCAGTGTCAGCACCACAAATGCCAACGTATTTGTACTCCAGCCCTGCCCAAATGCTGCTGGTAGAGGCCTGTAAGTACCCAAACAGACAAATGCTCTTCCATGTATGTAGGAGCAAGATAACCTGCAGTGCTTTTCTGAGTGATGAGGTGCAGCTCATAGGTTTGGATGCTAAATCTGAGAGTGCACAGCAGAGTATGCAGAGGTGGGACCATCGTGGTCCAGTTCATCATGTCACATTCTCTTATTCATCATCCATTGATACCGTTCCCCTGTGTTAAATTGTTGACTAATCTTCCTGAAATATTCTACATTTTCCTGTACATACAGACAATGCTGCCTGCCATGAAGGGATACAGACAGCAGACAACGAAGTTTCTGTATCGACTGGTAGGCTCAGAAGACCTGCTGACAGACTACAGTATTGTCAGCCCTTACACATCCCGTGTCCTGAAACCTTACATCAGGTACAGATCAGAGTTTGCTCTTGGCTTGTGCACTGACAGCTCACGGAGAGGACACCCTTCCTGGGCAGTGCTCCTTGCTCCTGCTCAAAGTGTAACGTAGTAACCCTATGGTGACTCTGAAAGAATAGTGTTTGACTTAGCTGAGTAGTTAAACAGATTGTATTGGGAAGGAGAATCTCCAAGAGAGAGCAAGGCAGAGAGGGACTTGCTGTAATCATTCAATGCAACTTGCACCTGCTCTTGGGTCAGAACCATGCTTTCCTTGCTCCTGCTGTATGGAGAGGCTGGCTGGGCATGCTGTGGGGTTGTTTTTTTTTTTTTCTAAGTTGAGTGTGTCAGAAAATATTTCATAGGCAGTGCCCATTCAGCAACAGTGGCAGTTACTGTTGCTCACTTGCTTTTTATGTTTGCTTTTCATGTTCCTGGCAGGCGCGATTATGAGACAAAGCCCCCAAAACTCAGACTGCTGGCAGAAATCCAGGCATATCCACACAGGAATGATCTCAACTGGAAAGCTGAGCCAGAAGCACCCATTGATTACTGCTACGTTCGCCCTAATCACATCCCCACTATAAACTCCATGTGCCATGAATTCTTTTGGCCTGGTAAGATTCCTTCAGTATTTGGTTTTCTACCAAGGAATTGATTTTGTTCAGAAGAAAGCATTCTTGGGCCAAATTTTTTTTAAAAATTGGTAACTGACTCGGTTTTAGAAAACCATTATCTGATGCCAGAAGAATGCAGCTGAGATGGAGAGTTTTAGTTTGTGTCTTTGTGTCTTGAGATCATGTAGACTGGGCAATTAGGCCCCAGTTAGCACAGCACTTAGAGAAACAGGAGCCAGGCGGAGTATTTTAGTAGTTAACTAAATTTAAGCATCCAGTGAAAGGTTTTTCAGAATCAGAGGCTGAAGTAAAGAGTTTTACTGTTCATCAGCTTTGTGAGAAAGTTTCTTCCTAGCAGCCGTAAGCTGGATATGTTGGAGTGAAAGTTGGGAAGCCATACGAGGAGCAGCTGAGCTCACTTGGTTTGTTCAGCCTGGGGGAGACTGAAGAGAGACCTCCTCATGGTTTACAGCTTTCTCACAAGGGGAAGCTGGAGAGGCAGACACTGATCTCTCTGGTGGCCGGTGTCAGAACCTGAGGAAATGGCACATGAAGCTGAGTTCAGGGGAGTTTTACCTTGGATATGGTATGGATATGGTAACAGGCTCCCCAGGGACGTGGTCACAGCAGCAAGTCTGTCTGAGCTCAAGAAGAGTTTGGACAATACTCACAGGCACATGATGTGATTCTTGGGTTTGTCCTGTGCAGGGCCAGGAGTTGCACTCTATGATAACTGTGGGTCTCTTCCAATTTAGGATATTCTGTGATTATGTGAATTGCATTTACAACTCCAGGCTCCACTGTGACGTCCTTTATTTCTTCAAGCCTTGGTATTTGGTGGATTTGAAATTTATATGTCATTTCTTGAAATGTAGGCCCTTTGGGGACAGTGGCTGCCCTTTATGTGGGCAGTTATGAGGCTGTAGTCTGTAGCTCTTCTGAAATAATAACAGAGATGTTAATCTACTGCGTGGATAGCTTCTGATCAGCAAACAATGTAGCAGACTAATTTAGAGAAGCTCAGTACAAACAGTACACACCTTTATTCCAAGTAACTGTTTGCTTTATGTTTTGATTTGTAGATAGTGATTCAGCAGGGTTTGTAGTTCAGCAGTGCTCATGTGCTGTGGTCAGGATCAGAGGTCTTTGTGCTACTCATCGTCTAAATTGTATAATTCAGGGGGAATTAGCCCCTGTAGCCTTGCACACCTTTCTTTTCACAAGCTGTTTCAGAACTCATGAGAAACACTTGAAATCCTAACAGAGGCTGAACATCTTTGTCATAGTCTCTCCTCTCCTGATAATGCATTTGAAGTTCTGGAGAAGTTGTGTCACACCTTCATTAAGTTCTTCAGGACTCACCCTATTTTATTTAACATAAGGAAGTGTGGGTGTGTTCTGCCTGACTGTGAACTGTTCATCATGAATCAGAAAGCTGACACTCCCATGGTGAAAAATTTCTGAGGCTAGGATATGTTTATTGCACTTTGGTTCTGTTTTAGCAGAAGAGGTAAGTGAGGATGTGATGCTTCAGGAGGTAAAGCCCAGTGCCTTTGTGGATGCAAAGAATTTAGCTTTCCAATGGGCTGGTACAACTTGGGGTGGGGTGGAGACATGCAATGGGGTGAGCATCATTAAATTATGTTATTCAGAGAAACAGCTGTAATTCTGCCTAAATTTAAGCATCTGGAGCATTTGGGCTCAGGGGACCATCAATAAATAGCATTTTAGGTATGCTAAGTTGATTCCTAGTAGTGATGCTGTCATTGACTGAATTCCCAATATCTAGGCACTTCACCAGTGGAGTGAGCCCAGGTCTCAGTTCTTCTACCCCTCCAAATCCTTCCATCCTTCCCGTTAGAGCCCTTTTTGCTTCTCACAAGGCAGAAACAAGTGTGCAGTAACCCCAAACAAACTGGTGTGAAGCGAGAATCTCCCACGTTGTCTCTCACAGCATCGTGTGCTTTCATGCCCTAATGGGAAACATCTCCCAAGCGGACGAGTGGTAAACCATCCTGAGCTAAGCATCTTCCTGCAGGAATAACTGCGTGCTGAGGGGACAGCACCATTTCATAGGCGCCAGTGCTCAGGGCAGTGTACTGTTCCTGTACAGACATGCTGTAAAGCACTCCACAGACAATTGCAGCCTGGCGATAATTAACACAGCTCCCTATTGCCAATCAATTCCTCCTACGTCTTGCTTGATAGTAAGCTGGGTGGAGTAAGACAGTAATTCACCCACTTATTTGTGCCTGGTGCCTTATGAAGTCTTGCATCTCATCAAGAGTGATTACTGGAAAACATATTTTGTTATCCCACATTCCATATATATATGTACATATTTGCAATTGCCAACCTGAGGCTGAAACTAATGTTTCTGGCTCGTCTCCACAGTCTTGCATCTTGTTTATGGTCTCTCCAAGTAAATTACCAGGCAGTCAGTCTTCAGTGCCTTGAACTGCATTGCTCGACACCAGTGTGCTGTGTGGATGCTCTATCACTGCAGCAGCAGTGAGATTAGGCAGGACAACAAACTCCAGTCAGAAGTCACTGGCCTCGGGTGTTTGTGTCCAGCCTCTGACCCACAGAAGCACCACTGCCTAAGAGGCTGCTTCATGCCCCTGATTAGAGAATTTGCATGCTAAAAACAGCCTTGAAAGCTGTGGTCAGGTTCACAGTGCAGCTCTGCAAACAGCTGAGTGTGGACAAGAGGAAGCAGCATGAGCCCTTGGCAAGGTGGAAAAAAGAGATAGGAACCATAGGCAGGTAATGCCCCCAGAGCTGAAGCCCGGTTTCATGTGTGCTGCTTCCAAAGAGAGTTGAAAGTTTTAGTTTCGTTCTTGAATCATCTGAAAGCAAATTAACTTTGTTACTTTCTCTGTGCAAGATACCCCACTGGTAAGCAGGCCTTATTTTGTGTGTTTTGTTGAATCATCTCCTTTCCCCTTACATACTTACCTGGCAGGAGACACCATGATCAGCCAGCTGGTTTTCCCAAGGCAAGGTTAACCTGCACCCTGCACTCTGGGTGTCCTGACCCCTGTGACTTTCCAGAATGCAGGAAATTTGACTACATAGTTTGTAGTAGTGGAGGACTGCTCTAGCAGGTGCCTTGGACTAGATGATCTCCAGAGGTCCCTTCCAACCCCAACCGTTCTATGGTTCTGTCATTTCTTTATGCCAGAGCTTTGACATAAGGGTAAAAGGAAGGGATAAGTGAGTGTTTCTTAAAACGCTTAAGCCACTGAATTTCCATGCAAGAGTGACACTCTTCTTTTGGTTTGCAATGCTTTCAACTGCTGTTTCTCTCCTTCTCTGTAGGAATTGATTTGTCAGAATGCCTGCAGTATCCAGACTTCAGTGTTGTCGTCCTGTACAAGAAAGTGATCATTGCCTTTGGCTTTATGGTGCCGGATGTGAAGTACAATGAAGCTTACATCTCTTTTCTCTTAGTCCACCCTGAGTGGAGGAGAGCTGGCATTGCAACCTTCATGATTTACCATCTTATCCAGGTAATGAAATAGCTGTGACCAAGAGCTATCTCTCCCTTCTTCCTTGTGTGCACAAATGCAAGTATTAGAGAGTAAGTAATACTGTGTTCTTCCCTTCTGGCTCTTTCACCTTGCCCTTTCTCTACTTACACTCCTGCACAAATTGTCAGCAGCCAGTGTGAACATTTAGGGGGGGGAAGGGGGGAATAACTTCCAAAGGCTGATCCTAAAATATATTTAGGAGAACAACCATACTAGTCAGGTCTTCATAATTAGTGAGATGCTGCCTTTGACCTTTGTCTTCTTCAATTGTCAATAGTTCACATAAAAGTAATACTGTAAATGTGGGGTTTAAAGGAGAAAATGATGTTCAGTTAGAATGTATTGCAGCTTTCTTGGCTACACGTGGCGGTTTCTTCCATGACCAGGGCTGTTGTATTAAATCTGATCTTAATCTTTCGCTTTCACTTTTAATACTCTGGTTCAAATACAGCTGAGTTGAAAATAAAAAGTGTTTGCAACCTCATTCACTTTGTTCAAACTAGCTTGTACTGGGCCTTCTTCCACAGGAACACTTGGGAAAATTAATCTGAGCTGACTAAATGGGTGGTATTAAAAGTAGTTATATATATATAAAGTAGTTAAACGTCATTAAATCTTTGAATCAGTACTGTTATTCAAGTGACCTTAATTCCACTTACATTCTTAAATTAAATTCCAGGAAAGCCAACTTAATTTTGAGTAAGGATGTAGATAGATGTCCTTCTCATAGCTCAACTGTGCCTCTTTTGGACCCACAGTTTTACCACTCCCTGAGCTCTCTTGGCAGAGCTGCCAATGGGAAACATTTCTTAACTTGTTTTAGTCAGGATAAGCTGCCCTAACAAAAACTCACCATTGAAACTGGTTTTGCTCTTATTTATTTTTCTGAGGAAAGGTAGGGAATGCTGGCAGAGCCTTAGGAACAGTGGTCTGTGCTTTGGAAAAGCAGTTTTCTCAGAGGATAGCTCCTCTGGGCTGTCCAAGGGTAACTCTTCGACCTGCACAACTCTCTGCGGTGTCCATGTCTTTGCTCTAGGTGTTGACACAGGCTACTAACCAATAAACTTTAAATTCACCCCCTGCATTTCCCAGGCATCTCTGTGTGAAGTGCTGAAGTAAATTGCCCTCAGCTGTAGTCTGTTGATGTGAGATGTCAACACCCAGTGAGAACAGTGCCAAGGTTTGCAGGGATCCAGCAGGTGGACTCTGGAAGACTGTCTCTCCAACAGAGTTGGGATGCATTGGCAAGTCAGCTGTAGAAAATCCTCACACCTTTTTTGGAGGAGCTATCACAGCCAATTAACCTAATCCTGCTTGCAGGAAGACTAGCATAAAATTGCCATGTTGAGGAAAGCCAGGCAGATTTGAGGCTGATTAGATTCACTAGCAATGAGAGATCAGCACTGTGTATTTGGCTCACGTTAGATTTATTTTCCCATTGCTGACTTTTTGTCAGTGGCAGAAGGCATTTAGTCACGTAGGTGAATAAATGGTGGTTGTGACCTTCTGTTCCTCAGTTGCCAGATTGTAGGTGCTGCCTCACAGCCTTCTTGGGCTTGGGGTCTACTCTCTGTAGCTACTGACATTTTTGTATGCTGTTTGGATTAAGAGTAATTCCCCGACTTTTGGATCAGTGTGCAGAATTTGGGAGTGAATTCTTGGAAGCAGCATAACTTAACAGGAAATGTTTTGATGCAAATTGTGGTAACTAGTTTGCCATCAGAAGTTTCTCTCTACTGTATCTGGCCCAGAGGACCAAACTGCATTTTCGTAATGGTCTCATTTTAGACTTCCTTTTCCCCTGGAGCAGCTCCCAATTATTTCTCTTTTTCCTTCCCTCCTTAAATCCCTGTGAGAGCTTTACCTTTGAATGTTGTGCCTTGGAGATTTCCTAAGGATTTTACTGTACCCACTTAGACTTACAATACATTCAGTATACATAGAATGCTATTAAAACACTTGTTGAAAGCAGAAAAAAATTACTTCAGGATCTTTATCAGAGTGTTGCTGGTTAGACTAATTTGGGATCTTTAATGTAACTTCAGCCATGCTATTTGCTGTCTGAACTGAATTCCTGCCTTCTCAGGAGGGAGTGCTGTGCCCTGAAGGATGGGAGAGGAGCTGGGTGGGATAGAAGACAGGAATTCCAGAGTGACAACCCAGAGGGGCTGCTGGAGTGGTCACAGAGAGCTCTGCTCTGCTGACAGAGACAAGTGCAGAGCCTGATCCTTGTTTTGTCTTTTCTTCCGACCATTGTTAAGTATATTTGAGATCAGTGCTGTACACCGAGATTATTTTTAATTAACAATTAATTTGGTTATTGACAATGAGAAAATGACAAATGATAACCCCAAACCTGTTTTCATTGTCAGAGAGTCCGTGTTTCCCAGAAACAAAGGCTTGGAGGAACAGCAGTGTTCTCTTTGCCTTTGCTGTTGCTATGTGTGGTAATTTCTGTGTCAGGGCCTGCAATTTTTCTCACGTTTCCTTAGTAACTTGAATACCTGAACTGATGAATCTCCTCACCTCCGCATTCCCCCAGAGGCTGTCTCATTCTCTTGCTTTATATCTTCTTTTTTTTTTTTCTCTTCCCCCCCCTCCCCTCCCTTGGCAGACCTGCATGGGCAAAGATGTAACCCTTCACGTCTCTGCAAGCAACCCTGCTATGCTGCTCTACCAGAAGTTTGGATTTAAGACTGAGGAATACATTTTGGATTTTTATGACAAATATTACCCCTTGGACAGCAAGGAGTGTAAGCACGCCTTCTTTCTCAGGCTGCGGCGCTAACCTGTCTGGGGATCTCTGCAGAGCCTGTCAGCAGAAATACCACAGCTTTCAGTGGAGGATGTTGGCTGTCACATGACAGTTGGAACACACCAGTGTGTTCATCCCTAGGACTCTGGATGCCAGCGGTGCTGTGTTGTGTGCTGAAGCTGCAATCTGAGAGGATTGAGTCCTACGCTCTCGCCTGGGATAAGCTGAAACCACTGGAAGATGGAAAATTCTTTATGGGGAGTTTTCCTGGCACTGTTACTTTGGAAAGCCTCATTGACAAACAAGCAAAAAGATATTTGTCACTTCAGAGGAGCCCCATGGATTTCAAATTTTGAAACCTGTAAAAAAATTCTGCAGGTTCTTCATTTCTGTTTTTGTTTATGAACAAAAATGAATATCTAAAATCGTTCAGTGTTTCTGTGATTTGATTGCTTTGCTAGGACCCATGTCTTGAATCTGTGAAGGGAGATAAGATATTGTTGCACGTAGCTGGACATTAACTTTAGGGAAGCCCTACATGCGGCAGCACAGTAGTACTGGAGCCACATTTTGGGAATAGTGAAGAGTGTGTGAATTTATGTGATCCCAAGTACAAGGCTCAGGTACTTCTGCTCCTTCCCTGCTGCCTTCCTTTACCCTCATTGACCCTGTGCTCAATGTGAAGTTCTTGTAGTGCACTGTGTTTTGTGTTCAGGAACAAAGTGTCAAGTGGGTTTGTGTCTAGGCAAGGTGCAACACCACGTGTGCCAGATCAGGTCTTTTTGATCTTACAGCCTCTCTGCTGGTTGTTGGTGCTGCAGATCAGCTCTTTGGACACACTAACCACAGAGCCAGGCTCCAGCACCCACCTCCTCCTGCTATGGGCACTCTGAATAGAAGAAACTCAGAGCAAAAGTCAGTGGTGATGATTGAAAGGCAGGCTCTAATTTAGCTTGTAGAAGCAATCTGCTTGCAGCTTGAAGGGAGGAGAAGGTAGAGGTGGGCCAGATCCAGTTCCTGGAAGCTCCTAGGCTGTCATTCCATGGGTCTACATATAAGTAAAGAGGAGAGCAAAGAATAAATAGGAATAACCAAGAACTAAATGAAACACAAACCTGAACAGTTTCTCTGGTCATGGATGCTTCTTCTTTTATACAGTTTAGTAGTTACTCACTCCCTGACTTTCACTGCAGATGAAGAGAAAGCTGCACTGACCCAAGGTCAGTGTTTTAACTATGGATCACATCCACTGTGATGTTCCTTTCACATCAAGCCCATAAAGAGCTACACTCCAAACGTGACTTCTTTGTTCTTAATCCACTGCTTGTACCTGTTGGCTACCTGGCTGTAGTAGAAGTTGCCTCAATGGAGTCTTCATTTTGGTAACAGAAGAGAAAGGGACATGGAGTATGGTTTTGTGTAGTCAGTGTACATCATCACCAACACAAAACCAGGGGTAGGTGGAGGGAAAAACAAGCCATCCAAGGGTTATGTGCCCTAACATCCACGCACATTTCTGCCTGCTTTATGACTACGTGAAAGTTTTTGATGTTATGAGTTAGCTGTACTTGGAAAGAAAAAAATACATGTCTTTATGAACAGAATTAAAGGTTTTGCCTTGGAAAAGCCTAACTGTAGTCATACTCTTTGTTAAGCTGTCTATCATCATATTTCATTGAAATCTGGCAAACTCAAATATGGCCAATAGAGGATATGTGTGGGCAGCTGACCAAGGCAAGAAACTCCTTGTTTCCCAACTGGCTACCTACAGAGAGGCCACACACATTCAGGCCTTAGCAGGCTGTTCCTTTACAGCCAAAATTGGGAGATATAGTATCTATTCTGCATAGTGTTCTCAAAAGTGACCATGAAGGTTTTGAGGACCTTCTTCTCTGTGCTTATGTCTCTGTGGCTTTGCCCCTCAGAGGGAGAATGCCAAGTGAAGAGAGTGTTTTAACAGCCCTGGGATATCTGCTTCATTGCAGACACTTTGTTTTATCCAGGTGCTTCATTTACTTCCAGATCCTCAAAGGCAGTGATGTGATTAAATGCCTTTAAGCCTTTGTAGTTCAGGTGTTTTCCTTCTTCAGGAAGACTTATAAGAATGAGCTCAGTAAAACTTACAGGGAATGGACACCAGTATTGATATTTTGCTTGTTTCTTGCTACTTTGCCCATATTTCTGGGAAAATTAGCCAGTTAACAGCTGTACCTATTATGTCCCACACTCCCAAGACTGTAAGCTTAAGTTTTGATCCCTTGGTGTTCTGTGGTTTTGTAAACTCCACACCCTGTTATTAATGCTGCCTGTGAAAATGTGGTGTGCCTTTGAATACAATGAGATCCTCCCCTGATGATCCTAATGGATTTGGTGGGTACAGGAGTGGCTTACTCAAGCATCACTTCACTGATGGTCTGGGTAAAGGTGAATGGCCATGACCCAAGAACTTCCTGACTTGCAGAGATTGCAGCAAACCAGAACAGAAGGACAGTGGGGAAGACTGCAATATCTGTGTATTATTTCCTCTTGGCAACCCAAGCTGTCTGTAGAAAACATTTCCTTTTACACTGCTGGCTGTATAGGTGAGCACGGAGGCACTGCTGGGTGAGCAGGGATTCACTTCCTGCTCTGGGCAGTTCTTCCAAGGGCAGGAGGCTGAGGCCAGGCTCCTAACAGGGGCTGTGTGAACTCAGGTGTGCAACCTCATAGGGGCTGGCAGCCTGGGGAAACACACCAGGGCTGCCAGGGAACTATTTGTCTTTACTAGGTCAGGACCAGAATTTGGCAGCCTTTGAATTTGCTATAAAATAGCTGCTGCAGCTCCATCTTTCTTTTGTGTCTGCACACAGATCATTTCCAGCTTCTCTTAAGAGAATGTTTCCTTTCCATAATGTTGAATAATGAGAAGTTTTAATAGCTTAGTAACTAAAGGCTTGAATGGCCCTGGCTTTCTCTGAAATGGATGAGGCTCTTCCATGGCACATAATGAAATGAACTGACAGTGTGCTCTTAGCCCTCTGCTTCCCTCTTTTTGCCTCAGAAACCAAGATGATTGGTTACCTTAGCAGGGATTAAACAGCCAGCATCCACCCTGCTTTATGAGACGATTACTCTGCATTTCTCGGAGCTGTGCAGTGACTGTAGCAGTGATTTGAGCTGCCAAACACAGAAAAGTTTTCCTGGAGAATAAAGGTGGAACCTCACCTGTTCCTAAAACGGCAGCAAAACCCAAGCATTTCCATGGGCTCGTCTAAGCTTTAATACTTCATGACCAGGAAACAGCCCACTGTAGTCACCTTACTGTGTCTGTTCATCTGCTGTAGCGGAGCTGGGTAAATATTCAGCTCATTCTGCGTAGTAGTCTTTAATTTTGTAGAGGTACAAAGTTTACTTTGAAAGAGAAGTCTCTTCCCTGAGAGTCCTGATGTTGCATATGTGTCAAACGCTTCTTTCCAGGTTTCAGATCCAGACTGAAGGATGAAACAGAAGTGCTTGGCC
This sequence comes from Pitta sordida, assembly GCA_013390025.1. Classification (NCBI taxonomy): domain Eukaryota; kingdom Metazoa; phylum Chordata; class Aves; order Passeriformes; family Pittidae; genus Pitta; species Pitta sordida. Next base: position 197,095 of record WEKX01018801.1, read on the forward strand.
CATTCATTGCCACCTGTAGTGTGAGGATGTGTGCTCTGCAGACCCGCCTGCTTGTGATGATAAGCTTAGTGAGTGGCTGCGCTAAGCCATCTTTATCCCTTGTCTCTGGCAACTTTTTTCACGTCAGCTTGCCCCGGAAGGCGACCTGGTTCGCAGAGTTGCTTCTCTCCAGCCCTCGCGGTTTTTCTGGAGGAGGCGCCGAGCAAACGCTGCCCGCTGTATCTCACAGCGCAGGAATCTGGGCCCCCGCTGCTGTGACGGATGAGCATCCAGGTCTTCCTTGTAAAGGAAGCTGCCTCTTGCCCCTGTCCCGCTTTCTTCTCCAGACAGGCAGCATTATCCAGGCAAGGACAGTGCGCTCCGGGGACTCCGAGCGCCGCGGCCCCGCCCCGCTCCCGCCCTGCCCCGCGCCCGCCGCTCTTTGAACGGGGACATGGCGGCCGCCGCGGGGCAGTCGGCTCTGCCCGAGGAATGGCAACTCTACCTCGTCTCCGCCCGAGCCGCCACCTTCCAAAGCTGGCCCTTCACCGAGGGCTGCGCCTGCACTCCCGAGCGGGTGAGCCTGGGGCCGGGAGAGCGGGGCCGAGGGAGCGGGAGGGGGGCGGACGCTGACGGGCCTTCCCGCTCTCCGTGTTCCCGCAGATGGCGGCGGCGGGTTTCGTGCACTGCCCCAGCGAGAACAGCCCCGACGTGGCGCAGTGCTTCTTCTGCCTCAAGGAGCTGGAGGGGTGGGAGCCCGACGACGACCCCCTGTGAGTACGGGGGGGTCCCTGGGCCTCCTCCCCGATCGGCTCCGCTCCGGGCCGGGGAGAACAGCTCCGTGTGGCTTGGTGTGGCCTACTGTCTTCTCTTATTTTCGTTTTTTTCCCCCCCCTCTTTGCAGAGAGGAACACAAAAAGCACTCTGCAGGCTGTGGTTTTCTTTCCCTTCGGAAAGAGCCTGGTAACCTGTCAGTACAGGAGTTCCTGAAGCTGGACAAAATGCGAAGAATAAAGTTAAATGTACGTACACAGAGACCCTCATGTGTCTCAACTCCCGATGATGCTGGAGAAGCTACTTAGTGTCTGGTCCTGTGATTGTTTCGCTGGCCTTGTTATTCCTTAGCACAGCGCTGCCGAGGTGCCTTGTGGCTGTGCCCTTTCCTGATTCTCAGCCCCTGCTTTATGCTTTCCCCCTGAAGCTGAATGATACGCAGTTTAGCAATAGACAGTAATGTATCGTTTTTACTTTTTGCAGAAAAGAGAGATTTCTCAGAAGATGACCGAACTCGAAAAAGTAGCCAAGAGCACACGTGATCAAATAAAGAATCTGGCCTAGACTGCTGCAGCTTCACACTTGCTGGTGACATCTGTCTTGTGTGTGTACTCTGGCATTGCCACCTGGACTCAATGGCTGTGTTTCCTGAGGCTGCTTCCAGACCTGTGTCTCTGAGCAGCAGGCTGACTTCTGCTGCACTTACCTGAATCTGTCTGGGAAGTACTTGGAGTTTGATACATTGCATAAATAATCTTTTTTCTGCAGGGATTCTCCTGATCTTCCTGTTGGTTTTATTAAGGATTATGTACTACTTGTGAGTTTACTTGTTCTCTCTCTCTTTTTTTTTGGTTTTGAAACTGGTTTGGGGGGGGGTGTGTGGTTTGAAACCCAGTTGTTTATAGAGGTATTGCTGTATTGTAGAGATAGTGGTAGCTCTGGTGCTAAAACTTACATTTATGGCAAGAATTGACATGCATTTCCATTTTTGTACTGAATACACCAATGCTTTTGGATATTTTGGGACATGAAAAGGGTAAGGAATTTTAAAAATTCTTCAGGAATTTAGGATTGTGGCTGATAACATTGAATTATACAAATATTAGTGTGCCTGTTATTCTTGTAAACTTCTGTTTGTAGTTGTCAGTTGCCTCCTTTCAGAGTTATTTATTTAATTAAGACAGAACAAACAGCAAAGTAGTTTTACTCAATTTTCTGGAGAAGAAGAATCTGACCTTTAATGTAATGGGCTGCACTGAATGCAGTTTTAACATGAAAAGGGGAAATAAACTCATAAATTACAGCCTGCAGTGCTGTTGCTCAAATGTCAAACTTTTTTAAGCAGCATTCATCAGTTGTTAAAGACATTTCAAAGACATTGAAATTTATTTGTGCTGGGGAAGGTTTGGTTTAAGTTTTTCCTTGCACAAGTTTGGAAAGGAAAAGAAATTGCAGAACAGGGTGCAGTCAGTGAGGAATTGTGCTCTGAACTGCTGGAAAGGAATGGGGGAATCGTGGAGAAAATATTTGGCTGTTAAAGGGCCCAAGCTGATGTACAGGGCTGTGAATTTTGCAGACAGAACTGAACACGTGATTAGGTGCTCCCAAAGTCAAAGAATCTCCAGTTCTATTTTGGGAAAAAGGGTGTAAAAACACACTGACAAGACCAATCTTCCCAAGTTTCATGAGGTTGTCCAACTTTCTCTGCCCAGCCTTACTTGGAACAATGAAATAACCTCATTATCTCCAGCTGTAACAGCCAAATCGTATGCTGATTGTCCTTCTGCATTCTTCTTCTGTATGCTTGCATTGCAGCTGTAAATAAAGGATGAATTGGTTTAAACTACTACTTAAATTCATTGCAATTTATTGGACTTAGAGGAGTGGCTTGTAGATAAATGTTGATGTGGAGTCACTTCAGGATTTCTGAGGGCCTCCTCCAGCAGGGACAGACCTCTATAGTAAGACTGCTGAGCCTCAGACAGGCTCTGGCCTTTCAATAGTGTCAGTTAGGTCTGTGCAGGCAGCCTGGCTGCAGTACGTACCGTAACAGGGCTTGGATGCACTCCTCTCCCTCCAATCCATGCAGAACTGCCTCATGGAGAGCTGTGTTGTTGTGCCTGCATAGGAGAAAAGAGCAATATATTTATTGCCTAAGGAAATGGTCCCAGTATGTAACTTGAAAACTAAGGAAACTGAATAGGAAGATAGAGAATACACTAGAAGTGTGGTAGGATTTAGTGAGGTTTATCATGCTAAGTTGATGGGGGAAGGAACTGAACAGCAGGTTTTGTAACAGAAGGTAGTTTAGGCTGGATGTTAGGAAGAGCTTTTTCACAGAGAAAGTGATCCCTCAGTGGAATGGTCTGCCCAGCGAGGTGGTGGAGCCACCATCCCTGGAGGTGTTTAAAAAAAGACTGGATGAGGAGCTCAGTGACATGATCTATGGGAGGCTCAGATGGATGGAGCGTGTTGCTCGTGGTTCCACACTTGTGGGTTCAATTCCTGGGTGGGCGTTTGCTTGGGAGTTGGACTAGATGATCCTATGGGTCCCTTCCAACTCAGAATAATCTGTGAACCTGTGATTTAATGCTGTCCTTGAAAGGACTACAGATTGGTGTCAAAGGAGGAATGGGAGGTTAGTTCTAAATATGGAGCATATATGCCTTCTTTTAAAAAAAAAACAAACTTCAAAAGGCTCAAGGCAGAGAATCAGTGCTCACTCACAGTCCTGACTGCTGGTCTATGTTGGCACCTTTCTGCACAAGGAGGGAGATTGCTTCCACGTGCTTGTTAAGGACAGCAACTGTGAGAGCAGGTCGGCCCTCATCGGTGATGCAGTTTGGGTCAGCTCCCTGGAATGCACAGCAGAGGGAAGGTGAGCTGTTAAAAACCACACAGCTTCTTCAATTTCCACTTTGTATTATATTGTATTATATGATGGGCTTTGTGCCCAAGACAGAGAAGTGTTCAAATTGTATTGTTTCGGCTCCAAGTTTCTTCTGAAAATGTTTGTCATCTCCTAGTTCAAAGCTAGAATAAATTTATGTAACAGTAGTCAGATTAGATCCCACAGTCAGGGTGCACCTTAGTACATAGCAAGAACTTAGAAGCTATGCATGCTTCTACTATAGAGAGTTGACACTAAGCTATAACACTAATATATTTGTCTTTCTGTTTGGCCTTGACAAACTCAGAGAACGCCTTATGCACCGACAAAATAGAAATTTGGGGAGAACACACATAAACGTAAAATAGGTCACATCTTCTATAAAATGCTCTTTCAGTCTGGAGGCTTGAATCGCGAGGCTGTTGGCTCCTAAGCAAAAATGCTGATGTTGCATACCAGGCAAATACTCATTCAGTAAATGGCCAAAGAGTTGAAAAGGGAAACTTCAGCAAGTGATAACTTACTTCACTGAGTAATTGTTCTATGAAGGTGATTCTTCCTTTCCCATTTGGACCCAGTTCATGCAGTAGCTGTCTGGACTGTGGCTGTGGAGACACAGAAAACAGCCAGTAACATTTCACATAGTGAAAATACAAGTGGATGAACCATATCCTGCCTTTGAGTAAAGGTGGAAAACGCACGCACTGGCTTGAATGCAATGTGTCTGAGCCTCTTTATTACCAATCTGTGACTCTTCTTTGGGAATGTCTTGAGTCTGAGCAAGTGCTAGGTAATATCTCACTATCGAGGTCTTGATTCAGCAAATGTGTCTGCAAAATACTGGCTTTAAGTCAATGCAGCTCTCCAGGCCTGTACGAAGACCTGCTCAGCACAGTAAAAAAGATGCTTAGGATTAAAATTCGAAGCTTCCAGAATTTGTGGAAGTATTTTATTTTAAATATGCATATATTTTGCCTCACAGAAGTTAGTTTATTAAATCTTAAAACAACAAACAAACAAACAGCAAAACCTAAACACTTTTCCTTTTATTTCTTCCCAGCTTTCCAGCTCATTCTTTTCCCCTTTTGAAAGCCCAGTGACTTGACCAAATATTTTTATCTCTGGACTCATATCACAGAGCTCTGTTTCTTCTCCCACCTGCTGGGTTGGCTAGCTGTTCCAAATTTAGATTAACTCATGCTTCCCTTTTTAAGTTTTCCAAGACAATCCATTTAGTAGGCAGTTCTTTCAGGAAATTTGGTCTCTAATGGAAGTAAAGCCTTCTTGAATAAAACTAGGTGTTAATTGTGCTGACATCTCAGCTCCACTGGGAAATTGAATTGACTTAAAAGCTTGTTATGTAGATCATCTTCTGCCTAGTTCATAGATTGTGCCAGCAGTAGTTCTAGCACATCTAAGTGTACATCCTCTATGGAGTCAAACGTAGTAGAGGGAAGGGAAGGTGATACTGGAAAAAAAACTGGAACAGAGTAAGTCTGCAACAGTCTTTAGGCCTAATTTGGTGTCAGTAAAACAGAATGGGTTCAAAAATGAAAGAAACAATCTAATTAGTCCCTTAGTAGGAAAAAAATTAGTTACTATTTCCAGTTCTGTAATGAATGTCAGTTACCAATGTTCAGGTTTTATATTAAGGTGGACTTTTATCTCCTGCCCCCAAACAGAGTTAAATCCTTTCTACTTTAACCCTTGAATGCTCTCCTTCATGTTGGAGCTGCTCTACAAGTAGTTTTCCTTTATTTGCGGAAGATACTTACAGGGAGCTTATCTTCTTGTCCTGTAAGTGTTCTTGACTTTGTTTTCTTTATTTTGCCTCTTGAGTGGAAAAAATTACAATCATCTTTGTCTACCAGAAAGGAAAACAAGTGTTAATTCAAAACAAAGTCAGTATTCTAAGTAGAACTTGGGAGAGAGGTCTGGAAATAATTTATCCACAATCAAGGCAATATTTATCAGTTTTCTACATGAGAAAGTGATGAAATATTTGCTGCAGATTGTACTGGTTTTAACAAAAGGTTTACACTCAGGCAGTGTGAAAAAATTGCTATTTTGAAATGAAAACTCAATAAAATGGGGACTTTGGGAGGGCATTTTTTTTGTAACTAGCCGCAGCTATTCAACAGGCTTGACTCAGATTCGTTAATTGTTTTGTCCAAGAACCTAACAATTTTTCAATGCAGTTTGGTTCCCAAATACTCAAGACTAGAGCACTATGGTCTATTGAAAAGAGGGGAAAAAAAAATATCTCACCAAAACTAGTTGGACTGCCATCCTGTCCATCTCTGACTTTTGTTAGAGTATTCAGGTAATCATTGCTGAATTTCACTGGTCTATTAGTATGAATATCCTGTAGAATCATCAAATGCAGACGGTTAATAAGGTTATCATGTAGTGCTGTTATAATCTTAGTGGTACTAAACAGTGCTGTTTGCACATGAGAAAATACATAGGATTTTAATATCAGTGTCAAATTACCACAAGACATTGTCATGTTATTATATGTAATTGAACTCTGTTTTGAGACAAAATACTGTAGTAATTTTTTCTAAACCTTGTGTTAGATATTTGTTTCAATTCAGAAAAAAAAGGTGACACAACCTCAGTTAATGAAATGCAGATTCTCACGCAAATGAAAATGTTTCTACCACTTGAGAGACCTAATTAACTCCTCACTTCTGAAATGATGTGATATGCCTTTTCAGGCCCCACATGGCAAGGTAAGCTTGCTAAGATTCTACAAAAGAGATATAATCTGAATTTTTGGTTTTTAAAATAGTAGATTTTTGTCTTTGAAAAGCTGAAAATGAAGGTGGTTTTTGGAAGACGGTAATTCTGGAGGTAGGGATTCCCGATTCTGAATACAATTAACAGGAGTTCTGACAAATGTCATCTCTAAACTACTGAAAATTAGTAAGCTTATTTCTTAAAACTTGCAGCTTGAAGGAAATCAGGATCTAAGATAAAAAGCTAAGGGGTGTGTCGTGGTTTGACCCTGGCTGGATGCCAGAGACCCACCCCAACTTCTCCTGAAGGAGAGAAACTGGAGAATAAACCTGGTTACAGGCAAAAACAAGGCAAAACTATAAGTAAAGAACATAAAGGGTTTATTTTCTAACTAACAAGCTCAGAACTGCAAGGGAAGCATCATTTAGAAGGCAACCTTTCTCCCCCCACCCCTCCTTCTCTTACAATAGATGTAATATTCCCTTTTCCACCAGGAGAAAAAGGGGGAACATAGGGTAGGGGTAAACCAGGCAGGTTGGTATTTCTGACCAGATCCAGGGTAGGAACCATCTCTCTGCCCTTCCATAAAGTTCTCTCNTAGAATCATCAAAGAACATCAGAGGAAAGAAGATTGTTAATATTAATAGCAAACTAACGAAATGCGAGATGATAGCAACATAACCATGAAGTCTGGCTTAATCAGATAAAGATTCCTCCAGCTCCATAAAGGTTCATCCAGCTCCAACAGAAAAAGATTATTTTCTCTGAAGTGATGAGTTAACACCCTCTGAACAGAAGAATTTCTTGTTTAGACCTGAATTGAAAATACATCACCATTACATTTACTGGTCTAGTGACAGCTCTAGACCAGCTGCCTGTCAACAGGAGTCATCCCCTGAACTGACCTTGTTAATAGCAAGGACGTAATTCAGTGTAATAGTGACTTCACAGTCATCCTCACAGATGGTAGCAGAATTAATCTAGAGGGAGAGAAAAAAATCTGAAATAGTTTTAGGAATAAGGCCTGTTGCTGGTGTTTTTTATGCAGTCAATACACAAAATCACACATGTAGCCTTTGCCTACTTGTTATACTGTACAAACATTTCCCATGTAACTGAGAACGAGGCAGGTGTTTTTTGGTAATTGGAAATTTCAGAATAAGTGAATCCAAAAGATGTATAATGAGGCTACATTTCATGACAGTTCAGTCATTGTCCACTGAGAGTTTGCAGCTGCATGGAAGGCTGTGTTGGTTTTGGGACTCCCAGTTCCAGGAGAACTAGTTCACACCAGTTTGTGGAAGGACAGTGTGTATTAAAATGTGAGCAACTTTGTGTGTCTGTTTATTGAGACAGTACTGCTGGTAACAAGTCCGTCGAGGTCATACAGAAATGAGTAACCTGACAAATGATAATTAGCTGCCTGACCCCCACTATTCACTGACCTCTCTGTAGTTGTTTATATGTGCTGTGTAGTTGTTTATATATGACTGATGTGTCACTTCAGTTAGAAAAAACTCAGAAATACTGAGTTTGAATGGTAACAAGGGAGGCTGAGAGCAGACACTGGAGAAAAGGCTTCCCAGCAACTATGCCAGTGCAAAGAGTCCCCAGATCTACTTCTGTTTGTATCCCACTTCCAACTGCTCACTGCCAGCTTACTTGTGTACTAGCACTGTTGCACTTTTTTCCCCTCCAGAGCTATTTTTAGCCTAGGTCAGTCCTGTCCACAGGACATTGCCACCAGTGGTTGTGCTGGCAGCACCTAGGAAGCAATGTGAGGGGATGCAGCTGCCAAAGAAAGCAATACAATCCTGCAGCTGAATGGCAAGGATAGCTGAGTGCAGAAATGGACTGCCTGGGGCAATTGTGAAATCTCCATTGTTGGTGAGTTTGAAAAGCTCCAAGACAAACATCTGTCAGGAACAGTTTAGGCAGAGTTGATTCTTCCTCAGGTCAGGGAACAAATGATCTCTCACTCAGCCCTATCTTCTAAGACTCTTGAGGAAGAATTCCCAGTTTCCACGTTCTTGCTGTTACCCCTTTAATAGCGCAGTTTGGTGGCATCGTGAAGACTACATCTCCAGTAAGAAAAACAATACTGTGTTCCTGGAAAACTGGTATAGTTCACACTAACAGTAGACTACAGCCTAAAAGAATAGCTGCTATCTGCTGGTATAATCCAGCCCAGAGCAGAAGCAAGCATATTATCTAAATCCCATTTCTAGCAGGGCTTATTTAGCTGAGCAACTACACACATGTCACAGATCTCTTCTTTTTCTTGATTCCCTTCTGTGGGATACCATAAAAGCAGCTGAGCAAGAGCTTTCTTGCTCTCCTTCCAGCTGTTAGGTGACAGAAGAATAGAAATTCCCACAGGAAAGAAAGCAAAATCTTCAGTAAAAGACTGAGCATAAAACGGAACAACAAAACAAGACAAATTAAACACACAGAGAGATCAACGTCTAAAGAAAAGGGAGACATTTATTTTTCCAATGTTTATCTATCAGCCACAATAATTTTTTCATGACCCTTCATAGCAAGATACATATTACTCACAAGCTCCTTCCTACCTTTCCCATTCGAGGTTCTCCAATGAGTGCTCTGAATTCAAGGTTGTTCTGAGTGTAGCTTCTAAGGTGAGCACAGACATGATCCAGCTGTTTTCTCCAGTAACCTGATCACAGAGAGTTAAGCAGGAGAAAAATCCTTAAAATGTGATTAACATTTGTTCAAGCCAAGTGATGGAGAATTAAAAGACAGCAGAGTTTCACTGAGATTAAAAAAGAAAATTGATTTTTTTTGGTAGAAAATACATCTAATCAAGAAAATGAGAAAGTATATACGTATACCCTAAAAAAACCCAGATGAAACACTGTCTTATCCATAGGTTACAATTCATCCTTATGGTATCTCTATTCACAACAAAGTCATGTCTTGAAATGGTCCTTGGGAGTCAAAACTGGTCCCATGTAAAGGGAGAATCTCACAATATTCCAGATGATAAGAAAAGAAAAAAGTAAAATACTACAATTTAACAAGTGTGTATTACTGAAATGACTTTAAGTTGATTTGGAATAACTAACAGGTAACAATAAGCCAAATCTGAAAACTGCAGACACAGAATCTCAGCATATACAGCATTCTGGTCTGTGTAAGTTATTCTGCCAACAAATTCCTTTCAATTATATATATATGAGAGCTTATTAAAAGCTTAAGCATTCCTACCCTTTGCCTGTCAGGATGTTTAGAGGCAGTCAGCATTCCTTTATGCTGACAGAAGTCATGAATCATAAGGGCCTGAATGTGTTGGGATTAAAAACTCCTCTTAAGCCATTTAGACTTCTTGTACCTCCTGTCCAAGCTTTTCTGGAGCTACGTTCTCTTTTCATCAGGGAAAGAAACAAAAGGCCTTGTTCTTATTCATAACTGATTGTTATCAAGATCTTGCTAATTTTCTTTTTTAGCATACTTATGGAAAATACAGAGCATGATTAATTATGTTGTAAGTAAATTGCATAGGCTTGGTAACCTCATTTAACTTACACGATGAAGCTGCTCTGACCTTATCCTTTCCTTCAAGTTAAGTGAAGCTCAAAACAGCGAAAAGAAACCAAACCAGACAGAAAGTGTAGCTCTGACTTTTACAAGAGAAGGCAAGTGCACAAGGAGTTTTGTGCTTGGAAGACTCTTTCAGGATCAAAATGTTGTGACAAACTAAAACATCAAGCCCTATTTGTTAAGCAGCTATAAAGCAATATAAAAAGAAGGATGCACATAACAAAATAAATTGTTCCCTGCCATGGTGTCACATACAAAAACTAATAAAAGTTGAAAGTAGTAATAATTAAAAAATATAACTAGACTACTTGATGAGTGATCTCTCCAGAGAACTCAGTAATATTTGCAATAAATTGGCTCATAAGTAGCCTAGATCCCCAGATTTTATTTCAAAAAATCCAGCTAGTCAGGAACATATTCTTGCAAGATATTTTATCATATCTCAAAGGATTTTTTGGCAGCACTGATAGAATACTTGACTCCTTGCTGCCAGTAGTTGATTACACCTATATCACACAGATTTAATGTTTGTTACAGTGGAAAAGGGAAGTCTTCTTTGTAAAGTTTACCTGGGAAATGTCCCCTGTTCAAAACAGAGTGGAAGTACAGCACAAAAAGAAATACAGTACACACCAGAGGATTAGTGTTTTGGTACTGCTGTTGTTTCCCCCTCTCTTAACTCTTCTGGTTTTTGTTTGGGTTTTTTTTTAATCTTCACAAAAGAAAAGAAGGTAATGACAGCATTTAATGGCTGATATTGTCAAGAAATAATAAAACCCCACATCTTATTTAATCACTTGTATTTGAAAACTTTAACATCAAATGTCTAATTGAGGAAATCAGTCTTATATTTGGAATATATAAACAAGGTTTTCCTGGGTGATGGTGTATGGTCTTGCTGATAAAGGTGATTTCAAGCCATGTATGCAGCTCAGCATCAAAGACACGAAGAGTATGAACTGACTGTAAAAGACATTGATTTATGGAATAAAATGTGTTCCTCAATTCTTGGTCAGGTCCAACGGAGAATACATTACACAGTACAACTTCAATAAAATTACATCTACTAAATGGATAAAAATTAACAGGATTCAAAAGCAGTTCAGAATTTCTTCCCAACCTTTCCCAGTGGCAGCAGTTCTCACAAGTCGAGAGCTGTACTTCTGATAGAGATATACAAACATTCAGTGTTACTTTGCTTTTCTCTTGGTAATATTATGGGCCAGTCCATTATTATCTCTGACAAAATTAAGCTTTCTGACATGCTGAATCAAGTGTTGTATTTCCTACAGTGATGTCTAAGAGAACATGCCACGTTTGAGAGCAAGGGGGTAGGAAAACGGAATTTCCTTAGTGATTATTTTAAGAGTGCATCTGGATACAGAGTCAAAAGAAGAATTTCTAGCATTTATTAGCACCCTTTTCTACCCAATAGAAAAAGAATTCTGATAGCAGTCTGAGAGGTTGCATTGTAGAAAAGAGCCAGAGATGGGAAAGTGGATATAAAAAAGCAACTGCTCCTCCAATTCTATGATACAGTAATGATTTTAAATTAACTTGTTCTATGGATTGCACAGCTGAACTGCCCTGTGAGATTAAAGACAATTTTGCAAATTGGGCCATTTGTTAGATCCCTAATTAATACTGATGGACTGTCTTCAAGGGTTTGTGATTCAGAAAGCTGAAGATTTCCCAGAGAGTAAAACTAAAACTGCTAAAAATTGCAAACATTTAATGACAGCAAACAGTGAAGTCATTCCACAAACAACAAACTGACCACAAAACTCATGGTGAAACGAAGTTGTCTGCAGTACAGCAGTCTGTGAGTGGACAGACTCTTCAGTGAGCAATGTAAATGTACAGATACCCTTGAGGGGCTGGAAGAGGGGGCCTACAAGAGCTCTTGTAATTTCTACCAACCCTGTCTTTTGCAATCCTGTTAAGAATTCCTTCTTTAAGTCTTTTTTTCCTTCTGAAACTTCTGTAATTTATTCCAAACATCACTCCAAACAAATTCTTCATATAAAGCAGGCTCACCATATTTTCAAAAGCTATGATCCCCTGTGTCTCAGAGTTTTGTTTATTGATACTCCCTGCAGGTGCCATCACAGCTCTAGATGAAATTCACATCGTAAGGGCGTAAGGGTGGGGAGGGTGACGGGAGGTGGGATGGGGTGGCTATGCAGTGGTTTCCAATTCAAATGCAGGGCACCTGTCCCTGATCATGTGGGATCTGAGGAAAGCAAACTACATACTACCAGGTTAGTAAGGCTGCACAGGAGTCAGTAACCACAATTTTGATATTGCTGATAGCTCCCTTTTAGCTATTAGCTATTTTGGCTTTTAGCTATTGATGGAGATCAGTGATTTAATTCTAAGGTACTGCATTTACAAGTGACTGGTGGGAAGACAGACTTGTAAAGATATAAATCAGTGTCCTACTGATGTCATATGCCATAGACTACAATATTTTCAAGGAAGAACAAGGACATAAATTGTTTAGAAAACCTAAAATCAGAACTTCTAACCTTTTCCAGGACTAATGGCTGTCAGGAGAGGCTTATGATCACTCATCTTTTCCAGCTTTTCTTTTTGTGAAATCAACTCAAGCTCCTTCTTTTCCAAGAGTTTGCTAGATGGGTAAAAAAGTCCAATGGTTTGGGTTCCTTTATCTTTTCTTTCTGTTAGTTCTGCCCTTGATTTGGGCGAGGAAACAGGATGAGGTTGCCAGGCAACCTGAGTTTGCAATCGTTTAGCCTGTGGGGGGTGCAAGGGAAGGAAAAGTGTAAGTAATATAATCACATGGCTTACAATCATAACTTAACCAGAGCAGTACAAAAAATCATAAAAGAATGGAAAAGCTAGCAGGAAGAACCACGAACAATTCTTGATTTTAATTATTATTCTGCAAGACCAATGCAACTCACTGCAAATATTCAAGCAAACCCAAAATTCTTCAGGATTGCCAGTAGACAGGTATGCTTTTGTGGGTCAGAAGCTTGTCTTGCTAAGTATTGCAGTCTTTCTCAAAACAGAGTTTTAAAAACATTGTTACGTTTGTATGAAAGAATACCTTGTATCAGCTGGTCAGCAATAATTCACAACTAATAACACTGACGTACTTAAAGAGCTAATAGTTTTTGAAAAGCTGACTGTTTCTCACTTTGCTGTTTAGAATGAGGCCGGATTTAAGGCCTTGGGCTAAGGCTGCTCTTCAGCAGAAAGCAGAACAAACATATCCTCGGTTTTGCTCAAAGACCACAACATTGTCTCAAGGAAATGAATGGAGCTGTGCCAGTCTCACCCACAGTGGATCAGCCTTTCAGTTCTGAAGAAACCAGGCTTTGTAACAGTGTCTTACCTCAGATGATCCCAGAACATCCCCAGCATCCATAAGACTGCTGGGCCTCGATGGGGGCTCTATGTAAACACCACAGGACATGCAAAAGCGAGCGTAGGGCTGGTTGCTTGTACCACACTTGAAACAAGTAAAGTAGGAGGGAGGAGGTCCTGGCTGGAAAGTTCAATGTGACACTTGTCACTAGAGAAGCATACGATGCGTGGTTCAGAAATTATAAGAGCAGAGGAATGAATTAAAAGGAAGCAAAGTACCACTACCTAAAGCTGTTAGATTAGGAATGTTAACCAGGATACCAGATTGCTACCACACAGGCAGTTGCAAGACAGTAAATCTTCAGGTATCTCAGCACTATACTGTGGAGGCAAAAATTTTTTCAGACAGATCTAGCATTAAGCATATATGCTCACTTTTAACATAAATTACTTACTTTATTTGACAAAGCCTTGTAATTACTAGTCTGGTGCTCTGATACTGAATACTGACTGCAATTCTTTCCAGTTCAATTCTAACACCACCCCTAACCCTGAGTCCCCTGGTACAGTACAAGACCAATGGTTATTTATGCATATAGGACAGTGTTTCAAATTTTATGGGCACTCAGCTAACAGAAAATAAATTTGCCTTTAATGTGATCTTAGATTGAAACACTACAGAAGGCAAAACTGTTTGCACAAGATCTACTAAGCAGCAAAGTACTTGTCTTCACCTTAGTTAATGAGGCCTTCAGCCAAAACAACAGCTTGTATCATCTTATATTTGGTAATTACATACTTGTATAGGTGATTATAGCTAAGAGTATTTATGGGAAACTTGCATTAGGTTAGCCTATACTTAAACTTTTGATGGATAAGTTACTTTGGTTGAGTACAAGGCTGTTGCATCTGAGCTAATGCAATGAGCTGATGCTCTTGAACCAATGGCAATTTGTTCAAGTGACTGATGTGGGATCAAAATGTCATCTAAGCTTTTTATTTTTCTGTACATAATCCTACGTGCTCTAAGCAAGTATCTTGATAATAATAAGCTGTTTTCTCGCTGACAAGGGTTTCGCAAAGAGAAGTTTGAAAATGCTGCAGGTCACAGACAAGTAAAATCAGATTTGCCCACACAAACACCACGAGCACGTGCCTTGGCTCCACACCAGTCACAGAAACGGGCATCGCACTGGTTAACACGACTGCATTTGGAGCACGAAATTGTCTTCCTTTGCTGGCTGTGGTGAGGTGGGGGGGTGTCTCCTCCAAACATGGGCTAATAAGACAAAACAAGCGTTAGGGAGAGAATGATTCTTACAAAGAAAAGTTCACAAGCCTAACAAAGGGAAAGAGGAAAGTAAGCTACTCTGATAACATAAATGATATAATTATTGCAATTTAAGTGAGGAAGAACAGAGTGACTTGGATCTAGCCTGTAATTATTTTTCATTACAAAACCATGATAAAATGTGGCATTGATTAATTTGAAAATATTTTGAGCAGAACTAGCATGTAAAAATAAAAACCTTATCAATGGTGTTCTTTTACAGTGAGTATTTATTAATCGGGCCCCATGTATAAGTACAGTTGAAATTAAGAGGGAGGTTTCTCTGTTGTCAATCTTACATTTTCAAATCCAACATGAAAAAGCTATTTTTCTTTGCACCATTCTTTTTAGTCGCATGGCAGGGAGAATGTGTTCAGGTAAGGAGTTTCCTCATAGTTTGGAATTTGCTGCATAAATATTTTTTGCACTCTTTTACCTCATGCAAGTTATATATTACCTTGCTTTTCTACTATGTACAACTAATTTACACGGGTAAGCAAAAGAAACAGGTTTTTAATCTGAAACTGTGGGAGGTTGAGTATAGATTGTAGTTAAGACAAATAGGACTTAAAAAAATGTTTTGTTAGGTTTTGCCTCAAGGCTTATGCAGTTTATTTTCTCTGTAAGTCAGGAATATGGATAAGGAACAGAACCAGAGGAAAATTATTTTGATTACACTACAACAGCAAGTAAGCAAACATTTCAACTTGAACTATGTAATTTGGGAGTTTGATTGGAAGAGAAAATTTACAAAAGCTCAAGTCTAAATGTGTTCTAAATCTAAATTATTTAATATCCATTAATAACAATATTAGCATGATTACTATTACTTAGTCAGAAATTACTAATTAATCCCAATTATTAGTAAAATTTCTGATTATTATTAATAATTCTTAGTAAGCAATTAACTTTCTCTCTTAGCTACAACAGGTCTCATCATGCAAGTCATATGCCTACCTCCACATGCATCTACATATTCATACCTAACTTCAGTGAAGCAGCTCAACATATATTTGCAAAGAGAAGTTTGAAAATGCTGCAGGTCACAGACAAGTAAAATCAGATTTGCCCACACAAACACCACGAGCACGTGCCTTGGCTCCACACCAGTCACAGAAACGGGCATCGCACTGGTTAACTATATCTTAGTCAAGTAGAGAATTCTACCAAAATTCGGTGTAAAATGACACTTCAGTGGCTATATAAGAGACTCTTCCCTCTAGCTAGAGACAGTTTTAGAACTCAGGATGTTATCCATTATAATCACAACATTTTAACTTTCAAATTATTCTTCTTCTCTCATTTCTGTATTTATCACAACCTGGAGAAGTGAAATAGACCATTAAGTTTTTAATATAAAACTTTTCAGAACTGAAAGTAAAAGTCTTCTAAGGAACCAAATCAGCACCCTAAGTGGGGAGCTGAAACGGAAAGCAATTTTAGGGATAACATTTACTACTGCTTTTCTCACCTTTGTGCAGAGTCACAGCCAAATACAAGCATACTAGCTGTATGCACATAGGAGAAGCAGCACATGGAGGTAAGAAAAGTAATGTAAAAATGGAGATAAGAAAAATATTGTAAAAGCACATTTTCTTTTCAGAAAATAATTGAAATCAGCATGAATTATCTTCCTGATATATATACTCAACTTTTCTATTGCAATTGAAAATAATCTGAACACAAACAAGTCTTCTTTGGAATCAAGGCTATCCATTTTCTAAGCTTTCTCAATGGCATTCACAATCCTAACTTCCATGGGAGAAACTTGCAGGTCCATGATACATTTTTGTTTAGCTGAACATTGGCGATGGAGCATCTGTGGGAGTACTGGACTTGAACATGATATGAGGGAGGGACTCTCTGCTTTTGTAACATAGAGACACGGGAATGTGACTTCTGTTTTCCAAAGATAAAGAATGTTATGCTTTAATTTGATTGATGCAAGAAACCTTACCATCTGTATTTCAGGCAGTTTGCTTTCACAAGTCACACAGTGTTTATGGTGAAGAGGATTTCCTGTGCCACACACCTGACAAATGACTTTACCCTTTTAAATAGAGAAAGAATACATTTCACACATTATTTGAAAAATGTAAACAAGAAAAAAAAGAGGAGGACTTGATCATACAAAATGTAGTTATTCAGCTCTGTAGATAGAAGAGATCCTTCAAGTCTGTGCTGTAGTAGGTTTCACACTTTAGTTAGGCCATATTGTCTGGTCATCACAAATCTGTATATCTTGGTGACTATTTTTTTAAAAACATGGTATTATTTCCTCAGGAGATCCTGAGAGTCAGTTTGCTTAGTCACTACATTCACACAAAACAAGCAGTCCAGTATCTGCAAGGTAAAGTATTAATAATATAATAATTACTAATAAAATGTATTAATATAATAATTATTAATATTATAATGCCATCATACCATGAAGTGTCTTAAAAGATTCCTACAAGGTCTTAGCACAGTCACTATTAACAACTGAGCTTCTACGGGAGCTAAGAATAATGAGCCTGTTATTTTGTTTGTTGCCCCCAAATAGTTCAGGTCTGCCTTTGCACCTGCATCAGACCTGCCATAAAACATTACATTTGGGCCATTGTTTATAACGTACTTGTGGTGGGTTGACCCTGGATAGACACCAGGTGTCCACCAAAGTCACTCTACCACTCCCCTCCTCGGCTGAACAGGGAAGAGAAAATATAATGAAAGGCTCATGAGTTGAGATGAGGGCAGGGAGAGATCACTCACTGATTACTGTCAGGGGAAAAATGGTCTTAGCTTCAGGAAATTAATTGAATTTATTACTCCTCTCTTCATGGGGCCACAGGTCCTGCCAGGAACCTGCTCCAGTATGGACTTCCCATGGGGACACAGCTGCCTTGGGACACCCATTCAGTCCAATGTGGGGTCCTCCATGGGTCGCTCTGCCATGGGCCTCCATGGGCTGCATGGGGACAGCCTGTCTCACTGTAGTCTTCACCATGGGCTGAAGAAGAATGTCAGCTCCTATGCCTGGGACCATCTCCTTGCCCTCCTTCACTGATCTTGGTGCCTGCATTCTTGCTTCTCTCACACATTCTCACTTCTCTTGTCTCTGGTTGCAATTTGCTCATGTGCAATAACTTTTTTCCTCCTTCTTAAATATGTTATCCCAGAGGCCCTACCACCATCACTGTTCGGTTCAGCCACGGCCAGCAGTCCTTCATGGAACCACCTGGCATTGGCTTCATTGGACAAAGGGAAAGCTTCCACCAGCTTCTCAGAGAAGCCACCCTTATAGCCCCCTACCCCACTACCAAAACCCCTCAGCAGGACAGGAGAAGAAAATAAGATGGAAAAAAACTCATTGGTCAAAATAAAGGCCGTTTTCTAAAGCAAAGACGAAGGTCACATGCGCACAAGCAAAGTTAAAAACCCAAAGATTTTCTGTTTCCCATCAGCAAGTGATATCTGTCCACTTCTTGGGAAGCAGGGCTTCAGCACACAGAGGTTGCTCTGTAAGGAAAATGTTGTAAATAATGAAATTTTACCTGCTCCCAGCCCACTGGAGTGATGAATATTGAAGAGCCAGTGCTGATGCAGTGGCAGCACTGCTCAGCAATAGCCAAAACACTGGTGTGTTATGGACACCTTTCTATCTGCCTGTACAAAGCATAGCACTGTGAGAGCTGCTGTGGGGAAAATAAACCCCAAACCAAATACAGACATCAACTGATAACTGCCTCGGATTATGAATGTCCTTTTTTATCTGATTAGTCTTCAGATAGTAATTCCCTTTCATCATCCTTCTCTTTCCAACATGTTCACTTTTAATTATCATGGAATCCCACTGAATGGTTGAGACTGGAAGTGACCTCTGGAGGTCACCTGATCCAACCCCTCTGTTCAAGCAGGGCCACCTACAGCTGCTTTCCTAGGGCCGTGTCCAGATGGCTTTTGAGTACCTCTAAGGATGGAGAATCCATAACCTCTATGGGCAACCTGTGCAGGTGCTCAGACACCATTACAGTAAAAAAGTGTTTCCTGATGTTCACATGGAACCTTCTGTGTTTCAGTTCATGCCCATTACCTCTGGCCCTGTCATTGGGAACCACTGAAAAGAGTCTGGGTCTATCTTCTTGCACCCTCTCTTTAGGGATTTATACATATTGATAAGATCATCTCTGAGCCTTCTTTGCTCTAGGCTAAGCAGTTCCTGCTCTCTCACTCTTTCCTCTAGAAGCTTCGGTCCCTTAATCATCTCTGTGACTCTGTCCATTAAGTCCACATCTTTCTTGTACTGGGGAGACCAGAGCTGGACACAGTACTCCACATACAGCCTCATCACAGCCGAGTAGTGAGGAAGGATCACCTCCCTTGAACTGCTGGCAACACACTTCCTAGGGGCTTTGGCTTTCCTAACAACACCTGTACATATTTCTCCCAGGTTACCTGTTCCTGCTCCCACCTTCTGTATACTTCCTTTTTATATACGAATTTTGACAGGAGTTCCTTGTTTATCCGTGAAGGGCTCCTGGCACTTTCATTTGTCTTGCAGCTGATGAGGATGGACTGCTTTTGATCTTGGAGGAGGTGATTCTTGAATCACCTTGAATCATCATTAGTTTTCTTGGATCCCTCTTTCTTCCAGCGTCTTATCCCATGGGACTTTTTCAAGCAGATCCCTGAAGAAGCCCAAGTCTGCCCTCCTAAAATCCAGAGCTGGGATCTTGCTTTTGCCCCAGCTCCTTCCTCTCAGGGTACTGAACTCCTGTTTTGTGGTTGCTGCAGCCACAGTTGTCTGGCCTTCACATCTCCACCAAGGTCTTCCTTTAAGTGTAACACCCAGCAGAGCACCCTTCTTCATTGGCTCCTCAACCTCTTGTGTCAGGGGATTATCTTCAATACTATCTAGGAAGTGCCAAATTGCTTGTGCCTTGCTTTGTTTTTCATCCAGTAGATATCAGTTGCCTAAAATCCCCCATGGGGACCAGGGCCTGTACATGTGAACCAACTTTTTTAGCTCTCCGCAGAAGGCCAAGGTCTCATCCACTGTCTTTCCCTGGTTAGGTGGCCTAAAGCAGACACTCACTACAATGTCACCCACACAGGCACGGAATCATAGAATCATTTAAGGTGAGAGAAGACCTTCACGATCATTGAGTCCAACTGCTAAGCCAACATGTGAGCCATCACTCCACAGTCCACTGCTGCATCCTGTGCTCCTCAGCATGCCTTCCTGCACTTAAGTGGTTCACCTTTAGTCCTTATTTCCTTTGAAGGTGTTTGAATCCTAATAACATGTAAAGCTGTCATAATATAATTTTACAAGGCCAAGTTGGATTAAAATATTTGTAACGGAATCTGAAAAATGCATGTTGTGAGTTAAATTACCATTTTGTTGTATTTATTCTCAATTACCTTTTTGCAGATGTTGTTTTGGGGCTGCAGCTGTGGAGCTATTGGTGACTCACATACAATGCAAGTGGGTGTATTCATTGGCACAGGATGCCTGCATTCAAGACACGGTGCCATCTGAAGAAAAAGCCACATCACAGCATGTTAAGGAGCATAATGAGATCATTAAGGTTAACACAATATTTCAATATTTTCCTATGTGAAATCTACATCAGCAGCAAAGTCACTGGAAACATAGAAACTGACAGCAGCTTGGGAAGATCTTAGAGAAGACAGTTACAGGCATCACTGCAAAAATGTGGTGCTCTTACATATGCCCACACACGCCACTGTTTTTAGCTAACTGTACCAGTTATCACTGGACTAAGATGCATATTCATGTCCTGAAGATGAAGTGGTTGTTGTTGCAGGCTGAGGAGGAATTTGAATTTGGTACCATTTCCTGACACAGGCAAATAAACACAATTTACATTTTCACTCTTTTCCCTAGTAAAATACATGGCACTTGAAGAAATCTACAGATAATTTTGCCCATGATTTTAGAATTTCATTGATTCCACTGCTAAACAGAGCTTCCAAATGAAAGTGTGACTAAATAACATGTGCTAGCATTGAGTGTGTAACTTGCAGAGGATGTTGTTTCCTCCAGAGATGATGTGTTGATTGCTATGTTTTGCTGACCTGCATTCCTTCAGGGAGTGGGAAGCAATGTACTGGCACAGGTGGGATAGGAGATCCACACTTCTGACAGAAGTGAGCCAAGGGATCAGACAGGCGAGGTGCAGAACAGTGTGCACATCTGAAAATAAGAGCAAACTGGCTGAACTTGTTTTGGTATTGCATGGCTGCATGATAATTAACAGTGTGGAACTTGTTGTGACAGGACTTAGGCCACTGATTTTTCATTTATGGTTTCCAAACTGTGGTGATCAACCAGATTATGCCCCAGCATCCACAATATGAAGTTCTGAGTCCTAAACAGCTTTGCAGGGTAGAAAGCTCTCTGGCTGCTGTGGAGTTTCATACTTTTTTCCTTACCATGTGAGGTAAACAGCTCTCCCAGACAGTCCGTATCAGGCCTCACTGCTGTACCATGGGGAACCACTGATGTAGATCACAGAACCTTTGCAGTCCTGATAAGCACCGATATTCTGTGAGACTACTCCAGTGAGCAGTTTTCACCCAGAGTAGTAAGAGTGTACTATAATCTGAAAAGATAGTTTATCCCCTGATCCTGCAGATATTAGGAATTTATTTTAAGAGATGATAAGGTAGTTGATAACAGCGTATGGTGAAATGTAAATAAAACTACATTTAAGAGAAAGACTTTTCAAAGCCCTAACTAGACCTGGTCTTCATTTTCTTAATTCTTATAGAGACCCACAGTATTATCACCTTGGTTGCAAAAGGTTCAGACACTTTCCAGAGGACAAATATATTAAAAGGAGAAGTCACTTACTTAAGGAAATCTGTTTCCTTCTGGATCCTTGACACCCCTGTGTTTGCTAAGTTTTTCCGGCTGGTCACTGCAGAAGAACTTGCAAGCTAAAATAAAGTTACTTCTTTAGACTTTAGTAAGCAAATATTTGCAAAATTCACATAAGAGTAGCAAAATCAGCTAGAGATGTTATGTATTTGAAACAACAGGAAACAGTGCATGGAAATGAACTGATTTAAGGAGTATCTACTATAGTCCTTATACTACACTATCAGGAGTATGTATGTACTGTACTTCTCCCATTAGCTGCATTAAGGACCCACAGGTTCTTCAAATAAAAATAAATCCATGTCTTGCTATTTACTTCCATGACAGCATAACTGAATATTGAGTTTTAAATATTAACTTGCTGATATACAGGAGTAAGTGTGTATTTGCTAATTGCAGACTCAGTAACATATTAGAAGAGAACTAGTAGGAATGTTCATTTCCTTTGTCTGGCTTTGTCTGTACTGATAACTGTGTGCTGCTTTGGACATTTCTATTCTAGTATATCATTACCATTAAATTTAAATCAGGACTGTATAATACAGACAAAGGTTGAGAGATCAGAAATTTTCATATCTTCATATTTATAGACTCTGACCTGATGACAGACTTCTACAGTATTCCTCAGCACCCCTTTTGTACCTGTAATGATTCTATTGGAGATGCTGAGACGGGTTCTTCTCTGTACTCTTGTGTTCCCAAATGACTGGCAAGGGGCTGTGGTCCTTGCAGAGACCTGTGAGAAGTCTTTCTTTCTGTTCCCAAGATTAAAATTACAATCCTATTATTCCACTGTCATCCACTTCATCCAGTAAATACATATCTTAACATGAGTATTACATACTCTCGCTAAGCAGATTTAAAAATGTATTTGACACCCAGATTTTGAGTTCAAATAAACTGCATGGAATTACAGGAACTTAAACTAGAAGACATCTCAAGCCTCTCTGAAAGTTCTTATTTTTGTATTTTTCTTTATTTACAGTTTTCTTCCTTCCTGCATGCTCAAAAAACCCCCAGCTCCTAAAAGTAAATTAATGGGTAAACATTATATAACAATATAATTCCCTGCTTTTAAACAGTCCCATTGCCATTGCCGTGGAATAACAAGCTTTATCTGCAGAGAAAATCTGGGTCAAGCTTTCATTTCTGCTTTGTATATTTATTTTGGAATCCTACTGCAAGCCAACATCAGTAAAGAGCCCTGTAGAGGATTTGCAAGCCCAACAATTTAACAGCATTTTCTGGCACAAAGAAAAATACAGACTAGGTTTTGTTATGAGAAATCAATGATATTCTTGTATGTTTTTAAGAAGTAATGTGAAATGTATGGAAGGTAAGTTTTGTTCTCTATTTGCAGTATTGAGCAATCAAAACTGGAATTTCCAGATGTTCTGTCTTCCGAGATGGATTTAAAATTACCCTTATTTTACCAGTGATGCGACAGGAAAACTTTACATTATTTTCTGCTAAAACAAAAGACTATCTCAGTTTTATGAAGTAATACTATACCTTGAAAATCTTGGGGTGCTTCACTCCAGGCAGGCTTGATTTCCACATTCAGTCCATTCTTCATTGGTTTTGGA
Source organism: Pitta sordida (assembly GCA_013390025.1). Lineage (NCBI taxonomy): Eukaryota > Metazoa > Chordata > Aves > Passeriformes > Pittidae > Pitta > Pitta sordida. The sequence continues at coordinate 220,176 of WEKX01018801.1, forward strand.
GTAAATATTCCACTTTCCTTATTCTAAAAGGTAATTCCATTTGAATTCCAGATGAAAGATTTGCTTTTGCTCTAATCCTCTCTTGCTACATATTTAAGTATTTATTTTCAATGTAAGCATTTGAAAACCTTAAATTACAAACATGTTTTTAAAATATTTCATGTGAATTGTTCATAAAATATCACTGGAAAAAAGAAGTGTCTCCTTGAAATTTTAAAATTACAAAAAGGACCAAAGCAGCAAAGATGAGCAAATAGAGCAAATAAAATGTATTAATAATATAGGCAAAGTTTAATCTCTAAGTAATATCATATATACAAATTTTATAGTCACACAAGGAGTTACAATTGATAAAACTTACCCTTGTGTCCATATCTTTTAGAAAATTTTTATCATCTTCTTCAACAGAGAAAAGCGTGTTCGGTTGCTTGTACTCTACCAGAAACACCTTTGTTACGACTGTACTTTCCCTGCAGTCCCTGAAAATCAATGTTCACAATTCTTTATAACTGCTGCAAACCTTTTTGCAGCAACATGCCACTGAAGAACATGTGGTGAAACATCTCTTCCAAGCTTGCCAGTCATTACTTCAGTTGATAAGCATAATCCTGGGCAGTATTTAGTTGATAAAAACCCTTTAATTTGCTAATAGTACCCATTAAATTACAACAGTAACATTGAAATTGCCATAAAAGTCCAAAGCACTCACTCAGAATTTATGGTCGTTCCAGAGCATCTCTCAGCACACCTGAAAATATCTCAGTAAAAACATGCTGGAAACAAATGTTAATCTTAGTACTGATACCAAGAAAATAACATAGGCCTGGGTTTTGCATGTATTGTTGTTATATTCCAGTGCTGACACAAAGACCACCCACAGGTGCTAATAACAAGAAACAACAAGCACAAATCTCCAAGTGGAATGGGAGTTTCTGCTCTGTTGGAAATAAAAGATAATGCAACAGTACAGACAGAGAATTTACTTGTTCTCTCTCTGTCTTTAAGCATGAGGTTAGTTTGGACAAAGCCAGTGGCTGTGCAGCAAAATTCACTTTTCTTTTGTTGTATTGTATGTTTGCTTTACCCAACACTGTACTTAAGCTGTGAGGTTTAGCATTCTGAGCTCCTCTGGGAGAAACTAAACAAATTCCTGTGAAGAGCAGCTTCTATAAACCCCTTGAACCACTGGATGACCCCAGAAAACACCACATTGGTTCCTCTGGTGTTTCTGATGACCACACTTGAAAGGATGAGACCGAAGTATTACGTATTACCTTCTCACATACAGCCTCCATGGATCATTGGCTTACACCCACAGCCCGGGAGATAAACATCTGAGGGATAATTCAACAGCACAAACACTTGATGGATAAACACTATTATGAGAAAGCAATGACAATGCAATCCATTTTGATTGCAAACTGCCTGGGGAAGGGGGCATCTCTCATTTGCAAGGTATGGGGTACTCTAATGGCTACAAGGTATGACTGAGATATCTGTCCCTTGCCAAAATAGGACTAAAATAAAACAAGTTGCTTACTTTGTAACTGCCAGTGCCTTGACCATTATTTTCCCAACAGGTAATATGATAGGACCCTTATATTTAAAAGTGGTGCACTCTCCATAGCCAGGTTTTCTACTCAGTTCTGGTTTACTTCCATCTAATGTGTAATAAATAGAGACCTCAGGTGTATCTGAAAAAAAAACAGAGAAAGTAATTATCCAAACCATATTCAACCTTGGAAAAACAAGCTCTGTGCTCCAAAGTACTCATCACTACTTGATTTCTGCCACATAAACAAAATGTGTAAAGCAGTTCCATAAATGACAGAATATTTGGGACCAGAACTGTTTCTCCCATGAAATATCAGTTACTCAATAGAGGCAATTTCGTTACAAGCAACATTTTTTGTAGCAAAGTAGCTGTGCAATGGTTTTGTATTAAAACATTGCAGCAACTTGTCTGTTCCAATAACAGAAAAGATATTTTCTGCCATGGTGAAAGGTGACATTTCAAAACTTGTAAGGAAAACATTGGAGGTGAGCCTGGCACATAATACTTCCAAGCACTGTTTTTGCAGTCAAAACAAAATGGCTAAAACAGCTTAAAAGTTTGTCCTTGGAAGCAATTAAGACTGCTAACACATATAATTTGTATGTTAGTAGTATTACATATTTGAATGCATAAAATTGTGTGCAACTATATGGTGCATCAAAACTTGTTGGTTAATTTTTAAAGTTCCTTAATGAAATGCACACTCATAAAATCATGATTAAATGAAAAGTATAGAAGCTAAACATTTCAAATGAACACATAAGTAAGGGTTTGACATGGAGTCAAAGCTCTTATTCATACCTGATTTTATTTCTACAAGAGTATTTGTGTCTATTTCATGTTTAGCCTTCCCTGGAAGAGGGATTCGAAGGGGTATGACCTGAGGAACTGAGACAGAGCCAGCTGTCATTTTTCCCAGCAGTGATCTCTAAAACAGAAAAAAAAAAAGGCAGACAATATTTTTTCTAAACAGAAGAATGAGAAGAATGCACTGAGAAATACAGTCTTTTAACATGACTCCTGGTCTTCATTTGTTTCTCTTAAAAGAGAGAACACTGGATTCTTTAAACGGCTATTTGTCTTTAATATCTGCATGATTTTCACATTGGAAAGGGGCAGGATCCTCATGACCATCCTACTTCCAACCCATTCTCCTGTTTCAGAACTGTGAACAAAACTTGAGATGAGTACTGTCACTTCCTTGCTCAAGTCTGATTGTATCTGCCCGCTCTTGGCACGCCTGGACCAAAAGCAAAGTGCCCCATTTCAGTCTTCTGGGAGCCCATCACTGATGGGAGACAAAGAATTCTGACAGCATCTCCAGTGTGCCCAGCCCCTGGCCCAGCCTGGGCCCAGTTAATTGCATTCAGCCTGGGAAAACAAACCAGTGGAATGAGGTTTTGAACAACCTGGTCTAGTGGAAATGTTCCTGCTCATGGTGGGGAGGGTTGGGACTAGATAGTCTTTAAAGTCTCTTCCAACCCAAAACACTCTGTGACTCTGTGATTCCATGGGTTCAAGTTTAAACAGCTTTAGCGTCATATGTCAGTAATACATGGTAGGAGTAAGTAACAGCAAAGCATCTCCACCCTAATCATGTCAGATGTGAAACCACTGTTGTGGCATTGAGGCTATTGCTAGAGCTATTGCTTATCTCAGCTACCATATGAAATAAAAATATACCCATAAAACAGGTGTCAAACCTTATTTATCATAATTTACATGATCATTATCATGTCACATAATTCTGGAAGAAAAAATTGCATTTGTATATGCTAACATTTTACAATACAATGTAATGTACTCCTGATGTTAGGAGTTGATACTCAGGGCCAGGAAACACATCTACACGAGAAGGATTTGGTTTTGTAACCAACACTCCAATGCTCCAGAGATGGCTGTTATGCTGCTCATCAATGCAGGCAGTAATGATGCAGCACCGGAGGTGTTGGTGAGTTCATGCTCTCCCTGGAGCTACACTGAGGGAAGTCACCATGCCCATCTCCCTGCTGGGTTGCCCAAAAAAGCAGCTAAGGATTGTGGGCACCTTTTAGTCAGGCTCTTCTGAACTGCACACAGTGGCACAGGACATGCAACTATAGAATCACAGAATGGGGCAGGTTGGAAGGGACCACAGTGAGTCACCTGGTGACACATCCCTGCTCAAGCAGGGTCGTCCCAGAGCACATGGCACAGGATTGTGTCCAGATGGTTCTTGGATACCTCCAGTGAGGGAGACTCCACACCCTCTCTGGGCAACCTGTTCCAGGGCTCAGTCACTTTGTTCATATTCAGGTGGCTCTATCCTCTGGACACCCATCCACCAGCGACAGGCGGATCAGACATTTACCCGACCTCAGGGGACGAGCACTTTTCACTCCAGGCCCCGCCTGCCCTTGGCACGCTGGACCAAAGGTGCTGTGGTGCTGTGGTTCGGCCTCCCGGGACCGCATCCCTGGCGGGACACACACGGCACCGCATCCCTGGCGGGACACACACGGCACCGCATCCCTGGCGGGACACACGCATCCTCAGCGCGCCCGGCCCCCGCCACAGGGCGACCAGGCCCCGCTTTCCGCCCCGTCCTGGCACAGCCCGCGGCCCCTCGCCCCGCTCCATGCCCGCCGCCCATCCATGCCCCGCTCACCCGCTCGATCCCGCCCTCTCGTTTCCAGGGACGCTGCGCTCCCGGCGCTCCCGGCTCAGCGTCATCTCTGTGCGCCGGTGCCGCCGCGCCATGGCGGAGGTGAGGGTGAAGCCGGAGGTGCCCGACCCCATGGACATCGAGAGCAGGTGCGGGCCAGGGACGGGCATTGGGGCGGGGGAGGCGAGTGTGGGGAGTGCCGGTGTCTTGAGGCCCGAGTGTTGTCAGGAAAAGGCGCTAAAAGAGAGGGTTGCGGTGGTTTGAGGCACTCGGGAGTTTCGTGTTGGGAGGTGCTTAGGTGGCAGTGGGGGACAGGGGCAGGTTACCCTGGGCTGCCCCGGGGGCTGCCCCGGTGATTTCTCGTCTTGGAAAGGGGATTTATTATTATTATTGTTATTATTAAGTAATTCCCCCCTCCCCCCAAGTTATTTCATCAGTATTTGCCTTCTCTGTCTAGCCACCAGTTCCTTCCCGTTGGAACCTTTTTTATAACAAAGTGTACGGGGAGCATTAAACCCGTGTTGTTACTAAAGAAAACAACACAAAGGTAAAATGGAGTGTTACCAGGAAGAGCAGAGGTAGTTGTCCAGCAGCTGGGGCAGCTTTGTCTTTGCCAGCACAAGGGAGCTGGTGCTGAGTTCCCTCAAGAGACACTAAGACTAAGGAGCAGTCTCTGAACACTTTTCCCCTGAGTTGTTCTGGTCATTCTCTTCCACCCCGACTCTAATACTGTTTGGATTTGCTTTTCTCCTCCTGCAGGATTATTGAGCTGTGCCACCAGTTCCCTCACGGTATCACAGACCAGGTGATCCAGAATGACATGCCTCACATGGAAGCCCAGCAGCGAGCCATGGCCATCAACAGGCTGCTGTCCACGGTAGGGAGGTCTCACCTTCCTCATTCTTCCCCACCCAACCCAGAGCACGGGTTGAATGTACAATTCAACTTCTTAACTGTGTTTCTGTGGTCCGTACTAGGTGCCACTAGAAGTAATCTTTCTCTTTTTAATTTCTTTGTAATGTTTCTGTTATAGATGTATTCTCTTTTGGATGTTACCAATATGTTGAATCTGACCGTGTGCGTTCAGTAGCTTTTTAAAGGGCCAGCCAGATTTCATAATGAGGCTTCAAAAATAGCTATGTCTCTGGAATTTGTTTAAAATTGGTGCTTGGAGGAGTGGGGAGCATGTGGGAATATCTACAAAGTAAGAAAGTACTTAAACATGGGAGAAAATACGTAGCAGTGAGAGCTCAGCCTTGATAAGCATTGGGTGCTTCATTTGATTTAATCTGCAAGTATCTCATCTGTAGAAGAGCACTGAAGGAGGTCATTGAGGTGTGAGCTTCAATCAGCCAGGTAATGCAGATCTGTAAGAAACGAGACTGTAACTGTAGGAAAGGATTAGCTGGCAATGAAGAAGGGAATGTTAGTTAATGCTGTTGTACATCGTTGCACTCTTAGGCTTGTCTGGTTGCTTGCCTCTTCAAAATAGGAAACAAGGATTTTCCTGGCCTAAGCAAAAGTGTCCAGAGCAGAAGAATTTTTCTGTGTGTAAGAAATGCCAGTAATTTGCTTCTGAGGGTCACTGCCCATCCTAGTTATCAGCTTTCCAGTGATGTCCACTTAGTAAGAAGTAGAACTTTGCTGCTGGAACTCAGAATGGTTCAAACCTTGTACAGTAGAGCTCCATGGTGATTTCTGGGTCACCATGAAAATGAGTGTTTTGGTGGAAAGTGAAAGCAAAGTACACAAGAGCTTGGTGTCCCTTCTACAATATGAAGGCCAGGAAAAATAATAGGAAGTGCATAGATGTTGTGGGAAGGGTCAGGAACTGTTTGTTATTTCTAATAGCTGATGATAAGTGGATACTTGTCAGGGAAAAAATTATCCTAAGGGGTATTACTGTATATGTAGGGAGAAAATATCCTCAAGGCTATTATTGTTTCCAGTGGTTAGAAATCTTAGTTTTCATTTTTCTTTATTTAGTGGACATTAAATAAGGTTTTTATTTTAGCATTTTGGAATATTCTTTGCCACCCTCTGAAAGAAGCTGTTTGAAGAAAACTAAATGCACTGTGCCCATCTCTCTTAGGGGCAACTGGACCTTCTCAGGAGCAATGCAGGTCTCCTGTATAGAATCAAAGATTCTCAAAATGCGAGGTAAGCTTGTGTTTGCTGGAACACAATTCTGCAACCCAGGTAGCATTTCTGAGAAGACCCTCAGCAGTGTAATGTGGATTCTCTCACAAGGATGTAACAGAACATAACTGTTTGTTTCAGGAGGTTACATTTAACTCCCCTGAGCTCACCCTGAAGTCTGTTTTAGGTATAGTGTTCTCCACTAGGCCATGGAACTACAGTTAACCCTCAGTACTTTGCGGTTCCTCTCTTGCGGCTTCACTTCTTCGCGGGGTGTCTTCTCTGTGATAATGGAAGTCTGTGTCGTGGTGCATTCATGACTGCGCCTGCACTAACCTGACAGTCATGAATATGCAAATTAGCCCTGCTCACCATGTCACCCCACTCAGCCCAGGTGGTGTGTCGGTGGCTGTTGGCTGCCTGCAGCGCCCCCATGCACAGAAGGGGTGAGCACCAGCCCTGCCACATAAGCTGGGAAAGCTGGAAATCCCTGTGCCCTGGTCCCTGCCGAAGGGAACCCCGGGGATTCCCTGGGTGTAGGGAGGGGTCAGAAGCAAGAGACCCACTGCCCCCCGATATTCAAGGGATGACTGTAGAGCTGTAACTTCCTAGCAGAGTTCCTGGCCTAAATGGCAGCAGAGTGATCTCTGCAAAGATGTATATGCTCAGGTGAAAGCCAGCTGAGGTCTAACTAAAGTGTCTGCAAACTGTGGTTCTGTGGGCTTCCTTCACTGCCCCTGTCACAGGATCAGCACTGATATTTACAGTTGTCCCGGGAGGCAACTTGAACTCATCCCCTTGGATTTATTTAAATGTACCTTCAAACCATGTCTTAGGATGCCTTTGTAAATCTGAGTAACAGATTCCCCATTGTTGAGTGACAAGTTGAGTGACTGCTGCTGTCACTCTTCCTTTTTTCGTACTGTGCTCTTTTCTCTTTACCTTGGCTTCTCACTGTCAAGCTTGGTGTGGTCGGGGAGGTTTACTATCATCTGTGTAGGGTTTTTCTTTGTCCATTATTTTTTTGTTTTTACAGTTCTTTCTGGTGGTTTAAAAAAAATAATCCAGCTTCTTTCTACTTTTGGACCTTTCAAAAATCTTGATATCTATCTTATTTTACAGTAAAATGAAAGGCTCTGACAATCAAGAGAAGCTGGTTTACCAAATTATAGAAGATGCAGGCAACAAAGGTAATGTAAACTATGATTGTGAATGGTACTGACTTTTTACAAATTTGTAAATGCCTGTCCAGACAATACAAATACAAAACCTAGAGTCCCTATACCACATCGGTAGCTATGTTCCACAAAAGAGAACATAACATGTTTCTCTGTTAAAGTAACAACCTGCCCTTGTGGACTTTTGTGAGGAGCTTTTCTAGAAGACTTGGAATAAGAATTGCGAGTTATCTGTGGGACTGTCAAGCTGAGGGATCCACAAAACACTCCCTACTTAAAAGATAATGCAGAACCAGGATTTAAGAGGTGTCCTGCCAGCAGAAACCACTGCTAATAGCAAGGCTTCCTCAGCCTTCATTGCACACTAAGGTTGAGAGCTGGCTGTTAGAACTGGTTGTTGTATTTTTGCTGAAACAAACACTAGTTTTAGCAAACAGTAAAAATGCAAGAACATTCATGTTGACAGTGCATTCATGTTGTGCTACATTCATGTTGACAGTGAATGGGGTCCACTTGTGAGAGCTCTGGGAGGAGAGGTAAAGGGCAGGAGGGCAGTGTAGTGATTATGGTACATGTGTCTTGATTTTGTCACTTGTTTGTTTTGCACAAATCCATTGTGTCTATTCCCTCCCTTTTGCTGGGAGTGGTAAGATCGAGGATACATCCTCTGGCAGGCAAGTGACTAACAGTGCTCTGTGTGACTTCTGTGTGACTCTTTCTGTATATATGGTACTTTCTGGACCGTACATACAGAAACAAATGGTTTCTTCTGTTTATTTTCTGTTCACTTCTGTTTTTAAACAGGTATTTGGAGCAGGGACATTAGATACAAAAGTAATTTGCCTTTAACGGAGATCAACAAGATACTGAAAAATTTGGAAAGCAAGAAATTAATTAAAGCAGTTAAATCTGTGGCAGTGAGTATTTTGTTTCTTTTTTGTTTTAACAATTTCAGACATTTGCAACATGCTTTTCTATGCTCCCAGGGGACTGGGAGCAGAGAAACAGCATTGTTCCTCCAGCTTTCCCTTTGACTGCACACTAATGTTTGACTCTCTGCCTTTAATGTGCTGGTTTGAGGTGTAACAGATATGAGAGGCAATAATGTTCATTAAATAACCAACATACTATTAATAAACATNCTCAGTACTTTGCGGTTCCTCTCTTGCGGCTTCACTTCTTCGCGGGGTGTCTTCTCTGTGATAATGGAAGTCTGTGTCGTGGTGCATTCATGACTGCGCCTGCACTAACCTGACAGTCATGAATATGCAAATTAGCCCTGCTCACCATGTCACCCCACTCAGCCCAGGTGGTGTGTCGGTGGCTGTTGGCTGCCTGCAGCGCCCCCATGCACAGAAGGGGTGAGCACCAGCCCTGCCACATAAGCTGGGAAAGCTGGAAATCCCTGTGCCCTGGTCCCTGCCGAAGGGAACCCCGGGGATTCCCTGGGTGTGGGGAGGGGTCAGAAGCAAGAGACCCACTGCCCCCCGATATTCAAGGGATGACTGTAGAGCTGTAACTTCCTAGCAGAGTTCCTGGCCTAAATGGCAGCAGAGTGATCTCTGCAAAGATGTATATGCTCAGGTGAAAGCCAGCTGAGGTCTAACTAAAGTGTCTGCAAACTGTGGTTCTGTGGGCTTCCTTCACTGCCCCTGTCACAGGATCAGCACTGATATTTACAGTTGTCCCGGGAGGCAACTTGAACTCATCCCCTTGGATTTATTTAAATGTACCTTCAAACCATGTCTTAGGATGCCTTTGTAAATCTGAGTAACAGATTCCCCATTGTTGAGTGACAAGTTGAGTGACTGCTGCTGTCACTCTTCCTTTTTTCGTACTGTGCTCTTTTCTCTTTACCTTGGCTTCTCACTGTCAAGCTTGGTGTGGTCGGGGAGGTTTACTATCATCTGTTTTATTTGCCAATGGCTGACTTACTGTGTAGGGTTTTTTTGTGTCCATTATTTTTTTGTTTTTACAGTACTTTCTGGTGGTTTAAAAAAAATAATCCNAATAGCAAGGCTTCCTCAGCCTTCATTGCACACTAAGGTTGAGAGCTGGCTGTTAGAACTGGTTGTTGTATTTTTGCTGAAACAAACACTAGTTTTAGCAAACAGTAAAAATGCAAGAACATTCATGTTGACAGTGCATTCATGTTGTGCTACATTCATGTTGACAGTGAATGGGGTCCACTTGTGAGAGCTCTGGGAGGAGAGGTAAAGGGCAGGAGGGCAGTGTAGTGATTATGGTACATGTGTCTTGATTTTGTCACTTGTTTGTTTTGCCCAAATCCATTGTGTCTATTCCCTCCCTTTTGCTGGGAGTGGTAAGATCGAGGATACATCCTCTGGCAGGCAAGTGACTAACAGTGCTCTGTGTGACTTCTGTGTGACTCTTTCTGTATATATGGTACTTTCTGGACCGTACATACAGAAACAAATGGTTTCTTCTGTTTATTTTCTGTTCACTTCTGTTTTTAAACAGGTATTTGGAGCAGGGACATTAGATACAAAAGTAATTTGCCTTTAACGGAGATCAACAAGATACTGAAAAATTTGGAAAGCAAGAAATTAATTAAAGCAGTTAAATCTGTGGCAGTGAGTATTTTGTTTCTTTTTTGTTTTAACAATTTCAGACATTTGCAACATGCTTTTCTATGCTCCCAGGGGACTGGGAGCAGAGAAACAGCATTGTTCCTCCAGCTTTCCCTTTGACTGCACACTAATGTTTGACTCTCTGCCTTTAATGTGCTGGTTTGAGGTGTAACAGATATGAGAGGCAATAATGTTCATTAAATAACCAACATACTATTAATAAACATTACTATTACTATGCAGTTGTATCACTTCCCCTGATATTAATTACATACCATTACAACCAAATTGGAGTTTTAGTTCTCTCAGTTCTAGCTTGCACACAACTGTTGTTACAGTTTGGTTACCCTTCACAAACCTCTCACACTTCTTGTTGCTAATTTGATATTTCTGATACTGAAGAAACTCAGCCTTTTATGTGGCACTAGTGATATGGTTACCTAGCTGTACATAGCTTTGCAAGGTTCTTCTCCCCTGGATCTCCTGAAACTCCCTTCAGTTACCTGGTTTATGCTGGATTAGCATTGTTTACTTCAAACAAAAATTTCCAACATGTTTGATTCTGTTTCAATCTTGGTTCCTCTACTTTGTTCCAGTTACTTTCTTACATGCAAACAGTCCACATACCACAGTAGGGCTTATCCTTTTCCAGGTTTTTTATCACACTGTTACAATGTTCATGCAGCATCCTGTTCTCTCTTACTTGCTTAATTACAAGTCATTTGTGTTAGCATGTTCTTTGGACATTCTCCTAAGATCCAGCAGAGATTTTGTCTTGTTGAGTGGTCTGGCAAACCAGATGGAGATAGAGAAGTTGGATGTAGAAAAGGAGTAGCTTTTTTCATGTTCTTGTGAGAGATGCTGCCTTCATCTAGTCATGCAGGGGATGTAACAATGCTAAAACTGCTTCAGTTGTTGCCGAGTATTTCCTTGGACAACTATTATCCTTTAACTGAGTGCTACTATCATGACTGAAGCAGCATTCCCTTTTCCCGAGTCCAGGTTGGCAGTAAAGAGTGGACTTGCAGGGACTAATTTTAACTGCAGAGTTTAATCACATAACGGTCCTCCTGTCATCTGTTCAATTCTGGAGCTTGGAATCTGTTCATTCTGTTCGATCCTGCAGAAACACTTGAGAGCTTCTCCATTAAGTTTATCTTTGCTGTCTTTTAAAGACACTTTCCTGCCCTTCTTCAGTGAGGCTTGGATTGTGCCTATATTGTTAGTAGGATCCTCTTTTCTGACACTATTTTATAAAATGATTAGGAATCAAAGAGTGTTGATCTTCTCTTTATCTCTGTGCTACCTGAGAGTCAAACATGTTAAGGATATCTTGAGTCAGCTGGATTGCTGTGCCCTAAGTATGAGTAATGAACTACCTCTTTTGCAGATTATCTGCTTAAATCTTCCTTTCTTGAGGAAGACTTTGAGCACTTGAAAGCTGTACACTTTCCTCTAACAGGCATCCAAGAAGAAAGTCTATATGCTGTATAACCTGCAGCCTGACCGGTCAGTGACTGGTGGTGCTTGGTACAGTGACCAAGACTTTGAGTCTGAATTCGTGGAGGTGTTAAATCAACAGTGTTTTAAGTTTTTGCAAAGTAAGGTAAGTGCTAATACTAAAGTTGCTTTCCATTTGTGTTGTGCAAGTAATTATTTTCTTTAGAAAACCAGTACCAAACAAGGATTACGTTTTCCACAGATATTGACCATTACTGCAAATAGATTGGCAAATCTGTACTGGACTATTACTTTTGTCACAGTAAATGTGATAGTGTTGCATTTTGATAATGCATATTTTTACACCCTGTACAAGGAGTGAAGCCTTTTATCACATAAGTCCAATGACAAACTAGGTAAAAGTACACAGGACAAATTAGCAAAGTACACAGGAAAAGTCTAGCAAAAAATCTAGCAAAAGTCTCTGTGTTTCCTGCAGAGCTCCTCATTTCTGAGAGGGTAGAAGGCAGTGGTCAATCAGCTAGCTCTGCCTAGAAGACAGTTGTCCCTGATCTAACTGCAGGAGAAGCTTGCTGTTCATTAAATATGTCTGCAGCTTGCAGCATGTCTATTCCATTACAATGTGTTTTAACTGGCACTAGGTATAGCAGATTTTTTTTTTTTAAGAAAATGCCAAATGCTGGTATTCCTTCATATCTAAATTACAGTGTAATTTTTGTGTCATTTAGTATAAAATTATATTTGGTTGTGCACTGCATTGTCTCACATACATGTGATGTCTCCATCTTAAGGACTTGGCTTTAAATGCTAAACATGCCCCAGAAATGGTGTGGAAAATCAACTTTTGTGCTTTAGTCTGCCTGAAACTGAACCATGAAGGAGGCTCTTGGCAGTGAGTACTGGCTATAACTAAGCTTTGCTTTTTTCTCAGGCAGAGGCAGCTCGAGAAAGCAAACAGAACCCCATGATACAGAGGAACAGCTCATTTGCCTCATCCCATGAGGTGTGGAAATACATCTGTGAACTGGGTATCAGTAAGGTCAGAACAGATTCATCTTACTACTGTTACAATAGTCAGTGCATGACTCACTGTAGGAGCTGGATATTGCAGATTTAGTGAAAGTCTGATGAGTGCCTTAGTACCCTACAATGAGTTTAGTGGCGGTGAGCTTTGCAGCTTTATTGGTTTTTGAGGAGGGTCACTGATGCATAGAATTCCAGGATAGCTTGTGCATGTGGGTTTTCAAAGATGTATAAAGGAATTACCATTCACATCCTTATTAACATATCTCAGCTGGCTTGGGTCTTTTCTAATACGTATTTATTTTACACATTGTTTCTTAGGTAGAATTGTCAATGGAAGACATAGAAACCATTTTAAATACACTGATATATGATGGAAAAGTGGAGATGACTATTATTGCTGCAAAGGAAGGGACTGTAGGCAGCGTGGATGGACAGATGAAGTTGTACAGAGCTGTTAGTCCTCTCATACAACCCACTGGATTAGTCAGGACGCCCTGTGGACTCTGTCCTGTGAGTAACTAATACTGTATATGGTTAGAGGGGTACATGCAGATCTGAGTGCAGTCCTGCAAATGGCCATTGCAAGGTTCTGCAATGGTTAGTGAGTCTCATGGTTTTCTAAGCCATCTGTGCTCAGGAGTTGCCCATGATGCCTTAGCTGTGCTGTAAGAGAAAGAGTCTTCAGTTGGTCTAAAACATGTGATCTACCAGGGTGTTTCCCACTTACATCCTGTCTCTTTACTGGACTGTATGTGAAAGGATGCTGTCAAGTGTAGCCTGTTCCAAATTATATGTATTACTATTTTTCTGATCTCACGTTTGTCTGTTTTTTACAAGCTAAATTATTTCTGTCTAGCTTTTGGTCTCCCCTCCCTGGACTATAAACTGGTATGTGGGTAAAACTTGCCAGCATGTTCATTTGCATCATTTAATATGGTGGGATCTGCTCTTCTTCCTCAGAGCTGGCATAAAACTTTGGCTTTGGCTTCTGTTAGACTAATGCTTTTCTACTGGGGAAGAAGCAGAAAACATGCAAGCATGATCTAACTGGAAGTAATTACTCTGCTGACACAGGGCTTTCTTTTGCAGGTTTTTGATGACTGTCATGAAGGTGGTGAGATTTCTCCATCAAACTGTATTTACATGACAGAATGGTTGGAGTTTTAAAGTGAAAGAAAACTGTAAACTGGATTCCTGTTTCACAGCTAAAGTGAAAAAGCTTGCTTTTTTTGAAAGTGACCTTCTAAATTTGTAAGTGACTTCAAGACATGGAGTGAATTTGTTTAAATGATATATAAACCAGTAACGTTTCAGTTGCATGAGCTGTCCTGTGAGTGGACAGGAAATTGAGTCAATGCTGTAGATCAAAGCTGAAGTGGAAGTGGAAATCCATTCTTGTACCAAAAATTGTTTGTGTGACTTGAAAAGTGCCATGGAACATCTGGGTGGTGTGCATCACTTCCAAGGATTCTATTGGGTACTCCACAGATGCTTATTCTGAGTGAGGGAAGTCATTAGCTGTTCAGAAAAACTTGCTAACATTGAGGTACCACAAATGAGATCCCAAACTTTCAGACTAATGCTACTGATGGATGCTTAAGTGCTAAAGCTGACACTTTTCTCCCATGATAGCTTCCATCTAATGGAAGACTGGGAATCTGCTGTGGGAAAGATTCTGAATATGTCAGACAGAACTCACTGATTCTTTATTACATATATTTCTTACCTGTTAATTTATCATTAAAACTCTGATTTTTCTGATGGACGTTCATGCTTCATTTCCTGTATTGATGCCTGGTGATGCATCTGCTGCATTTATTCCTTCATCATCAAATTTCTGCTCGTGTGTTCTGCAGCTGCATCACATGCATGGATATCTCTGCTGAAAGTTTGATTAGAGGTATGCTGGGAAGATACATTTTCCACAAGAGAAAATGTTCCACTGGCCTGATGATACGGAAAAATCTTTATACATAGATTATCTGAATACTATCAGGGTTGAAGAAGATGCCAGTGACAGATGTTTGTACATAAATACACCCACTGGCATTGGTTTGTGATCTGAGAAAGGTACAATACTGGCATGTCATTGGAAAAGCACAATTTTGTCTTCCTGTGATGTGGAGCAAACTTGTGTTTCTCTGGAATGTGACCTCTGGCTCCTCTCTGTGACTCTGGACTGATGAATTGGCAAGAACATACAGACTGGAGTGTTGTTGTATGTTTCATTCCCAGGGTTTGCTGGGCCATGGACTTCTTAAGAGAGGGCTGGGTCTAGTTTCCTCTGGCTGTGAATGTCCATCTGGCAGTATTACAGGGGTAATTGTCTTTGGAAAATGTAAGTTCAAATCTTAATGAGGAAGTAAACAGATTTTTGTACCAACTACCTTATGCTAATCAGTCACTCCACCTTAACCTATGATGAAACAAACAGCTAGTCCTTTTTCATAAATATGAGTATTGTGCCTGTCGGGAAATAAACCCTGCTTAGACACTGTGTTGGGAGGGTAATGGGCACCTCCACGGCTGAGTTAGCCGCATGCCAGGTAATCTGAGAGTGGATTAACATAGGTTTGGGAAGACAGTTTACCTAGTAAGATATGAGACTTTAAATCAGCATTTTCAACACTGCCCAAGAGTTTGCAGTTTCTAAAAGCTGTCTGGCTCACACACAAAAGTGTTTGAATCTTGCTAGATTTTCATTGTGCCACTTAGAGTGTGGATTGAGTATAGAGGCTAAAAGTGGGAATAAAACCCCCCCACAGTTCCTGTCCCAGTACAGCAAGGCCATAGATGCCGAGGCAAAGGCTCCTTGTTCGGGAGCAGTTGGGCGTGGACTAGAGCAAACAACCAGTACTGATAAGCGGGCATGTCCATGGAAGGACTTTGATTGTGTCAGGGAACTTGAGCACCCACAGCTGCCTCTTTCCTTTTGTTGCAGTGTTGTCTCCAGCTAAAAGGGATGCATATCTCTACAGCGGCAGAGGAGCTCCTACAAGAGATGTGGGAGTGAAATTATGACATGTTTGTTCTCCCTCTGTCTCCTTTAACCGCTCGTACAGTGAAGCCGGGGAAAATGCTGCTCACCTCACTGGAGGGAGCCGTAGCTCAGACACCCCTTATGCAGCCGGAGGTAATTTCCTTGAGATATGGGGCTGGGATTGCTTTTGTCCTCCTGTCTTGAAAGGGGTCCTAACACAATGGGGTCCTCAGTCCTTCTGCTGCAGAGATAACACACTGTTTGTGCTCTGCTGCTGCTGAAAGATAGCTTCCGGGGGAAACAACCCGACTTTATCATGCAGGTATGTCAATTTATGCACTATTACCACATTTAGTAGCAATTAGAAACGGGAGAGAGCTTCTCTTCAGCTTTAGGAAGTAGACAGATGATTTATTAAGCTCTTTAAATTCTGGCATTGGGTTTATATGGTTTAGATGGCCTTTGTGGTATCTGAAACTTCATAATGTTGCTGGTGTAACAGGACTGCTCAGATTTTGAAAAAAATGTAACAGAAAAGTACAGCAATTCCAATTTCCTCTCTGTAAAACAGGAATCTGTCTGATGTATTTCTAAGTGAATCAGAGAAATTATTTTCCTGTCACTCTGGTTCTTCATAAACCTGGCTAACCTATCAGCCTGGAATTCTTTTCTAAAAGGGGAGTAAATGCTAAAAGGTAGCATTAATAGTATAGTCTTTTGTCATCATGAATTGTATCAATTTTCTCTTTTACCTGGCAAAGCTGTCTGTCCCTACTACAAACTGGTAGCTCCTACTGAATATGGAAACAGGTATGTGTAGAAAGCAGAGAGCTAAAGTTAACCCTCTAAATACGGATCACCACTTGGAAGCATGATCCACTCATTTATTTGTGCAGGCCTCATACAGGAGGTTACAGTTCAGCTACTCCAGGATCATGAGATACCTCCTGAGTTGGAGAGAGCTCATGCCTGATTTCATGAGCCCTGATCCTACTGTGAACATGAGGCTCTTCTGAGTGGTTCCCTCAGTAGTGGTGCCCAATTGTCTGAAGGAAAGTTGGAGAGTGGTCACACCCATGTTCACATGGATTCAAGTGCAAGATTGCCTTTTAAGAGAAACATTAACTTTGCTGTATTGTGAATTTACAGAGTACAGCTGGCAGGTACTGTCTGGTATGTCTGGCCTTTACAGTCCAAAGTTTAAAACATTAGCATTAATGGCAAACTTGAAGCTTTGATAGTGAACACATTTACCCCGTGGCTGAGTGGCTGTTTGATTTTCCTGGATTTGGTTGGCTGGTGTGGTTCTTTTTTCCTTTTTCCTTTGATGGTAGCTGGCCCGTTGGAGGTGTGATGTGTGGTGGTTGTTCATCTGGTGCTCTTCGAGCACCATCTTCTGTCTCATCCTGGTACGGCTGCCCAGGGCTCCAAAAAGGAAAGAGAAAGCCCTTTTTTGTTTCCTTTTTGCCTCCACGTGCAGAGCTTTTTGGGGGAAGAAACTGTAGCAAGTGGAGACAGCTGAGTCTCCTATTGCTGCCGAACAGCTGATGCTTTGAAACAGTCACCTCCAAGAGAGCTGTCCTCCACCACATACAGACAACCTTCCCCTCCTTGGGCTTCACAGGGCTGGGACTTTGTTATTTGACCTGTGAGAAATGCGTGGCCAGGCCCTCAGCTTGGCTGAGCCTGCAGCCTGGAGAAGACCAAGAGGTTCAGTGACAAGTTCTGTGGATGGTGTTCAAGTTCTTGTCGAAAATGTTCACCTCCAACCCGAGAAAGTTAATCACTGCACTTTGCACACTTTGGGAGAGGGAGGATGGGAACCATCCATTTTCCAGCATATTTTTCTCTTCCAGTTGTTAAATACAAAACAAGATGGGGCTTATGTGGGCAGCCTGTAGTGTTTTCCTTTCTCCCCCTTTTGAGAAAGCTTGTGATTTTCCCGGGAAAACAGAAAAATGAGAAAGCTTTTGTTAGTGTTAATTGGCCCAGAAACACGGGGCTTTAAGATTATGCTCCTCTTCCAACATGCTGTGGTTTAACTAAGCAGATAAACACCACAAAGTTGTTCTCTCACTTCCTTCACACTGGCTTGGGTGAAAGAACTGGTAAAAAGGAAAACTTGTAGATTGCAATAAAGACAGTTTAAGAAGGCAGGAAAGGAAGGGAAAATAATGATAAAATAAGTGATGAACAATGCAGTTGTTTCTCATCTACTGACCAAGGAGTGCCTGAGCAGTGAGCTGGCAACCCAACAGCCAACTTCCCCCAGTTTTACTGGTCAGCATGACACCATCTGGTGTGGAATATCCCTTGGGCCAGTTTGGGTCCGTTGTCCTGGCTAGGTCCCCTTCCAAACACTTGTGCCAGGCAAACCTCCTGGCTGGTAGGGCAGCAGGAGAAGCTGAAAAGTCCTTGACTTAATGTAAGCACTGCTCAGCAACAACTAACTTATCAGGGTGTTATCAATACTATCCTAATTCTAAATCCAAAATGCAGCTCTAAACCAGCTCCTAGGGAGGAAAATTAACTCTACCCCAGCTGAAAACAGGAGGCAAACTCACAATAATTGCTAAGTGTTTTAGTTAATCTGATGCTGTAAGGGTGGGTGCAGCATGGCCTTGAGGCCCTGGGCTCTGTGCTTTGTTGTTGAGATGTGGCAATGTTGGGAAGATGTAAAATGAAGGACAAACTGGCAACTTCAGAAGAGCAGATTTACTTTGCCGCTTACTGATACTGCTTGGAGAGCAAGTCCTGGGTCTGACGATTTTAGCATTAGTAGTACGTAATTTGAATTTTATACACTTTAGCACACATGCCTAAGTAATATGCTTCTATTTTTTTATTCTCACTGTATTTGTGATCTTTCTGCCTGTGCCTAGATTTTCGCTGGAGCAACAATTTGCCTCATGTCAGGAATCTGAGAAGGCAAAATTAATATTCATCTCAGATAGCATTCAGTTTTGTTTTGTTTTGGACCTGGAATGGTGCTCTGCACTGTTAGAGGCTTCAGTAGAAAAGACACCTTTTCTGCTCTGGGATGAAGGAGTGTTGTTAAAGCAGTTTCCTCAAACATTCCCTGGATAATGCCAATCTCACTTTGGAATTCCTTGTTCTGAAAATGGCTTTTATTTGTATACTTATTCTGCTCTGTATCTGGCAGCTGATTCCTCCTGTCCTTTCCAGGGAAAGGAAGCAGGACTGCTGAAGGAGCAGTCACAGATTGTTATGGGAGTTTGAAGGCTGAGAAGAGATTGTCTTTAAAAAAAAAATAGCCAAACATTCCACCATAGACTGTGCAGCAACTTTTAAAACATTTTCATTCCTAATTGCTCATTATGTGTCAAGTTTGGCCCCAAGTGAAACATGTGTCCCCCCCATGGCTCATAGAGGAAGAAGAACACCGCCCTGTCATTGGTCACAGAAGAGCCTATACAGGCAATTCCAGCTCCACAATTTGCCCAGCTTCCATGTATTTTGTGCTTATTAACTGGAGGCATTTTGGCCACTTGCATCAGTAGATCTCCATAGCACTGGCTCTCTGTTGTATCAGAGGGGTTGGCAGATACTAACATGATAGCTGGGTGAGTTTTGACTCACCTGAGAAAAAGAGCCTGGGGATCAAACCTGCATGGACAACCACACTGCTGCACAGGATTTCAAACATATTGCTCCTGTTTTGAATGTTACCAAGCACCTTAAGAACAAACGGTCAGCTAAAAACTCAGATTTCTGTTGAATTTGAAAGAAAGAGAACAGGATAAAACCCCAGTGCATGTGTGAATGGACTTGATGACAGGGCACTAATTTCCTTTAAGCTAAGGTAGAGTGATGCTCACACAAAAACCTGGGGAAGATTGATAGGCTGACCTGGCTGGCTGCATGAATTGAAGGCAAACACACAGACTGGGAGAAGCAGATGGAGATACTACACTGCAATGCCTTTGCCCCTCAAAGTATGTGTGGAAGTCTGCAGCGTTCAGAGATGGATTTGTGTGTGTGCATTCAAACAGGACAAATCTCACTTTCTAGGCATTAAATAAAGCTGCAGTGGAGGATTCATGTTGTTGGTTTCACTAGGAAAAGGCTTTGTCTCCTTGGCTTTCAAAGAGACTCTGGGAAGCAACGAGAGATAGAAGCAATGGGAATATATTTTCCTAATTTCAAGGCAGAGACAAGTTCCTGAGGCAAGTCAGGCTTGATCAAACCTCTAGCACACAGTCACAGGCTCCATGCTGCATTTCTGGAAGTTATGGCCGTCCCTGGACCTCTCCTCACGAGGGGGTCTGGGCAGCGCAGTGATCTTCCCAGAGGGCTGGCTTAGATTTCCTGAGGTGACAAACCAGTGTGGCCTCAGGCAGTCGTGAGGGTAAAACTGGTTCTGGGAACAGAGAAAGAGGACAATCCAATTGATTGTCCCCGGCCTGAGAGACGAGCCATGAACTGAGGCATAGGTGAGTCTGCCGGGGCTTGCAGTTTATTTCTTTTAAAAGCGTCTGTGTTATTAGTGGAGCGTTACTGATAACCTCTTCCCGGGAGGTTCTATGCTCTTTGCTGAACACGACACCACCCTCTGAAGCAGCTGAGCACCCTGGGAGCAAATCACGCAACACCGCCTCCCACACTCGGCAGTGCCACCCCGTCTGTCGCCATTCCAACGCGGCTCCTGTCACCCGTAACCAAGATGGCCTCCTTGACGCCACCGCACCACCATGCTTGGTAGGGGCACATCGCTCCGCCTCCTTCCTTCTAGCAGCGCAGGGTGCCCTTAGCCAAGATGTCGGTGGAGCCTCACCGGCGGAGGGTAGGGTGTGCTGCCGCCGCCATATTGGCTGCGGGCAGCGTTGTACTGCTGAGGTGTCCTTGCCAGGCGCGCGCGGCCTGCTGGGAGGGAGAGGCGGGAGCGGCGCAGGCAGGTGGGAGCGGCGGTGCCTCCGGGGGGGATCGGCGTGGGTCGGGTCGTGTCCCCCGTGAGGGGAGGCGGAGTGGCGGGGTCGCTGACGTCCGCTGCGAGGGGGTTTGGGGAGTCACTGGTGTCCCTTGCCGTAGTGCTTTGCGTGGCGATCAGCAGTTTCCCACAGAGCGCCTCGGGGCTCAGCGGTGTTCCCTGTAGTTTTGCCCGGGCTGGGATGAGCAGTTTCCCCCAGGGCAGCGCTGGGATCAGTCGTGTCGCCCGTGGCTGTGCTGAGGGTCAGCGGCGCAGGGGCAGAGGTGTCTCCTTGTGGCTGCCCTGGGCATCTGTGGTGTCCCTCAGAGCCGTGCCAAGCGCGGCAGCAGCTGGGCGATGCCTGGTGTTCCCTGTATCGCTGCTGGGGAGCAGGAGCATTGTCTGTAACTTTGCTGGAAGGAGTGAGGGTCAGCGTTGTGCCTTAATCCCAAAGCAGGACCACAGCCCGTGCCAAACCCATCGTGGCAATCTGGCTTTGGCCTGGGGCAGGGTAGTGGTGCTGGGCTGCAGTTGGAGGAAGGTGGAATGAATTTGCCCTGTGGCTGTGCTACATACCTGAGATGTCAGGTGTTTGTCTTGCTGTTCTGATGTGCAGGATCTTTTACAGGGAGACTCAGCTCAGACTTTCACCTGGCCTATCTATTTGTGATGGGAATGTGTTTTGAACACTTCTGTTTGTCCATCCAGAGACGGGGATGGAAATATATAGGGCAATTCTCTGTGAGCTTGATTGACATCCTTTATAGTAAGGAAGAGGAAAACGTCAGTGAGTTTGGAGTTAGTTCTGCAAGAAAACTTCTCCTCTGAGGGGAGGTGATGGTTCTCATTTCTCATGTGTGTGGCCTGCCCGAATATCCCACCTGCAGTGAGCACCAGCAGTGAGATAATCCTGGAGCATCTACAGCTACAGGTGAACCTCTGTGTTCCCTTGTCTGGTCTGGGTTGTGGAGCTGCTGCTCTAGGCTCTGTGAGTTGCTGCTGGTGCTGTGTGGTGTCTGTGGGCTGGATTTGACAAATTGAGTTTTTCGATAGGCTTTGTCAGAGACATCAAAAGTAATGATGGGCTGGAAGCTCTTGTTTGTGTCTTACTCTGAAGAGTTCAGTAAGGCATTACAGGGAGTGACTCCTGTTGTGTTGGGGATATCCCTCCTGGAATAGCGTATTTTCTCAAGTCTGCTGGACTCTCAATTCCTTCCTTACTGGGAGTGGGACAATGGTGCCATGCACAGTGGGGGTCTAAAAAATCACAGACCTTATTTGATATTTTGTTGTGTGCTCCTTTCCTTTGTAAGCAGGTCAGACCGGCAGCCAGGTGATAGTTCTGAGGAGTGTTTTCATCTCAGACTTGCCCTCTTTTTTTTCCCCTCAGCCTTTCATCTGAAGGCTTAAGGAAGTGTTGCAAATCCGGCCTGTTTTCCTTCACTGTCCCAGTCAGGCAGCATTGAGGCCGATTGGGTATTGAGATGTTAAATGTGGATAGTAAGAAAAAAAAATACCCCTTGCATTCTGGCTTGGAATTTCAGATTTCCTTGTTTCTTCACTGGATTTGGATTTGCTGTAATGTTGATGAGAGCACTGGACAGAAGAGATTAATGTAGTCATGTGGTTCGTTTGATAATGGGATTAATTAATTGTCATGTATTGGCTTTGTCCTGCAGTGTCCTGTGCCTGCCTTTAATTGATCTGCTGACCTCCTTTGGAGGTCTGTTGTCCAAAGAGGTGACTGCTGCCTGAACGTGTGTTCTTACATCCAGTGAGAGCTTCTGCAGTCCCATGGCGACGTACCTGGAGTTCATCCAGCAAAATGAGGAGCGTGATGGAGTGCGTTTCAGCTGGAACGTGTGGCCCTCCAGCAGACTGGAGGCCACAAGGATGGTTGTCCCCCTGGCTTGTCTCCTGACGCCACTGAAGGAGCGTCTCGACCTGCCGCCTGTGCAGTATGAACCGGTGCTTTGCAGCAGGCTGACTTGCAAAGCAGTGCTCAACCCACTCTGGTATGTGTTTCTTGGCTGGGGATGTTAAGGGAGGCTGGATACTACCTAGTTTTTGCCTGAACTTCACTACTTCCTTATTCCTCTTTTTCTCCTCCAGTGCCTGGTAGCCTATTTCATTTAGATATGATGGGCTTGTTAAAATCCACGTGTGACTAAGGAGGTACATTAATGTGCCTGTTTATTAGAGCTGGCAGGACTAGAGGAGACAGGAGTGTCTTTGGGGAGGCTGTTAAGCCAGAGATGAAATGGCCAATCCTCTTACCATCCCAGAGAATTTTGTGGTGAATGATGAAACTTGAAATAAACAAAGATGCCAGTTATAACCAATATTGTCCTCTGGACTGTGACGTTCCTTTGTTTTCTTGCTTCCTACACATCCTGCTGCTGGTAGGTCAGTTCCAGTATGAGCATCGGGAAGTACTTTTAGAGGAATAATCTTGGTCCCAAAATTATGTGATGATCATGGATACTCAGAGTGTAACATTGGGCTGAGAAAAAGTAGGAAAGGCCAGTCAGAGGAAGTAAAATGAGACCAAACCCATGGCATATGGCCAGGCATATGCCACACCAGCAGGATGTTGTAACTGGCTGAGGAGAGTAAACTCTTCAGAACAGGGAACAGTCTGTTTGTTCTGTGTTTGTGCAGGATTTGGATGGATGGCTCCTGCTGCTCTATGACTGTAGTACTTGTGTGCTACAGCTGTACAAACAATAAGACAGTTCAGATAAGCTTAAGTGTAGTGAAAGAATGCCTAAACTAAAGTCTTTGTCTGCTAAGGGCTAAGCTCCAGGGAGCTGTCAATGCTCCATCCTGCTGACAAACCTGGCAGGGTTGGATAAGCTAATGAACTTTCTGAAAATAGATCAAGAGTCTGAATTCCTAGAATATTTGTTGTTCAAGCTGGAGTGTATGATACTGTTTCTTCCTCAGTGCTGTGAACCAGCATAGATAATTACAAAATCACAGAATATTGTGAGTTGGAAGGGACCCACAAGGAACATTGAGTCCAACTCCCAAGTGAATGCCCATACAGGGATTGAACCCACAACCCCAGAGCCATGGATACCATGACACCATGCTCTGTGTATTGTGAAGCTGTGCTGTAAAATCGTTTCTGAAGTCATGCTAATGCCTCATCTTTCCCTTGCAGCCAAGTTGACTATCGGGCCAAGCTTTGGGCTTGTAACTTCTGTTTTCAGAGAAATCAGGTAAGCTGGAGAAAGCATCGGCCCTTCCATCTTTTCAGTGAACATTTTATTGACGGCCTTCCCTGGCAAAGGTCATTAAGCACTCCTCTAGATTCTGTCCATTAAGCCTTTTTCTCTTGCTAAATCCAGGCTGGAGTAGTTTGCTTTGCCTAACATCTTGTCTATTTTCAGTTCAGTTTTGCCAGTGATCTTACTGGCATGCAGGGCACAGGGGGGAGATATATTGTCCCATGTGTGTTTTTTGCACTTGATATTTACTGTTCTTGCAGGGTATGGAATTCATTAGATTTGAGTAGACTTTAGTCACCAGAAACTATTGTATGGCTAGAAGAATTTCAGCTAATATACAGTTGCTGCTGTAGTCCTACCTTTTATTTTCGCTGGATTGAGAAGCTATCCATCCAGCTGGCCGCTTGTTGTCTGTTCTTAGGAAAAAACAGTGATTTGGTTCTCTCGTCATGAATTAATTAGGTTGGTGCAGTGGTAGTAAATAAAGAGTCAAATAACCACATCATGAGCAGGGCAGGCTCTGTACTGCAGAGGAGAGCCCTATATTTCTGTCCTCCAACTTCCTTGTCCTAATTTTTTGTTCTCTTTTTCAGTTCCCCCCAGCATATGCAGGCATATCTGAAGTCAATCAACCAGCAGAACTTATGCCTCAGTTTTCAACAATTGAATATATAGTGCAGGTAAATGAATCATAGGCAAGTTTGTAGCCCCCAGAATTCTCCTGTTTGTGAGAGATTGTATGTGTTGAATTTGCTTAAAATAACGCCAATAAATAACATGGCTGCAAGGTGCTTATGACAGAACTCATTTTATTCCTTGGCTGAAGGCATTATAAAGTGTCACCTGGTGTATGCACACCCCTAAAATTCATCTCTTTTCCACATCAGCGAGGTCCACGGACGCCACTGATCTTCCTGTATGTTGTTGACACATGCTTGGAAGAGGAGGATTTGCAGGCGCTGAAGGAGTCCCTCCAGATGTCCCTGAGCCTGCTACCTCCTGATGCTCTGGTGGGGCTGATCACTTTTGGCAGGATGGTCCAGGTTCACGAGCTGAGCTGTGAAGGGATTTCCAAGAGCTACGTGTTTCGGGGCACAAAGGACCTGACAGCTAAGCAAATACAGGTATGCTCTGCCATCTCAGAGCCACTGGCTTGTTCCTGCTGGTCTTTCAAGCACAGGCCTCTTAGGAAGAAAGGATGGCTCAGTGCTCTTAACTGTTAGCCTGTTGCCCTTCCAGTAGTTGTCTTGTCTTTTTGCCTTTGTAATTTCCTTGGAAGCTTGTCTGAGATTGAGTGCGTGTATCTCACATAGTGGACTTACTGATCCATTCCCAACGGGAGTGCAAAGATCAATAATTTCACAGATTTAAATCTACTTAATGCTACGGTATTGCAGGCCTCAGGGTATATTAAATAATTGTCTAAGTAATATGTTTAGCTTTTGAATAGTACATCTCCTCTGCCTCCTCTTTACTATTCTCTAGGATATGCTTGGGCTTTCAAGGCCAGCTGTCTCCATACAGCAGGGAAGACCTCTTCAAACTCCAGAGCAACCTGTTATTTCCAGCAGGTAAGACTCAACAGCGCAGCAGATGAGCAGGGCAGATGTTTTATACCCCTTTGGGGCACACTTCTAAACCTGGGGTTCCTAAGAGGAGTCTTTGCAAGAAGGTTTAAATGGTATAGTCTTTTTACAGTTAGTTCCCTACATTGTGTGGTATGTACAGATGGGATTTACTAGAGCTGCAGGCAGTGTATTAGACTTCTGCAGTATCTTGGTTTTGCAGTTGCAACAAACATGATTGCCTTTCAGGCTTGATTTCTGCTTGTAAAAGATAGAGTAGCTGTCTTTGCAAAGCACATTGCTCAGGGGTTGCTTGGAGCAAGGGCCTGTCTTTTTGACTGACTGGTGAATGGGGGCTCTGGACGATGCAGAACAATCAATCCTACATATCACCTCCTACCTCCCGATCCAGCAAAGCTAAAACATGATTGACGGGCATCAGTGGCCCCTGAACAGTGAAGCTGTATTTGCCTCTGTTGAATACAGTTTTCTCCTTCTCGTCTTCTCTTTTTCAGTGGCAGGTCTCATGTGTTTCAGCAAACTAAATCACCATTGAAGTTCTTTCCTATTTTTTATATGACTTTACCTTCGTGTCAGTCACTGATGTCTTGTTTTGATCAAATGTCTTAGTTTGCATAGGTTCGTTATCTTGGAAGATTTGGGTATAAGAAGGCAACATACCACATGTTTTTTAACTTCTGATTACTGTTTCACTACAGTTTATGTGTGCCAGGAACAAAGATGTACTTTTTTTCTTCTCTGAACTTAGAAGTAGGAAAACATTGAATATATTTGCATTTTTGCAGGTTTCTGCAGCCAGTACATAAAATTGACATGAATTTAACAGATCTGCTTGGAGAATTGCAAAGGGACCCGTGGCCAGTGACCCAAGGAAAGAGACCTTTGCGTTCCACCGGAGTTGCTCTTTCAATTGCAGTTGGCTTATTGGAGGTACTTTTAATGCTGCTGTTTGAGATGAGCAGGTCAAAGTAAGCACATGGCAGGGTTTGCTGAGATGTGTGCAGGTGTCAGTCCAGCTGGGTTACACTGGGCTGCAGAGGTGCAATTTGTCTCTACTGATACTTGAGATGTTTTAGCATCAGGTGATGTAGAGTGGGCTGGAAATTTTCATCTAAATGGTGAAATTCACAGGTGTTTAAAGGTCTGATTCTAGTGTGTATCCCCACACAAGAGGTGGTACTATGCATTGTGTTTATCTGAGGATTATCTAAGACAAAGAGAACAGAAACTGCCTGCTTCCTGTTTTGAAGGCATGAAGCTTAACATAGTTTGAGTTTAAACTTCATCAGAGTGCTGTGATTGTCAGGTAATGCATTGCTATTTATCGAGGTGGCCTCTAGCAGGAAGAGGTCCCTAATGACATTGCAGAAACACATGCAGACACTTCTCTGAAGAAAGTATTGCTCCCATTTAATCAGTTTCCTTTTTTTTTTCTCTTCCCTTCTCCCCTTCTGATGTAAGCCTTTATTTTTATTTTAGGGCACATTTCCAAACACAGGGGCCAGAATAATGCTGTTTACTGGTGGGCCACCAACGCAAGGACCAGGCATGGTGGTAGGAGATGAACTGAAAACTCCCATCCGTTCTTGGCACGACATAGAGAAGGATAATGCAAGGTTCATGAAGAAGGCCACCAAAGTAGGTGCTAGTGCCTGCTGGGTGTGTTAAAAAGCTAAAGCTGGTTGTGGTAGACCACTAAATGGTGGAGAAATTACAGACAAATATACATATTGCTATGTTGACAGCTGCCCAATGCCCTTTCCCAGGGAACATACTCGATTCTGTCAGTTTAGGAACAGTATGTCCAGATGTTTTTCATGGTACCCCTTGAAATGCCTGAGTCTTCTGGTTAGGGGAAGAGTAAAATACTTCCTCCTAATTACTTCTTCAGCATGGTCTTCTGCCTTCTCAGAGAAAAAAGTATTTCAGTGTTGTTTCTTAGCTAATGGTGGGTGGAGAGTTCGTTCATCAAAATCACTGTATGTCCTTCTGTCTTCCAAGAATTCATTGTTTCCAGAAAACCTCCTTTGTCTTCTTGATGTATAAAACAACTGTAAAAATAGTAAAAATCCCAGACATGAAATGTCCTTGTCAACTTAGAGAAAGCAGTATTGACTCTATGGACACCTGTTCTCTTAACTATCACCTGGAAATCTTTGAGTTTCCAATAAGTCACCACAGGCAAAGGTCCCATGTGATTCATGCACTATCTGTATTTGACACATGCAACTCGAGCTCATGCAAGTGCATCCCTCATCCTAGGAGGGAAAAGTGTGTTGCAGCAGAGCACTAAGAGCAAACAGCTGTTCAGTTGCCACAGCACTGGTAATTGCCCCATTTATACTTTGTGTTTCATGTGTCTGCCTCGGCTGGAGAGCAGCAGAAACCCTGAGCACTGTGTTTGTGTTCCCCAGCACTATGAGACCCTGGCGAATCGCACCGCAGCCAATGGGCACTGCATTGACATCTACGCCTGTGCCCTGGACCAGACTGGGTTGCTGGAGATGAAGTGTTGTGCAAACCTCACTGGGTATGTTCACAGCAGGACAGCACAAAGTTGGCACCTGCTTTTGGAGGGAAAGAATGGTTCAGAAAGCAGTTAAGCTTGCTGTCAGGGCACAAGGGTGAGATTGTTGTCATTCTGTTCTAAACTGTAGTTTGAATTTGACAGGAATTATATGGCAAACCTCACTTGATCCCAGTCCACATTTCTGGAGTCTCAAAGCAGCATTTGAATTAGCACTGATGTTAGAAAACTCCATGTTGTGCTTTGATAAAAGTATTCTAAAGCAGGGTGCAGTGTGTCTTTTGCAAATGCCTTCTGTCTCCTTTGGAGCAAGTATCCTTCCCAGAATTTATGGGATAGAAATGTTATGCTTTGTGGTTGTTCATGACTGAAGTGGTGTCACATTGTCAGGCTTGGTGGGTGGAGGCTTATCTTGTGTGGGCCAGATTCTCTGTGCTTAAGAGCTCACTCGTGCTTTCTCTGGGGATTCTTGGCTTCTTTGGATCCAGTTTTAAGTGACATCTCTAAGGGGTAAATGTCTATGTTCCACATTGCTGAAAATGGTCTCTTTGGGGAGGCTGTGTGCTAAACCAGGGCTTTTGGGGACTCAGCATGTCTTCTGGCCATTTAAAATACAAAGTACCCTGTGTCTAGGGAGTCAGAGGATGTTTAGAGCAAATGCAAGGCGTTTGTAGATAGTCACTGAGTGCTCATTAAGAAGAAGAGAAATTTTTTAACCCTTTGGTTGTGTTACAAAGCTGTGCCTGATAAGGCCTGGGTTTGCCAAGGCATGTAGAGGAGTCCCACCACAGACCCACACCCCCATCCTTGTACTGCAGGAGTGCAGCCGCCCCTCGTGTAGTGTGGGCGGTTCCTGCCCTGCTCAGGGAAAGCAGGGTGAACAAAGAGCTTTCTTGAGCTGAGACATTCCTAACTGGTGGAATATGAATGTTTGGAAGGCAGCTAAAGGGATGGCAAGAAATACAACTGAGAAAGTAAGCTGGCAAAGTGTCTGGCTTTGCAGAGGGCATCCATGAGTCTGTGTTTCCTGATGTGAATTTTGCCTATGCAAAGGCATGCTCTAAAACAGTTACTGAGTGTGTTTGCATATGTGGGAGTTGGAGGGAAGTATCCTTTGCACTTCTAGGTGCCAGTTTCTTCAGTTGCCTAGTGCATTGTTGTTTTCTTTCCCAGAGGACACATGGTGATGGGAGACTCCTTCAACACTTCTCTCTTCAAGCAGACCTTCCAGCGGGTATTTAACAAAGGGTACAATGGGGAATTTCGGATGGCTTTTGGTGCAAATTTGGATGTTAAGGTGAGAGATCAGTTTCATTGGATGATATAATGGGGATAGAATACAAGTGTTATTCATTTTAAAGTCAAGTGAAGTCTCAGGGGTGTAGGATAGTCTACATGTTTGAGGTCAGATGTAGTGCTTCTTTGGGAGAAGCACCATACTGGAATGGAAGGATTTTTTATTTGGAAGCTTAGGAAGTTTGTGGTGTGGGGTGTTTGTTTGTTTGTGTTTTGTTTTATTGTGTTTGATTTATTTTAGAGCAACTGAGCTCAGCCTCTCCTCACTGAGCAAGGAACATGTCATACTGTCTCATCATCACTATAAATATGTCTTCATTATTAAAATGTGACTTTGTAGATTCTCTTATGTTCACTAACTGTAGCAGTAGTTGATGTGGGAAAGTACTCAGATGCTTTCCCTGACAGCCATGTGTACTGTCATCTCATCTAAGCTGAGCAACTGATTTAGACTGTGTGTATTCTACTTGGCAGACTTGATTAAAAAAAAACCCCACAGCTTTTTTTTTCCTACCTTGTTCTAGACCTCTAGGGAGCTGAAAATTGCAGGAGCTATTGGACCATGCGTATCACTGAATGCTAAAGGGCCATGTGTCTCTGAAAATGTAAGTTTTTGAGATGAAAAAATCTTTAAAAAAGAAGTAAATAAAGTGCAAAATTTCTGTCTCGACCTACAGCTCACTAAGAATGTCGGAATTTTCAAGGAGAAGAACAATTTGGAAACATCCCTAGGAAGTGACAGTCTTTCCTAGACTAAATTCTTGCCCCATAAGGCTTTCTTTTAATTGTATGGTCTTCAATAACTTCATTGACACTCAAAAGATAAGGAATCTAGAAGGCCTGTCATTACTTGTACCTCTGATCAGAGTGTAACGTAAGTTTGCCTTTCCTGTTGCCAGAGGCAAAATTGATACCTTCTTTTTGATTCTGTGCAGGAGCTTGGAATTGGAGGAACATCTCAATGGAAAATCTGTAGTCTGGATCCCAGTACAACTCTGGCCATTTACTTTGAAGTGGTAAATCAGGTCAGTCCTGGCTTCTTGGGGTTTTTATCATCTTTTTTTACACACCAAGCTACTTGTTACAGGTCCAGAAAATGCAATGACATCCCCTGTATTGGAGATCTCTGGTTGCAAAGCAAAAGAAATCATCTCAGAAATTGTTTGCATATGTATGAATTGCCTGATATTTTTGTTCTGCACAAAATCTGTGTTCTTTTCTTGTTTTTTTCTGTAGTATTTATTTAACAAAGAAGAAATTGTCTTTTTGCCAGTAGGTGCAGTGGTGATTAAAAGTACAAATACACTCAACTTTTTTGAGAATGAGTCCTTCAAGTTGTAATAACTCGATGGCTTAGAAGGAACTGTTGGCTGGGGAGGTTTCTGAGTGTGTGGTAGCTTGGAAGGCTACCCTGAAGGAATTTTATTCTGTGTGTGTCTGTTCTCTGTGTGGTGTGAGCTTGTTACAGTTGGGAAGAGTTATGGAAAAGCCATCATGTTTTGAAGGCTGGCCTTGTTTCCTTTGCAGCACAACACACCAATACCTCAGGGAGGCAGAGGAGCAGTGCAGTTTGTCACTCAGTATCAACATTCCACTATGGAGAAGCGCATTCGTGTCACCACCGTAGCCAGAAAGTGAGTATCCTGTACCAGTTCTCTGGCAGAGCGGCAGGAACTTAAGCTGCAGACTCTGCTGGAATTTTTCCAGCCTTTTGTTGCCTGGATTTGCCGCAGAGTATTTGGCACAGGGAGCATGAGTCTGGTTTGGGTCTTGCTGAAGGTGGATGCATGGAGCACTAACACTTTACTAACCCTGTAGCTGGGCAGATGCGCAGAGTCAGCTCCAGCACATAGAAGCTGCCTTTGACCAGGAAGCAGCTGCTGTGCTGATGGCACGACTGGGAGTGTACAGAGCTGAGTCTGAGGAGGGACCTGATGTTCTGCGGTGGCTGGACAGGCAGCTGATCAGGCTGGTAAGACCAACTGACTGATGTTGGGTGCATTCTTGGTTTTCGTAAAAATTCTCTCTGGAAGTAACAATAGCAATCCTTTTTCAGATTGACTTGCTTCATTTGTGCTCTGATCACGGTCTCATAGTTGTAGTACATGATAGCTCAGAACAGAGTGTGATCAACAGATGTGTGAATAGGGTAGGTGAACATCCCATCATGCTGAAAGGGTTAAACCTGAGATTAAATAAGTGGTGGTGAAACGCAGAATAACTCAGGGCGAAAGGTTCTTGGTTCAAGCCTTCTGTTTAAAGTAGGGCCAGCTTTGAAGTTAGAGCAGGTTGCTCCAGATCTTGTTCAGTTCAATTTTGCACGTCTCCAAAGATGGAGTTTCTCTTAACAGCCTGTTCCAATGTCTGATCACAGTCAGTAGGATTTTTTTTCCCCTCTATCCCTCAGTCAGAACTTCCATTTCTCCAGTTGCCAGTCACGTAGTTGTAGACAGCAGTTTGACTCCCTGGTGCCACTCTTCACCAGGCTGAACAAACCCAGCCTCCTCAGCCTCACTTTCTGTACGAGATGCTTCCATGCCTGACTAACTTGGTGGCCTCTGCTGAACCCACTCCAGTATATCCATGTCTGTCTTGCACTGGAGAGCCCATAACTGGACACAGCATGCAGATCTGGGCCAAGTTCAGGGCAGTAATCTCCATTAATTCTGCAACCGCCTACTGTCTCTTGGTTTGAATTTCACAAGCCCAAATTCTCTAAATCAGTGTTGGCCTTGTCCAAACTCCCATATGGAGTTGGTACGAACACATTATGACACATCAGACACTGCAAAAACAGAGATTTGAACACAGAGAGGCATGCTGAGTACTGAAATGACTATACCTAAATTGCTATAATATACCTAAATTGCTAAAATCAGTTTTGCTTCTCATTTTCAGTGAAGCAGCTGGTGAAATGCCAGGCTGCTACTGTTCTACAAGGAAGTAATTGCCACAGAAGTGTTTCATAGTGTACAAAGCAGTTCAGGTATAATGTGGTCACCCTGATTAAATGGGAAAATAATTTCCTGATTTAATGGAAAAGAATAGTAGTGCTATAGAAGCAGTATTTCTTTCATTCTTTCAAATCTAGGTTTTATATATAAATATATAAATAGTTTGAATAATTTTTTTTCATTCCAGGGAAAGCACTGACTTAAGAATAGCTTGTAAATGTTGTGTTAGTTGTTCTTGTCAAGTTCATGCCTTAGTGGGTTAAAAACAACCAAAAGAACACCCTTCTGGGAAAAAAAAAAAGAACATGTTAATTCTAAAACCAAAGGAAAAAATAGATAAACAAAGTATCCATTTTGCTTCCAACAGTGTCAGAAATTTGGACAATACAACAAAGATGATCCCCACTCCTTCAGATTGTCGGAATCATTTTCTTTATATCCTCAGGTAAGAGTGTTGCTTCCCACAGGTGTGGAAAAAGTGTGCAAGGGTAAGTGTGAGTAATACTAAACCATCTTGTAGTACATATTTATCAGATTCAAGAGGGGAGTAACAGGTCCTTTTTTTATTTAGTGGACTTGTCCTATAGTTCAGTGCAGCAAGTGACTGGTAAGGAAAGAGCTGATGAGTCAGTAAGGGGTAGATTTTCCCCAAAGAATTTGATATTCAGAAAGATTGGATTTGGGTCCAGAAGTTTCTGGAACTTCAGCTGACATTCCTCTTCTCACTCATCTTAGTACTTGGTAACATGACCTAGATAATAAGATAGTGTGTTTTTGGTAGGATGGTGTGTTGGTAGCAGGATGACAACAGGTTAGGTGACAGGTGATAGGCTGGACTGTGGTCTTTTCCAGCCTTACTAATTCTGTGATTCTGTGATCTTTCCTGTGCAGTTCATGTTCCATCTGCGACGCTCCCCATTCCTGCAGGTCTTCAATAATAGTCCAGATGAATCTTCTTATTACCGTCACCACTTTGCTAGGCAAGATCTGACACAGTCTCTCATTATGATCCAGCCCATCCTTTACGCTTATTCTTTTCATGGACCTCCTGAGGTGAGTCTGTGTTTTACGGGAAGAGGTGAATCAACCCCAAACAATGAATAGTCAGTCAGAGTAACACCTTTACCGCAAATAGGCAAAAGCAAAAATATGTGCACTTTTTTTAATTGTTAAAGGCCGAGATTGTATCCAATTGCACTTGGATGGCCATGGATGCTCTGTGGCATCCTGCACTTTGTACAGATGGTGATAACTTGTTTGCTCCATTCTGTGGTGCTCCAGGAAGCTGCTGGGCATTCACATGGAGTGAACAGCGCCTACATGGGCAGGGTTCAACAAGCTGTTTGGCCATCCCTGAAGGTTGATACACTTCTGAGGGCTTAGGGGTGCCTTTACTTTCTTCTTTATTTTCCCCAGCCAGTGCTTTTGGACAGCAGCAGTATTCTTCCCGACAGAATCCTACTGATGGATACTTTCTTCCAGATAGTTATCTACCTTGGCGAGGTACAGTGAAATATGTTCTCTTTATTTGCACTCCCTCCCTCCTGCCATGCATGCAGGCAGCATTGGTTTTAGTATAAAATAAGCTGCTTGGAAAGCCCATATGAGCATAGTGACGTGGTATACATGCTGCTTGTTTGAATACAATTTCCCCTCTGTCAGATTTAAAATAACACTGGAATCCCTAAGGATGTGTTTTGCACTGAGCAGCAGCTGATATGTTAGCTTGGTAATGAAGATGGTCCCTTACCATTCTTGGAAAAGGCATGAGAAACTTGAAACTAAGCAGGTCAGAGTTACAGTTTGATTTTCAGATACATGACAGACTTGATTGCAGGGTTTTGACACTTAACTGCTGCTCTTAAAGAAATCAGTTACGCAGTTTTCCAGTTTGTGCTTTGAAATACTGGATGTTTTTACAAGCTGCTTCTGTATTCCTTCCATCAGGAGCAAGGTAAGTGCTTAGACGCTCTAAGGTGGCTCTTTCTAAACATGTAGACTTACAGCAATACCCAAGGCCTTGGCTTTCCAGTGCCTCTGCAGTAGGCAGACCTGTATGTAGATCTGTATTTCAGTCCTGTCAGATTTTGGAAGGGAGCAGTGTGCTACTGTAGCTGAAGAACAGAAATGTGTCACATCCTAAAGGAGTTGCAGGGCAAGGGATGAAGAGAAGCTTGCTTTCCACTTCTTTCTTTGGAAATCGCCATGTTCTTTGATGCTTTTTCCCCCCCCCTTGTAGCATTCCTATCCGTGTTTCCTCATTCCTGTTAGTGAAAAATTTTTGGGAGGTATTTTAGCCTTTCCCTTTGTTTTTGAACTAAGCTACTTCACTGTTATTTGCTGACTGTTATTAGAATGCTTGAAGTTTGGCATGATAATTTTTGACAGCTCCACTATTAGCTCCGGATTTCACTCCATATAGGATTTGTTCCCTTTGAGAAGTAATCAGGAATCTTGATTGACATGAACAGGAGTTGAATGCTTGAGTCAACAATGGCAACAAATCTGGAGTTACCTTAAACAGTTTCTACCTACTGTTGCTGAGCAAAACACTCAGCAGTTGGGTAAAATTTAGACAAAGGGCAGGCTAAGTATATGACCTGTGTATGCACAGAACTATTGCTATATACATATGGTACATTCAGTAGGTACCTTGAAAATACTGGATTCAAAATGTCACTGGTTTATAAACACTTTGTGATTCTGTGTTGGCACAGGCTGGGACATAAAGGTTTGAAGATCACTTTCAATGACCTACTGTTGCACTGCACAAATTGCTACCAGCTTTTGTGTTCAGTGCCTGTGCTTAAATTCAGGAACAGAAATTCATGATGCTGCCAGAGTACTGAAAGTGTGCATTTGCCCTTTAAGCTGAAGCACATGTAACATTCTGCTGCCTTAAGACATACAGGTGAAAAAGTGGAGGCTTGCAGACATCTCTGTTTTATTTCATCCTTGTCTCGTCAATAGACGATTGCACAGTGGCAGAAAGCTGGATACCAAGACATGCCTGAGTATGAAAACTTCAAGCACCTACTGCAAGCCCCACTGGATGATGCCCAGGAAATCCTGCAGACCAGGTTCCCTATGCCACGTTACATCCACACTGAGCATGGGGGCAGTCAGGTAAGGAAGTTTATGGAGAAGCTCTTTCTGTTGTTGCCTAGAGCTGTCTTTCTGCTTTTCTGAAAGGTTCTGTAGGTTAAACACAGTGGTAATTTAGCTCTTCACAGTCGTAATTTAGCTCTTTAAAGTACTGAGCTTGTGTGTTTTCTCATGAGCTTTTACTACAACTCTGTCTCTTTTAATAAACCAGTTGCTGGATATGCTTTTGAAATCTGAGGATGGGGAAAAAATTGAAAAGACACCTTAAATATGTTTTTATTCCCATAGAGATGGGAAGGAAATGTGTCTGCAGTCAGCCTGCAGTAAGACCGAATAATTGACCATCTGCTCCTTTATTCTCAAATGCTGGATGAGGAGATAAAATGGTTCCTATTTTTGCTCTTCCTGGAATTGCCATTGTGCTGTGCTTGCCTGTGCCCGGGTTGCTTGTAGCAGTGAAGAGGCAAGAACTGGTGCTCCAAACCCAAGCTTTGGTGTTGATTTTTGATGTGATTCTGTCACACTGGTCCATCCACTCTTCTCTGAAGAGCACATGGGGCCTGTAGGGGATGGTGCTGGTGGAGCACATGGGACCAGAGCTGCCCTGCCAGGCGAGCCTGCCTTGCTGTAGCAGAGCAGTCAGTGCCCCTTGGAGACAGGTTGTCTGTGGAGCAGGGATGTTTCTGGACTTGACACCCGTTTTAAGTTAAATTTTTACCTTGTTTGCAAAAGCAGAGGAATGCTGCTGGTCATGGGTGTGTGAAGTGTGGTGTGAAGTGTGAGGGAGCTAACAGGTCTGTCATTTTACAGAGCTTCTCTTCTGTCTTAACAGGCCCGATTCCTCTTGTCTAAAGTGAACCCTTCTCAGACCCACAATAACCTCTATGCCTGGGGTCAGGTGAGCAATGAAAGAGCTGCTCGTGTTTGGGAATGCTGTGAAGTGTACACACGCACCTCTCTCTGTGCAGTAGCCATCCGCTTTCACCAGGTGGCCACGACCAGTGAGCAGGTTACATTTGTCCTCCGTAGTTGTTGGTAAGATAAACAGTCCTGGTGGAGAGCACTGGATCATCAGAATACAGTTTTCAGCTCACATTCCTCTTCTTGCACTGAATTCCCACGAATTTTCCACAGAACCCCATTGACTGGGGTTTTTCTCAAGGGATGCAAGGAATGCCTGTCCAAACAGAGGTGATGCACCAACAGCTCAGGACCTGAGCAGCCTGATGGCAGCAGATGAGTGGTTTCCACAAGGAGTAGTTTGCCTCTTTGATTTTCCTTCCTGTATCCCAGCTACATGTGGGGCACAGGCAAACCAGGAGAATTTTCTGTGTTGGCTACTGTTGAAGGAAGCAGCTAATTTTATGTTCTTACAGGTTTCAGGTGACCCTTCCCTACAAATATAATTTAAATAGGTCAGAATATATATGGATACACACAGATCTAATTTATCTGAGAACACTAGACTTCTTTACCTTGTTCGTGTAGAGCTTTGGGCAGAAAAATTCCTAATGCTGGAGGGAGAAGAGACTTCTGCCGTAGCTCAGGTTGCAATATGGTGTCAGTGCTGCTGCCAAAAAGTAGCATCTGTCCATTAGAGATGTTAAGGATCTGTCTTTTTCAGGAGGCGGAGGCTGATTTAGCAGGCAACTAGTTCAGAGTACGAACATTTGATTTGCTTTCAATTAGTCCCCTGCAGTAAGTACAGTATTTTACGGTTGTTACTTCTTTATTTTTTCGGCAGGAATCGGGAGCTCCGATCTTGACAGATGATGTGAGTCTCCAGGTGTTCATGGACCACTTAAAAAAGCTGGCAGTTTCAAGTGCATCATGACTGATCAAACAGAGGAGCGAGAACAGACAAGTTATGTGGATAGTGTTGATGACAGAAGTGGAGCAATCTATTTACATTTCCTTTTCTCTCTTTTAAACTAGGATTTTTAAGTATTACACAAAATAAATATTCGAGGGGAGTTTTTTACTGCTCCCTTCTAATTTATTTGTATTCTTTTTTGTCTATATTCCGTTCATCCTGTATTTTTCCCACATTGTAATTAGAGCTGAAGGATGTTTTAGCCGACAGAGATTGTAGGTGTCTTTAGCTTACTTTTTAACGTCATGTGTTCTTAAACGGTGTCTTTTAGCAATCAGGGGACTGTATTAATGAAAAATAAAACCAGGGAAGAGCACGCCTGCTTGGTTCTGTATTCCTAAATCAATGGTCCGTGCAAAGGGCTCGTTCCCCGCCCTTGTCCCTCCCCCGCCGCCATCTTCCCGTCGTCCCCGTCTCGCGCACCGCCCATTGGGCGTTGTTGGGGGGCCATGCGGGCGGCCTTGTGGAACTCGCGGGCGGCGCTGCTGTATTCGCTGGGCGGATGGACCACGCTGGGCGCCATGATGTACTACAGCC
>WEKX01018803.1:0-11084 GCA_013390025.1 Pitta sordida
TATCTATACTGTGATACTGTGTATTTTAAGTGCTAACATGAATTTAGTCAATACTGCCCCTCCTCACCATTGTCATGAAAGGGATGAGGATTCTGTCACTGCCATTTGACTCTGTGTGTGTTAGGGGACCAGTTTTCCTACTGTGCATCCTCATAGCTAAACACGAGGGTAAAAGGGGACATAATAACACTTCCTGTCATCATCATTGTCTCACAACAGCTGAAAATACCATTTTTCAAGTGTAATTTCTGTCTCTAGGCTTAGACTGTTTCATGCAGTGAATCAAGTCATTTTGGTGGACTTAGTATTAAAGATATCCTTTTTTGATCAATGTCATAGAGAAAAAAAATCAAGCATATTATGCTATGAGCTATGATATTGCTTAGCAACCAAGAAAACTGCTTTTTCTGAAAAACTAGCCATGCAGACCTTTTAATCTAAAGGCACTCCATTATACTCCCAGATTAGTATATAAATCCAGAGGCTATACCTGCTTTGTTTCAGGCCCTAATTGATTAATTGCTACTGTCTGGGGTTTTAAACACATAATGGTGAACATAGAGACAAAAGTTTGGACTAAATTATCTGTAGGAGTTTTACAAGTAGCATCAATGGAAATAATCTTTCTGCCAGGCCATTTAATTAGCTACCTCTGATCAGCAAGCCCCTGTGTGGAGCTCAGAGACAGGATATGAGAACTCAGTTGCTGTCTATCGTGAGGAGTGCTGTTAAACAAAAATCTTCTACCTTTTAAGGTGTTTCTGCAGCACAATACAGAGATAACTATACCGTAAAGATGTACTGTAAAGACTTTAAATTAGTTCTGAATCTGTGAGAGCATAGATTTAGTATTTTCTCATTTAGCTTTTTTTGTTGGCTGTCATGATAATGTGCTTCTTGTTCTTGAGCTAATATATTGAGAGCTAATTCACATCTCTCCAGATTTAAATTACTAGTCTGCAGTATGGATTCAGAAATGCCTGCCCACTTTTTCAAAGTCCTGTAGGAGTTAAGATGAGTTGAAAGCTGTATAGAGATATTGTTACTGTTAAAATCAATACTAACTGTGGACGTCCTTCTCTTTTACTTCCATAGTATCTGTGAAAGCATGCAGTCTCATATACTTGCTTATTCTTAGAAGAAAGTGGACTGGTTGGATTTATAAAAGTTTAGCCTCAATAAATCAAATGTTTGGAATGCTGAGAATTTATTGTTTAAACTTAATTTTCTTTTTGTGTTAATACATGGTGAATGGCCCCTGGAGTTAGCAAGTCTAGGGCCTTTTTGAAATTTCAAGGCTTGATGTGTCATCTGGTTGAAATGTTGTGTCATCATCTCACACCATTGTTCTCTAGAAAAAGGAGTCAGCTGTGATGAATTTCAGATCAGCTGTTCCCTAACAAGTTGCTTTATGGTAGCTGAGTACAAGGGTATGAATGGAGATGTGGGACAGCTGTGCCCAAAACAAGAGTAACTGTGCTGAATGCCTTCTTCAGATGTAAACTAGCAGATTTTACTCGCATTAGCTTGTACTGCCGAGTAGGTTTATCAGTTCTCATCCAACTAAACAAAAGCATTGGTTTGTCTGTATGAAAGATTTGCTTTAAAGCCGGATACACTGATGTGAATGTTTCCAAGTAATTGTTTCCATGTATAGTTATATAAATGAAACACCCTGCTTTGAGTTTATTATTAATTAACCCTTCCACATTGCAGATTTCCTCTATATTGCATGCTCAGCAATAGCTGTTTTTTCTTCTTTGTGCTGTTTCTTCAAGCCTCATGCATCAAAGGATTACTTCCTGTTGGAATAAGTATGAGAAGCATGCCTTCCTGATACATATAAAATCTCCTACCTTGTGTTTGGGGTGAGAAAGGTTAGAGAGAGCAGGGGTGTCAAACTACTGAACTCTCATGTTTTCCGAACTGCATTATATGTCTCTTTTGGAATGACATTTTCAAATCTTGAAAGATGATGTTGAGCAAGACCTATTTACATCATCTTGTTTGTACCTGAATGTTCTGTGAATGCCTTGAAGACATTACAACAGGATAGCTAACACTTACACAACTGTATATTAATTTAATATACACTTGTATATTTACAAGTATGTATTAAATTTCATCATTGGAAATCAGAAACCAGAGAGAAGGATAATCAGAGACAGCTTCAGGAGCTGACTTGGGAAGTGCCAGTCTTCACAGCACTAGTCCACAACAGTTTCTGGGACTGGAGAAACAGCATAGGTTGACAGGAGAAGATGATGCCATGAATATGGAGCTGTCAGTGTGGAGTGACTGTGAAGTAGGAATATGACAGAGATGCCTTCACCACTGCATGCACAGAACTCACCAAGCAACTCTGTCCTTCCAGAATGTGTATCTGCCCTCACTCGGACGTTTCCAGCTCTCTTATCCAGCCAGTCAGTTGCTAGCTGATTCAGCACATACACATTAACTAGTGAAGCTGTTGTAATGGCAAAACACAGCCATTTTTGAGAAGACATGATAGTTATGTGACTGATGCTTTGGGAAGGCTTTCATAATGTGACTTTTCATAGTGGTGACATCAAATTCCTTTTTATCATGAGTCCGTAGTGAACATCTGAATCACAAAAATTAACTGGTTTTTTATCTGCTGCCTAAATAGCTTCAGGATGACAGAGCAATAGTTCTTTAAAAGACTAAAAGGCAAATGACAGTGTCAAATGCTTGTAGTTGCTATGAATTATACCAAAATTCTGTATTTTGATAGAAAGATTGCAATGATGATGACAAGAGCTGAGAGGCATACATGGTATTATTATGTTTTTGTAAATTGAACCTTGAAGATTTCTACAGCTACAGATACCTTGTACAGCGGAAAGAAGAGATGTTAATCGCATATTCTTATGGCATACTGTTTTTGGAGGAGACAGTTTTATCTGCATCAGGCTTATAGGAGGTAAAATGTAATTCAAACTATTAAGAGAGAAGGGTGAAAGGACTATGATCAGTTTCAAATGTCTTGTATAATTCCATTAATTTGAAATACCTGTAGTCTTTAGTTGTTAGGTTTTCTCCCCTGTCTAGGTGGAAGCAGCACTGCCTTGAGTGGGAAGGAAATAAGGAGAATGACTGAGAAATCAGTAAAACCCTACTAAGAGCAAAATGTCACTGAGAGGTCTTGGTAGTTCATGGTCCATTTCTATAATAGTGTAATTTTAATGAATTTAGTAATGTAATGTTGACTCAGGAGTTCCTGAGCATGACAAGATGTTTCTTTTTCTCTGTGGCATGCTGGTGCTTCTTTCTAGCTTCCTGATTCTCAGAGTGAGTTTTTGTTTCATAATTCCATTTACTTCCCGGATGACATTTAGTCTATCAAGTAAAATAAAATGAAGAATGGTGCCTTCTGAAGCAATGTGTGTCAACGACTTTGCTGTCCCTTGTAACATTAGGGTCTGGTTCCAGTAACTTATCTCTACACTTCCATTTCTTGTTCCTGCTCTGAAAGCAATGTTGCCTTTTAGTCAGCCAAAGACATGTCGAGGTGACAGTGCTTGAAACCTGTCATTTTTCACAAAAAACAGTAGAAATTGGAAAGTACTAACTTGAATACTTAATACAGTGGGCCACCAGAACTCGCGGGGGAATGGGTCTGGACAGACCATGCAAGTCATGAAATCTGTGAACATACTGAACCCATGAGTTCAGTAGGCCCCACCTATAGCCACGCCCCCTCCATCAAGTTGCTCTATAGGGCGATCCTGGGAGCGCAGTGCATCCTGAAGTGCCTTGTTAAAGAGGAGGAAATGCTTGTTGCCACTTCATGGCCACGGAATCCTGGTTCCTGGACCAGAGCTGCATTTCCCAGTACAGAAACCCTGCAGCAGCCGGCACAGCCGGAAGCCGTGAAGCTGATGAATGGCCCCACAGCGGAGCCACTCCTGCCACTATCAGACAGGACTGGCTCACTGTAAGTTGCCTCAGCAACAGAACTGGGCTTTAAAGTCAACAGTTAAATGTTATCCTCACACCAGCCTTGTTCCCATCACTGCCTCTGAGGTGCAGGGGCCAGACCAGGATGCTCTGGCTCCTGTGTGCACTCCAGTCCTGCGCATGTTACCTGTTATCTTTCACAGTCATTCACCACCAGTCCCTGCGCCCTGACCAACAGGGGCTGTGTCCCTGCAAGGGGAAACAGGGTTCGAGGGAATGGAACCCAGCTGGGGAGCAGCAGTGAGGGGAGACGGTGGGGCTGCTCCCCGTGCTGGCTGAGGTGGGTTTTTTGGGGGGGTTTTGTTGATTTCCTTCCCCTCCCCTACCCCTCAAGGGTGTTTCAACTTGTGGCAATGGGCCCTCCGTAGGCCAAAAGCTGCGCGCAGCCAGACCAACATGACAGCCCCTCAGCGGGCCAAGGGAAGCTGACCATTGCCACTTCTCTGTGGCTCGCCACCGCCTGCCCTGTCCCTGGTCGGTGGCAGCCAGGTTCCGCCTCCTTGCCTCCCTCCAGGGCTGTCTGCAGGACTGTGGGCCAGCTTTGGCTGTGCAGGGCAAAAAAGCTGATTGAAAGAGCTGGTGGCTCTCTGTGACCCGTTCTCAGTGCAGATGACTAAATTTTTCAAACTTTTTTTGTGTTGGCAAGGCCTATTTCTTTTCATTTTGGACACTTTTTCAAAAATATTGAGAAATAGGATTAAAACATAAATAAGACTGTCATTGGTATGTCCTTTCTCTTTCCTGCATCCCTCCAATAGGAATAATTTTCTAACTCACAGTTGCTCTTAGTAGTTGATAGTTTAATGTAATGGGAATAAAAATGTTATAGGGACTCCGTGTTGGTTGCTTAGAAAACAGAATTAGAGCGTATTTTGAATTTAGCAGTAGTGCAACCAACAAGGACTCCTAGAATTTCCAAGAAATTGAGTATTTGCATCTAACTTTATCTGATATAGCCAATCAGAAGGTTTGTTAAGGGAAGGAGAATAATTTTACATATTATGACTCATTAGTCCCCAAAGCGAGTTTCTTCTGTTAAATATTACCACTGATTCAAATGACTCTGGGTCACAGTGGAACATCAAAGGAGAAAAAAAGTTTCTCATTAAACATAGAATCTGAGACAAAAACTAGTAGAAAATAAAAGTGACTAAAAATAAATTCACCTTTAAAAATACTGAGTGCTTCAAAAGGCAGCTTAATGTGATAGACTTCTCTGGGATTTATTAGTAATTTTTTCTTTATTTCTGATGTGATAGTTGATCATCTGTAATTTATTACAAGCAACACATAAAAGTAGTGTAAGGCAAGCATTTTAGCTTCTGCTTTAGCTTTTCTTAGGCTGAGCTTTCCCACAGACACCATTCTTTGTTTGACTTTCTGCTAGACTTGAAGCATCCAAGTCTTCACAGACCTCCTGAAAGCAGCAACAGGAATAGGGGAAAGACAAATCATGTATTTCACAGCAAGTGACTTCCAAATGATGTTGGTCTTAGTGCTAGTTTAGCTTTGTTTGAGAAACCAAGAGAAGCCGTTCTGACAAATCAAGAAGTAAAAATGTCAAAATAGAGCCTGCAAATACCAAAAGAGACACTGCAGAAATAAACCTATATTGCCATCAGCCTATGTTTCCCCAAAGGCATAGTTTTTCTATATTATGTGCCCAGATGTTAATTGTTCTTTTAGCTTCATTCTTCCTCATGCCAACTAAAGCTTCATATAATTTACTTACTGCACAAGGGAAAACCCCTGCAGTTCATTGTCCATATTGTTAAATAAAGTAATTCGACCTGCTTGGAGGTTTACTTCAAACCAAATTTTTTCAGCTTATGAATCAAAATAGACTCCAAGGTCTTGTCATCTTGTATCATACAACTTACCCATTTTATTTTGATCACTTCAGATTTTCAGCAGGCCTGTTACTCAGAAACCACTGTCCGAAAAAGGCAGCTCTTCTGGAAAAGAAAATTAGTTGCTATAGCAGTTTAAAATCCTTGAAGTCATCTGTATTTCATAAAAAACATAGGACTCATGATGTTTAGTAATTGGACTGAAATCTTTGTTCCATACATTGCCTTTTAAGCTCAATATTATTTTCTATGTGTTATTACAGTGCACCTGAGACAT
This sequence comes from Pitta sordida, assembly GCA_013390025.1. Taxonomy (NCBI): domain Eukaryota; kingdom Metazoa; phylum Chordata; class Aves; order Passeriformes; family Pittidae; genus Pitta; species Pitta sordida. The sequence continues at coordinate 6,109 of WEKX01018803.1, forward strand.
AAAAGAAAAATATCACCTGCCAAAGAGTTTATCAATAGTAAAACCTCTCCATATTAGAAGACAGCAAAATTTATTTGGTAACTGACTTTGCAATCCAGTTCCTTTTTTATTCTTTGTCCTGGTTGTTCTCCTTACTGCTGACTTTTACATGGAAATTATACTTTTGTGACCAGAAATACTCTTTTGTTCTGCATTTTATCTGAAATCCTATTGGTGATCAAAGCTTTAATTAAATATTAAACCAACTGCATTAGTAAGGATACCACATCCTTTTCTCGTTAAAAAGTATTGAAACAATTTTTTAGTGTTCTACACCATTTATGTTACAGTGTCCAGCTGATATTATCCTAGAATCATATAATGGTTTGTGTTAGAAGGGTCCTTAAAGATCATCTAATTCCAACCCTATTGCAATGACTAGGGACACCTTCCACTAGATCAGGCCGCTTAGAGCCGCTTCCAACCTGATCTTGAACACTGCCAGGAACTGGGTATACACAGCTTCTCTGGGCAACCTGTGCCAGTGCCTCAATGCCCTCACTGTAAAGAATTTCTTCCTTGTATTCTAAACATACCTTGTTTTATTTTAAAATCATTACCTCTTGTCTTACTGCAGCAGGCCCTGCCAAAAGGTTTGTCCCATCTTTTTATAGGCCCCCTTTAAATACTGGAAGGTGCTATAAGGTCTCCTTGGAGCTTTCTCTTCTCCAGGCTGAACAGTCCCAACTCTCTCACTCTGTCATCACAGGACAGGTGCTCCAGGTCTCTGATTGTTTTTGTGACCCTCCTCTGGACCTTCTCCAATAGGTCCAAATCTTTCCTATGGTGAGGACCCCAAAAGTGGATGCTGCACTCCAGGTGAAGTCTCACAAGGGTGGAGTAGAGAGGTAGAATCACTTTCCTTGACCTGCTGGCCATGCTTCTTTAAGGCCATGGACCAAATACCGTATCTGCCCTCAGACAAGGGCCCTATACTCATCCTCATCTCACTCCAACTCAGGGCACTTATTACCCACTGAAAGTGCAATGTTCAGCTTCCAAGCAGTTGGAAACACATTTTTGCTGAGTGTTGCAGCATAGGACCTGCAAGGTTATGCCCTCCACCCTCTGTGCTGAGAAGCTGCATGTCCATGGTGCAGAGGGGCTTTTGGCGGGTGGGACTTTAAAATAAGTTAAGCAAGACCAGCTGTGGGAAAGGAGAGGTAACTGAGGAGATTGTGGAAGAAGGTTACCTACAGGGCATGAGGGTTAATATGCACAGTATATCCTTCTATCTGTTGTGCATTTTGGCTGGGGGATGGCAGTCCTACACAGTCCAGTCTTTGTGGGCTGACCTTCTTGAAAGCTGTTAATGATGCATATAATTTGGTAGAGCAGCCTCAAAAAGTCCCATGGTTTCAACCTTATCAATTCTATGACATGATGATATGATACTATGATGCTTGACATCTTGTAGTTAGCTGTCTGTGACATTGCATTAACCTCACGCTGGCTCTGCTCACCTCTGTCTGATGTGATGTGGCAATAGCTGAGCAAATTCCAGAAGTTGAGAAATTTAGAGAAGGGAGCTGTGGAAGTCATGTGCTGGCATTACAAGGCAGGTGGTACTTCCCAGAGCAGTGTGTTGGATATGGCCTCTGGTAGTAAGAACTTTTCTGCAGAAGAAGCCTGGCTAATGCGAAGTGCAGGCTGGATGTACCTGTTGCTCAGGGCAAGTGGATCAAAGCTGGTGTCATGAGCACTCCTCTCTAGATCCCTTTGGCTCGTGTATCTGAAGCTCAGCCTAGGGTGAAACTACCAGAGACCGTTGAGATGCAACATTTTGTGCCTCAGCTTGCCATTGCATTAAATAATTCATTGAATCTGACCTTTCAGAGCAGTACATTGTAGCTAATAGAATGAATATAAAATGGCTATAAAAAGGATAAGAATATCAAGTGGGAGCCGGGAGGCAATATAAATTTTATATATAACCATAGAAAGTCTGCAGTGCTGTCCATTCCTGAATGTGTGCTGGTAATTGGACATAGTTTGGGAAGTGCAGCAAAAATTAGCCACAAGTTTCCCCTTTTATGAGAAACATGAGACGTTCAACCTAGTTAGGTTACATAGGATAGATCAAGACAGGTTTAGCTGACCAAGGGTAAACTGGGATTGCAGATACCTCTTCTGTTTGGTAGAAAAGTACAGTCCAATCCTAAAACACTGTAGCTAATATCGCTGACAGAGATGAGAGTGAGCAGGATATGGTCAGTCTCCATCATTTCAAGTCTGTTAATTATAAACTTGTAACTGTTTGGAAACATGTGCCCTAGCTCAAGCATAAAATAAGACCTTCACAAAGCATCTACCAGCAATGCTTATTGGGGAACTTTGTGTTTTGATGAAATCAGATAAAAATTGTATAGTCAGATAAAAAATAGTCTTAGGATCTGTGAGTGCATCAGAGTAGTAAGGCTGCCCTATCTCATACCTGAATCCAGACTCTGAGCAGTTGAAAAAGCTGTACTAACTCCCTGTGGGATAATCAGCTCTTTTTGGGAAGATGTGACTTTTCCAGGAAGGTGGCAAAATGAGTAGCCATCTCTTACAGCAGTAAATTTCTGCTCTTGGACTCTTGCTCACCATCATCTACACCTGTGTTCTGTCTACCTCCACTTATTGTTGCAGTGTAATTTAAAGGCTTGCCCACAGCTAGATGTCTTCTTCTGCCTTGCAGCCTCACTAAATATGATGCTATGCAGAACATGACTTTTTTGTTTGTTTCTTGTTTGTTTTGAGGCGTATGTTATTTCACTCCAGCTAATGAGCTGTGTTTTAAGTGGAAGTCAACAGGATGACAAAGAGTTACTTCTCTGGTATACAGTGCTGATTTTAGTACTAATTTTTTTCTTTTCTTGCACTGAAGTTCTGTTTTGGCAGTTATATATTGAATGTCAGAAACAGCAGGAAGAGGTAATAATTTGATTTGGTTGTACTGTGGTGAAAATTATGGCATAAGTGCCTTAATCCAATAGGATTTACTGATCCAAAACTTAGTTTTTAATTCAAGCAACAGTTTATTTGCCTTGACTCGAGAGATGACGTTTTATTAAAGGGCAGCATGCAGTAGCTTTGAATAGCTACTCTACTGTACATTTTCTTACACTTCATATATTCCACAGAAATCATAATCCATTGAGTAAATAGGAAAATTAGGGAACAATTCTAATATGTGCTTGTATAAAAGTTTTATAGATGCTTTTGAACAGTTAAATTGTCTCTAGCAAAGAGTATTTAAATTTTGAATTGTCTTCTCTCTTCACAGTACTCTCGATGACAGATTACCACTATCTCCATAAGAGTTTTTCCTTCAGCTGCTACTTTAGAATAATTATAGTGCTTTTCCATGTATGTCATTAACAATGACAAGTAAAAAAATGCTCTTGACAAGTCTGTTCATTTAGATATCTGATGCATGAGGCAGGATAACATAAATTTCCCAGTAGGTGCTCATAGTGCACCACATTTTGTTATTTCAAAGAAGATAATACCATTATAATCATGGACTTCTATGACTAATTTATTACTCTTAAGACTTAATTTATAAAGACAAATATAAGTGACTCTTTGGTCAAAAATACATTTGTTATTATAGCTGTTTAACAATACCACTATTATTGTAAATAGAACAATAAACCACAGTATTTTAAAATTATTAAATGTGATACAGTGATAGTGCTGTTTCACCCCTATCCTGCTAGTGCCAGATCTTTTAAAACTCCTTCATATTAAAATGTCAACTGCAAATAAAGCAATTTTATAGCTTTGTAAAGTAATGATTTCTTATTTGCCAGAGATAGATAGTAGATTTTTTTTTAAGGCACGAAGATTAATGCCTGTTTTATTTCTTGTTCAGGGACAGCTCTGAACAGGATGAATATTTTGTTTGTTGAATTTATAAATAATATGTCCATAATTATAAGTGCTGAAATACATACTGCTTGCTTCTGGAAATGCATAACTTTTGCTTTCTGGGAAGATGTACCTACTTGGTTAAGGGAACAAAATTTGAAAAGATGTTTTACAAGTGACAGGGAAGCTGTTGCTTTTTCACCTGTGCTTAGTTTTCTTGGGAACTATGGAATAGTGCATCAAAATGAGTCTGATCCAAATGAAGATGATAGTAGTCCTTTAATGGATTTCAGTGGGCGTTGAATCAGACTCTTTATTGATTACCCCATGGATTGCTTGTATCTCTCTATTTGTAGCCTGCCAATTTGTTTAAGATATAAGTGTCAAAAGGCAGACTAACATACTTTAATAAAACATTCCACTATTTGATCTAGGGTAATTCAAGGGGTGGCTTTGTGATGTGCTATTCCTAGTGACAATGCGTGCAGGTCCCTTTCCCATCCTTCCCCTAAGTTCTCTCCCTTCACTTTCTCATCACTCTCCTTTCTCTGAAGCTGTGTGCCTACCAAGGCATGTGTTTTCAGAAAAAATTATGCGAAAATTAGATATTTCAAATAGGCCAGACCCATCTTTAAAATTATGCCATATATTCACAGAATCACAGAATCACAGAATATTATGAGTTGGAAGGGACCCACAAGGATCATCTAGTCCAACTCACCATCTAACACCCGTACAGAGACCGAAAGCACATCCCAGAGTAGTAACACAAACCTAGTTCCCTCACAGTCTAGCAGGCCACTCCGAGCCGGAAGGGACCCAGGATCATCCAGCCCTACACCCCCCAGCTAGACCATGTCACTAAGCTCCTCGTCCAGTCTTCTCTTGAACACCTCCAGGGACGGTGACTCCTGGGCAGACCATTCCAATGTGCAATCACTCTCTCTGTGAAAAACCGCTTCCTAACATTAAGATTAAACCTCCCCTGGCGTAGCTTGAGGCCGTGCCCTCTCATTCTGGTGTCATCAACCTGGAAGAAGAGGTCTACACCCATCTGGCTGCAACCTCCCCACAGGTAGTTG